>BLSH010481052.1:1647105-1668590 GCA_018402905.1 Glandirana rugosa
GGTATGTATGTGTGACAGATGGGTGGGCATGTATGTATGTGTGACAGATGGGTGGGCATGTATGACTGTGTATGGGTGATCAGGGGGTCCCTGCCTGTCACATAGCGGTGCTCTGGGCACTTCAGATCCTGCCCACAGCACCGCTGCATCTCCTCTCTCCCCCCTCTCCCCCCTCCCCTGTCACACTGCACCGATCGGTGCGGAGAGGGGGGAGACAAGCCGGCACTTCCGCCGGCTTGTTTACATGTGATGCTCCATCATTTGACGGAGCGATCACATGGTAAACGGCCGCTCCAAGCGGCCATTTACCGGGATCCGTGATGCGCCGGGTCTCATAGACCCGGCGGTCACGGATGCTCCCAGGTGCGCGCCCCAGGGGGCGCGCGGGAGCGCGATTGTGGGAGGACGTTATATAACGTCCTCCCACAACAATGGGTGCCACTTGCCGACGTGTAACTACGTTACACGGTCGGCAAGTGGTTAAAAGGACATACACTAGTTTTGTTCCTGTTTTCTGGGTTATTGAAGCAATATTTGTGATAGTTACAAAGTAACCACTGTATCATTTGCCTGTAAAGGTTGTTTGTATCATTTGCCTGTAAAGGTTTTATGTTGGTTTATAAGGTTAAACACATTATTCAGATTATATATTTTTTAAGAAGTTGTATTGGCCAGGGAAGCGCCTTAAACCTCTTTCCTTCTTTTGAAGGATACTTTTGTCCTATTTCTATTTAATAAACAGTCATTCGTTTGGTTCTATCCTAACATCTTGTCTGTGTACAATGTTTGGGTTATAAAGGGCTGGTATTAGCTCTTAGCCTGTTGGAACAACTTGGAGTGCAGGAGGCACTGTTTGGCAGAAGTAGACATGTGCAGTTCATTTGTTCAGAATCGAAATTCGGACAAATTTTTCATTATTCGGAATTTGGATGCATCCAAATTACAATAGAAAGGATTTTAAATGAATCCGAAATAATGATTCAAAAATAAGATTCAAATCGAATTTGAAAACAATTCGAATCGAATTTGAAAACGATTCGAATCGAATTAGAAAACAATTCGAATGGAATTCGGAAACAAATTTGAAAAAAAAAATGATTTTCTAAAAAAGAATATATAATTATGAAGTAGTATAATAAAAATAAAATAATGGTAAAGAATAGTTGGCAGTTGGCTAAAGGATAGATCCCAGAGTGTGGTTGTAAATGGGGTTCGCTCAGAGCAGAGACCAGTCACTAGTGGGGTACCACAAGGCTCTGTACTGGGTCCTGTTCTATTTAACCTATATGTAAGTGATATAACTAAAGGTTTGTTGAGCAATGTATGTCTCTTTGCTGATGATACAAAGGTTTGTAATAGGGTTGATATCCCTGGAGGTGTCTGTAACATGGAACATGATTTGGCATTGTTGGAAGATTGGTCAAAGCAGTGGAGACTGCAATTCAATATTTCTAAATGTAAAATAATGCATCTAGGGAAAAAGAATCCCCTTAGAGAGTACAGCATTGGGGGTACAGAGTTAGCCAGCACTACAGAAGAAAAAGATTTGGGGGTGCTTATTTCAGATGATTGCAAAATGAGCAAACAGTATGACCAGGCAGTGGGAAAAGCAAATAGAATTCTGGGATGTATCAGTAGAGGGATCACCAGCAGGAGGAAGGAGGTTCTGATTCCTCTATATAGATCTTTAGTGAGACCTCACTTAGAATACTGTGTCCAGTTCTGGAGACCAGACTTACAAAAAGATATTGATAAAATAGAACGAGTTCAGAGACGGGTAACAAAAATGGTGAAAGGTCTAGGGGATAAACATATCACGAGCGACTTCAGGAACTTAATATGTACAGTCTGGAGGAAAGAAGGGAGAGGGGAGACATGATTGAAAACTTTAAATACATCAAGGGGGTGAATAAGGTTCAGGAGGGCAGTATTTTCAATATGAAACCAAAATCAAGAACACGGGGCATGACCTCAAACTAACTGGGGGGAAGTTCAAAACTAATCTTAGAAAGTATTATTTTACTGAAAGGGTGGTTGATGATTGGAATAAACTACCAACAGAGGTTGTGAGACAGTCAACAGTAAATGGCTTCAAACATGCTTGGGATAAACAAAAATCTATAGTCAGGCAACAAGGTTAATGTGAAAACAAAAAAAAAAACAAAAACAAAAAAAATAAAATAAAAAAATAAAAATAGAAAAGGGGCAGACTCGATGGACTACTCAGTCTTTTTCTGCCATCACTTTTCTATGTTTCTAATAGTAATAGAATAGAAAATAAGAGAGTATATTAGAATAGAAAAACAATAGAACAGAATAGATTAAAATAGAATATATAACCATCTTCTGAAATTTGAATATTGAATAGAATGAATACAAATAGAAAAGATTAGAATAGAATAGAATAGAAAAGAATAGAAAATAATAGAATAGAGAATACAAGAATAGAATAGAAAAGAATAGAATAGAAAAACAATAGAACAGAATAGAATAAAATAGAATATATAACCATTTTCCCGAAATTCTAATTAAGAATAGAATAAATTTGAATTTGAATACGAAAGATTAGAATAGAATAGGGAATAATAGAAAAGAATAATAGCTCAAATGGGATCCCAATATACCGCCCAACACAGTGAATCCCTCACACCGCGCCCAGGAAAAAATATAACCCTAGACTAGTAGCTACTATAGATAAAAAAACAGTAAAATCCAGTTATTACTACTCACAGTAAATTAGTAGTGCTTAAAATAACAGAAAAGACGGTAGCACAGAATGAAAAAAACACCCCATGATGGATAGTGATCACAGTTCATTCGATAGAATAAATAAAGTCCATAATGTCAAACTGATATCCAGAAAGTAATAGAAGACTGACAGACGGCACCTCAGACCACACCACGTGCAGGTAACAAAGTTACGGCCAATCCCCACATGGACGAAAACTCACCAGCTTTTGGTGCCTAGCACTCTCATGCACAGGCAAAAGCGCAGTTTGTCCCAGTAATGGACCACCAATCCCAAGTCATCAGATGGACATCTTCATGCACATATTAAAACAAAGGAGAGTACTGCATAGTGTAGTACCGTAAAACCATTTATTGATACTTTATATTACATTATTGAAAATGCGCAAATGGGTCACAACCAGGATAGACTCTTTTAAAGGTATAGTGGCCAACATGTGCCTAAAATCACATAAAACTAAATGTAAATGGGTGTTCTACATTCCCATTACTTAATCATGGAATATATTCTATAAGCAGATATCTAATGTATCTTATATTAAAAAAGAAAACAGTGCATTACATAAAAAATAGCAATTAAAAATCATTACATATATAGTTACATAGTAGTTAAGGCTGAAAAAAAGACAACAGTCCATCCAGCTCAACCTGTGTAGGTGTACTCTTGTCAGTACCCATATCACTGTATGCTGTACTCATTGAGATATACATCCAAGTGTTTTTCTGTTCAAAATTTTTATTGGATTTTACAAGTACAGACATTTCAACAAAATCCAGAAACACATTGGGAGGTATAAGAAAGTGCACTTTGGCCACGCAGAGCCAAAAATATATATAAGTAATCATGGCGATTATAACATAGACCATAGTCCTGAAAATGGACACATTCTGAAGGATCATACTGTGGACTGTGGGTTTCTGACCACACCCGCACCGAAAAGGGAGCGGAACTCACCATATCCTAAGGCAGACAGCACCACTGATATACCTTAAAAACTTCATGCAGGCCTAGTACATCTCTAAGGACCATTTGCAACAATACTATGATCTCATAAGAAGAAATAAAAACAAGAGAAAAAAAAGAAGAAAAATTAAAAAAAAAAAACTAGTATTGTAAAGAAAAGGACTTGTGGTGGAACCATACATATTCCCCTCCTCCTCTAATAAGGGGAAGGACTATCTTGACTTACATCCGACTCCATCACTCCAACCAATGTGAATCAGGAAACAGGAACAACAGAAAATAAGAGAGAAGAATAAAGGAGAAAGAGTCAAGAGCATTCATAGCCTTAGTGAGGAAGAAAAGGAGAAGTAGGAAACACCAGGGAGCTGGAATAGATAAGGGAAGCCAGTGGTTCACGGGGGTAATTTTAGGTAAGCCTTCCAGTGATCCCAAATTTGGTCAAATTTAGGAGAGGAGTCCAAATTTATATTAGCTAGCCTCTCCTGGGTCATGATCCAGGAGACCTTTTGTTTTGCAGCAGAGAAGGACACTGAGGGTCTTTTCCAGGCCTTGGCAATTGTAATTTTAGCCCCCAGCAAGATGAAGTGGGTGAGTCTAAAGAGGGGTCTCAGGCCCAAGTGTTTTTTAAATATATCCATACTCCCCGGAGTCACTACCAGTTGTGGAACAGCGTTCCACATCCTTATTGCCCTGACAGTGAAGAACCCCCTACAAATTCTAAGATTAAAGTGTCCCCTTGTTCTCCTACATTCCCTGAGGCTGAACAGTTTATTTTTTATGCTTGGATATTTATAGATCGCAATCATGTCCCCTTTCAAGCATCGCTTCTCAAGCGAGAATAAGTTTAGCGCTTGCAGTCGTTCCTCGTAAGTAAGGTCTTCTACTCCCCTTATTAGTTTGGTTGCCCTCCTTTGGACTCTCTCCAGCTCCAGTACATCCTTTCTGAGGACCGGTGACCAGAACAGGACAGAATACTCCAGATGTAGGGTTTTATAAAGTGGTAGAATTATAGTTTTATCCCTGGAGCATATCCCCTTATTTATGCATGCTAATATTCTACCTGCTCTGGTTGCTGCAGCTTGACATGCTATTGCTCAGTCTGTCATCTACTAGGACCCCAAGATCCTTCTCCATTCTTGACACAATTTAAGTCCAGATCTATGTTGAACCCCCCAAGACTGAGACTCTTCATAAGGTATATCCATTTAACTTCTCTCCATGATAGGTCACGTATGTGATTCAAGCCTCTCCAAAGAGAGTATACCGTATCTATCCCACAAAAACACATCACTGATGGGCCTCTATTATGCTTCTTCCTGAAGGGCAATGAGAGGCTGTGCTTCTTAAAGCCCTTTTAATGTTAGCAATGTGTTCCCCTATACGGACTCTCAAAAGTCTCTTTGTGCGGCCCATATAAGTCAGGCCACAGGGGCACCCAATCAGATAGACTACATTGGGGGTATTACAGGTAACGTATTCCTCTAAAGTGAAGGATTTACCCTTCAAACTGAAAAATGAATTACACCTAACAGCATTGTTCCTCACAGTTTTGCATGCTCTACATTTTTTACAAGGGAAGAAACCTTTTTTATTTAACTTTTTGCTGACCAGGGGATCCAATATTTTTTTAACTACACGATCCCCAAAGATCGGGGCCTTCCTATAGATAAATCTAGGTCGTTCTGACAGAACTGGATGCAAATCTTTATCCCTACATAAGATATGCCAGTGTCTGTGGAATATTTCTTCTATTTCCTTATATTGACAATGGAAGTCAGACACAAACCCAAATTGATGTAGATTAGTCTGGTCACTAGACTCCTTGTTCCTCAGGTACTGCTCTCAAATCACCCACTTCTTTTATTAAATTGTCTAATACTCCACTATCATAACTTTTTTCAATAAATTTAGACTTAATCACTTGTGCCTGTGAGACATAATCATTATGTCTACTGCAATTTTGCCTCACCCTCATCAATTGACCCTTAGGTATATTTTTGATCCACGAAGGGTGGTGCCCACTTCTCACAGACAGATAACTATTATGGTCAGTGGGTTTAAACCTGTGTCTCCAAAGTAGTCCCCGATCTTATTATATCAACATCCAAGAAATGGATTTGTTTATCGCTGATTTGGTAGTCAAGTCTAATATTATTATGATTTAAGTATTGCATAAATTCCTCAACAGATATCTCCGAACCCTTCCAAATAAGGAACAGGTCGTTGATGTATCTGTGGTAAAATAATAACTGTTGTCTGTGGGAATTAGAAATAAATCTATCCTCCCATTCAGCCATAAACAGGCTGGCGATGCTTGGCGCAAATTTTGCCCCTTTGCAACGCCAACCTGCTGTTTGTAAAAGACCCCTGATACCAAAAATAGTTATGGGAGACGCAGAAATCCAAAACTTTTCCCAAGAACACTTTTTGGACATATGGGATATCATTGCGGTTACTGAGTGCCCAGTTTAAAGCCAACAGTGCGTCATCATGTTGTATTACTGTATATAGTGATGCAACATCAGCCGTCACAAGAAACACTTGCTCATCTGGTTCCAAATAAATCCCATTTAACAGCTGTAATAACTCTATTTACCCAAATGTGCAGTGATGGAACCTATTCCATTTACAATAGGCCTTGCCGGAGGGCATTCGCTGTTTTTATGAACCTTGGGTAAGGTGTAAATGATTGGTATCCTACAAGCACTGGGTGTCAGATAGCCTTTTCCTTTTTATTTAGAGCATGCACTCTGTAACCAGACTCAACCAGTTCTTTCATCTGGTTCGAGATGCATCATTAGGAAGTCTTTTATATGTATTCTTATCATTCAGCATGTCTATTAGTTGGTTATGGTAAAACACTTTGTCCAAAATTACCACCCCCCACCCTTGTCGGCTGGGAGAATGATAATATTGTTTCTATTTTCCAAGTGTTCTATTCCTTCTACTATGTATCTTGGATTCACTCTAGTTTTTGGAACCAATGTGTCCAAGTCATTTAGCACCAATGACATGTACACTTCAATGTGATGGGTGTAATTTGACGGGGGATTGCACACTGATTTATTACGTAGGCCACTGTCCACCTGACCCATACATGAAGTGGGACAATGGGTAGGAAAAGACGGATGGCTCAAAAAATACTTTTTCATGTTTAAATTGCGAATGTAGTTATGAGTATGAGGAGCACATTTTAAACCTATATTCAAGATATTGAGTTCTTTATGACTAAGTGTGACCCCACTCAAATTGTATATTATTTCATTCATATGTCTCTCCTTCTCTTTTTTGGATTGCTGCTCTGCAACCTCTCTGTCGCCCTGGAATAGAGGCTGTGGGTGGTTTCTGTCTGGATACTGGGTGGGTGGGCCCCCTCCCCTCCCTCTGCCACAATGGTAAGGTGGGTGAAAGTTGTGTCTCGGTGTATGGCCCCCCTCCATCTCCTCCCCCGGTGAAAAAAAGGAACAGACCTATCTGGGGTCCTATAATAGTTCTCTTCCCTCAAGGGTTGAAATCTATTATGTATCGGCATCCATTCCCTATAATTAGGATATGGGTTAGGCGGGGCTATCTCTGTCTCCATTGATCAATCCTATTACCATTTTGATAATTTCTCGGCCCTTGGTCAGAAGGGTGCATATATGATAATTCATGGGTTATCCTATTGGCGGCTTCCTGTTGACCCCCTTTCTGTTGTTTAGATTTATTAGATTTTTTCTAATTCGTTTTATGTGGGGTCCTAAATTCATTAGAGGTCCTCACATCATTATTTTGACTGACAACTTCTCCCTCTAAATTAGCATTATCAGTCCGGTCATCAGTAGAGTTCTGCAATAAAAAAACATTGTTTCTATTATGGTCCTGGAGGTCTCTTCTGAATTGTTTAACCTTTTTCCTCTGTGTATCACGGTCTATTTTTTCTAATTTCTTTTTAAGGTTGATATTAAATTCTTTTATTTCTTTAGAATGCTTCATAGGTCATTTTCCCTTTTAAGAACCAATGCCTGGAGTTCTCTTCCAGATCTATTAAAGAACTCCAACCATTCTTCCATAGATACCTTTTCATCCAAACCATCTTGTGGGGCTACTTCCCATCTCATACTCCAAAAGATGAGGTTCTCCATCAGATAGTGTTCGAATGTAAATACATCCCACCAGGTTTTCACCTGTTTTCTAATGTACTTTCCAACTGTCTACACAGGACGGTGTAGTCTATATTATCCACACCATCCTGCACCTGTGTTGAAAAGATAGAATCAGCATCAAACTGCCTGTTTAAAAGGAAATTAATCCCATCCATGGCTGCAGGGGATAAATATTAGAATAATAGCTCAAATGGGATCCCAATATACCACCCAACACAGTGAATCCCTCACTGTCACAGAGCTTATACATCTTGACCCCATATCTAGCATGCTTGCTGGGGAGAAGCTGTTTGAACACAAGGCAGACAGAAAATGTAATCAGGGACTCATCAACGCAGACATCTTTATCGGGAATAAACAAGGCTGCAAATTGTCGTTTGAAGTGGTTTACAAGGGGCCGAATTTGTGGAGCAGATCATATTCAGGGTCACTCCAAGGACGACAGAGTTCATTGTCATTGAAGTGCATGAACCGCAAGATTTGCTCTTATCTAGTTCTGGCCATGGCAGCAGAGAACACGGGCATATGGTGAACTGGGTCAGTGGACCAATATGACCGCAACTCACTCTTTTTAATAATGCCCATGAGGAGGGATAGGCCAAGAAAGGTTTTCAATTCAGGAACCGTTATAGGTTTCCAGCCAAATTCGCTGGAAAGGGTCAAATTTGGATTTGTGGTGATAAATTGATCAGCATATAAATTGCTTTGGTTCTTAATCATAATAGATCTGTACAGATAGTCCATGAAAAACAGCTCATAAAAGTGGAAAGGAAAATCTGCTGTTTCCAACTGAATTTCGGGTTGGCCAATGAATGGGGGAAGTACGGGAGCTACAGAAGTGGGCTCTTCAGCACATCAGGAAGGGCACTATGGGCTCTACAGGCCTGTGTTCGAATTCTTGGTGGCTGTGGGACACTACTTGTGCTAGCCACCGCACCAGTTTCAACTGCACTTATGGGACTCGCCCTGTCACCAAGTGTTACTGCAGTGACGGTTTGTCTATAACCAGGATGTACTAGGCCGCTGGTACTTGCGAGTTCACCAGAAGGTTGAGTTGCACTAGTACTGGCTCTCTGCTGCATACAAGAACCATGCAATTGTTGCACCTCAGCAAAAGAAGAATGGGGTCGGGTACACCTGACCTTAGCAGGGACCATTACTCCATCATCAGAGCTATCTGTCAGGGTGCCGCTGATCTCTACAGGTTTGTATAGCGAGCCTGAATCCGATTCTGATTCTGACAGTGAGGCTTCCCCTGCGCTCTCATCTGTCATGCTCAGGGTCCTGGAGACCTCTTCACCAGTGTACCTTTCATTTGACATTTTGGCCACTAAATTTACAGATACAGCTAGTGTGACTCACAGGTAAAAAAGCACCTGCTTGTAAGAGACTGCTTGAATTGCTACAAAAATGAACTACTAGCGCTAGCAAGGATCAGGCATGACTCTGCTAACGCTGCTGTTTTGTGTGCTGTGTATTGGAAGTGACAGTGATCTACTGATCCTGCACTTTGGGTGGGCTGGGCGGAGGGGCTAAACGCAGATGCTGACAGGTGTCTGGGCTGATCTTGCTAATGCTGCATTTTTGGGAACACTAAACTACTGGGGGCGCTATTATAGTTCTGATAAGATCCGTTCAGACACTATATTAGAAATTAAGGTATATAGTGTATGCGTGTGTGTGTGTGTGTGTGTATTAGTGTTCCTGGTAATCCTGTGTTAAAATATAATTCTGTCTGGGATTGACGCTAACACTAACTGACGCTAACACTAACTGATGTCACCCGTGACACTAATACAGTGATCAGAAAATAGATGTGTACACTATACTAGTGTCACTGTGACAGGGGGTGAAAGGGTTAACTGGGGGTGATCAAGGGGTTAAACCTTTATTAGGAAATATATGAGGGGTACCCTACACATACCTGGGACTACTGCTAACTGCCACTAACTACCCCTAACGCTGTTTAGCATCACAAATGACACCAATACAGTGATCAGTAAAAAGTCTGAAAACTGCACTTAGTGACACTGTGATAGGGAGTGAAAGGGTTAACTGGGGGTGCAATGAGAGGGTTAAAAGTGTGTCTACATGTCCTGGTGTCAGTGTAGTTCTTGTGTACTCACAGTGAGATGGTTTCTCCTCATATGCTGGAACTAAGGTTGCCATATCATCCCTTTAATCCAGGACACATATGAATTACACAGGTTCTGAGGCTAATTTAATGCAGATAAAGCACCAAATGAGTTTAATTATCTTCTTAATCAGCCACAGAACCTGTGCAATTCATATGTGTCCTGCATTAAAGGGATGATGTGGCAACCCTAGCTGGAACGTTCCAGGAGGGAAGGCCAGGGCTCCAGGAGGGGAGATTGCATCACTTCCTGTGCCTGTGTTTACATTACATTGGTCTGGACCTGTAGACTGATCCATTCTGTAACGAACCCGATCACCGCGGGGACGCGTACAACGTACCTGTACGTTATTTCGCGCAGCCAGGCCGCCCTGCCGCAGTATATGTGCAGTGGGTGGTTCGGAACCGGTTAAAGTAAACCTGCCACATACAGCACCTGTGCATGAAATGAAAAAAGTAAATAAACACAGGTTGATTTTTGTGAAAACCACACATTAACTTTTTAATTAGGGTGACCAGACGTCCCCGGTTTCAGGGGACAGTCCCCGGATTGAGGACACTGTCCCCTGACCAAATCTGTCCCCAGTTTTGTCCCCTGATTGGATTTGAACAGGGGCCCAAGCCATTTCAAAGACAGTCAGTGCAGAATTAAAAAATACATTTCTGAATTATAGCACCCCCCACCCTCCTCTGCTGCTCCTACTAGTTTGGGGCCTTGGCTCAGGTCCCAGCCAGCCGCCTGCCTATCTCTTTGCCTTCCCCAGTGGAATTGCTCAGTTCCGCTCCCCACCGAGTAGTAGCCGGGGTCCGAAGAGTGAGACTTGAGAGGCTGTGAGGCAGGCAGTGGTGGTGACAGCAGAGAGAGGCAGCTCAGCACAGCTGACAGTGTCCAGCAGCAGGCACAGAGGGGAAGTGGATCCCCTTGTGGGGGTGTCAGTGCCTTCAAGGCTTCAACACAGGTGTGCTTTGGGGGTGTCTGTGAATAGACTGGCATAATGGATGGAATCATAACTCACAGGCAGCAGGCATTCTATCATGGCTCTGGTTTGGCATTGCACTGCCACAGTGTGTCACATAACATGGCTGCTGGGACAGGGATCTGTGCCTTCCCTTAGTAAAAGCAACCTCCCCACAGTGAGAAAACACTAGGCACACATTTAACCCTTTGATTGCCCTTGATGTTAACCCCTTCCCAGCCAGTGTCCTTAGTACAGTGACAGTGTATATTTTTAGCACTGATCACTTTATTAGTGTCACTGGTTCCCACAAAGTGTTACTTAGTGTCCAATTTGTCTGCCGCAATATCGCAGTCCCGCTATATTTCGCTGATTGTCGTCATCACTAGTAAAAATAATATATGTCCCCGGATTTCATTTTAAAAATCTGGTCACCTTATTTTTAATAGATTCAGGTATCTAATAAAGGCATCCTGTGCAATTCAAGCTTGGCCTCACCTCCTGAGCTTCGATTTGGACATCAATCTGAGATGCTTCTGAGACTAATAAGCATTCGCTGCAGGTGTAGGTGACCTGCTATGTATTCCCATTTTATTGGGGAGAAGCCATTTTGAACAAAAAAGAAAAAAATATATCCGTCAACACAGGCCCTGAGGCTCAGAGAGTGGGAGGGGTGTGCCAAAGCTCAACTTTTACAGATAATGTTATTATTTCCATATTATCTCCTCTAGATCGAATGCTTTGACATCAGCAGCAGAAACATCTTTTGGTTTACATTTAGGCAGTGGGTTGGGGTGTTTTATGCTTTTGTAAAAAAAAAACAAAAAACAAAAAAAAACCTCAGTTGGTCACTGAGGTGTAATTGCCTTATGTATTTTCTCACAGCTTAACCACCTCAATACTGGGCACTTTCACCCCCTTCCTGCCCAAGCCATTTTTTAGCTTTCAGCACTGTCGAACTTTGAATGACAATTTTGCGGTCATGCTACACAGTAACCTTGTGACATTTTTATCATTTTATTTACACAAATAGAGCTTTCTTTTGGTGGTATTTAATCACTGCTGGGTGAAAACATTTTTTTTTGAAAAAGAAAATATTTTTCTTGGTTTCTGTCAGTAAATTTTGTAGATGAGTTATTTTTCTCCTTCACTGATATGCGCTGATGAGGCTGCACTTATGGGCACTGATGAGATGGCACTTATGGACACTGATTAGGTGTCACTGATGAGGCACTAATATGCTGCACTTATGGGCACTGATAGGTGGCACCGATGAGCACTAATAGGCGGCACTGATGGGTGGCACTGGAGGGAACTGATAGGCGGCACTGAAGGGCACGGATGGGCGGCACTGATGGGCATTGATGGGTAGCACTGATGGGCAGCACTGATAGGTGGCACTGAAAGCCAGCACTGACTGGCATCACTAATGGGCACTGATTGCTGTCACATCTGGCGCTTTTTTGTAATCAGGGCACTGATGATCAGTGCCCCGATTACATCTCTTGCTGTTCCCTGCGAGAAGATGCCGCTGATCAGCTCTCCTCACCACACACTCTGTCAATGTGAGGTGATGAGAGCCAATTACCGGCACTTCCTGTATTTACATGTGATTTAGACACAGTCGATCACATGGTTATAGAGACGCGTCCTCAAGTAATTCCCTTAATTTGCCAGGATTTTCTCTCACTTCCTGTTTGGCTATGGAACAGGAAGTGAAGGAAAATCTTCGCAATGGGACAACAATGGAGCAAACAAATCTGAAAGGGTTTATAACCCTCCCTTGCTCTATCCAAAATGGAAAAAAAAAGTTTTGCCTATAGTTATTTTAATATTTGAAGTCCGTTTCTGAGAATAACATGAAATAAGCTGAAAAGAATAAGCATAATTTTCAAGGAGTTTGCTGATGACTGCTTGTTAGCACCGTAGTCATATGCCAATCACAACCAATCATAATACATTGGACATCTCCTGGTGACAAAAGATTACTTTATCTGGAAAAACGGTCTGATTAAGTTTGCGTTATTTAATTACAGCAATTAAGAAATATATTTAACATATTCTACAATTTCACCTTTTGATAGAAAGGAGAAGGAAATCTTCAGATTATGGTGCTGGAAAAAAAAGTGACAGATGATGCAGCGCTCTTCTTTTTTAGAGCTACGTGACAGCAGCTTGGCAAAATGCATTTTAAGCAGCTGCTAATCACCTTTAATGGTTTTCTCAGCAATTTCATTCCCAATGCTTTTAATCATTCTAATACTAATAGCTCAAGGCAATGAATGATGGTTTTAATTATACTATATTGAGCGTGTGAACTTTGAGTACATTTCTGGTGGACACAGAATCATTTCACTGTGCAGAGATCATAGAAGAACAGTCTTTAAATCAGAAATTTATTCCGATGGGAAATATTACATTGTTTTCTTTGGACATCTGTTTCTATAGTTAACCACTTCCGGGCCGCCGATCAACGGTCCTTTTAAGTGGAAATACCATTGTTTTGGTAGCAGATAGCTACCATAACCCTGGTATAATTTTTTTCAGGGGCCGTTTCTGTGTCTGATAAAAGTGGTCTCTGCGGCGGATTCGCCGCGAGATCACTTTTATCGCTGGCAGGAGCAGTTCCCCCCCGAAACTTTTCCATCGTCTCTGCCACTTACCGGACCTGCCAGTAGCAGCGGAGACGATTGGGTCTGCTCCCCCCAGTGCCTGGATTCCGAGTGAGCAGAAGATGCCGCCCACTCGGCTCCATAGTATTGCAGGGCGGAAGCGACGTCAAACGTCACTTCCGCATAAGTTCTTAACCAGTTGCCAACCACTGTACGACTATAAGCGGCGACAGTGTGGCTCTGTCGCACGAATCTCCGCTTATAGTCATCACTTTAGTGCATGGCGGCTAGGGGGCAAGCACGTTTCACTCAATGTCCACCGGCCACTCGCGATGCCTTGTGACAGAGCCAGAATGGGGAACCGCTGATGTAAACACAGCGGTTTCCCGTTCTGACAGGCAGCATGTCAGAGATCTACTGATCCCTGTGCCCGGGATCAGTTAGCTCTCTGGTGCCCCTGCCAGCCCAGCCCCCCCACAGTTAGAACACACCCAGGGAACACAGTTAACCCCTTCACTGCCCCCTTAATATTAACCCCTTCACTGTCAATGACATTTACACAGTAATCAGTGGATATTTAAATTTCTGATCGCTGTATAAATGTCATTGGTCCCAAAAATTACCAGTTACTCTTCCAGGACAGCACAGCTGAGAGATGACTGGTCTCACCTGGACAGGAAACACAATCAAGAACAGAGTTTAAAATGCTCCATCCTCCCTCTGCCCCTCAGTTGAGACAAAATATTAGCCCACACCGGTGCAAGAGTGTATCCTTCTGTGCCAACAAAGAACATCTACACATAAACGGGTGGGAAGTAGGCCTGCCATCCTGGAAGAATTCCCAGAAACACCGTTACCTGTAAGTGTAACTGGTAATTTTCTCCAGTCATTCTTCCAGGACGGCACAGCTGAGATGATGAGCAAGGAGCTCAGGTCTACCTTTAGGGCAGGACCACTGCCTGCAGGACTTGCAGGACAGAATGCCAGGTCCTGAGGTGACAACAACTCCACCCTGCAGTGCCTCAGGAATGTGTTCTGGCTTGTCCACGTGGCCGCTTTACAAATCTGGTCAATCGAGGCGCCCGCCTTTTCAGCACAGGAGGTCGCCAGAGACCAAGGGGAATGAGCTTTCAATCGAGCAGAGGCTGGTTCACCCGCCTGCTCATAAGCCACTAAAATTGCCTGCCTTATCCACCTTGCCATGGTCGACTTAGATGCCTGGAGACCCTTCTTCTGACTCCAGAAATGAATCAGCAAATGGTTAGACCTTTTAAAACCTCTAACTCGGTCTAAGTAAATTAGCAGACAACGTCTAACATCCAAAGTGTGGAAACTTGTTTCCCTCTCATTCCAGGGACTTGCGCAAAATGAAAACAATCTCCTGGTTCCTATGGAACTGTGAGGCCACCTTTGGGAGGTATAGGGGGTCTTGTCTAAGTATCACCCTGTCCTCTAAAATCAACAAAAAGGGCTCTTTAATTGTCAGAGCCTGTAGGTCCCCTATCCTTCTGGCTGATTTTGAGAGAAAGTAACTTAAAAGACGTCTGAGCTACCAGCTCAAATGGTTCTCTAGTTAGGGCATCCAGTACCAATGATAAATCCCACGGTGGAAAACTCTTTGATCTCACCGGGGTTACCCTTTCTCTGGCCAACAAAAATCTTTTTATGAGCGGGTCCAGGGCTAGCCTCCTACCTAAAAATACTGATAGGGCCGCCAAATGAACCCTGAGGGTCTTGACTGCCAGACCCAGATCCACTCCATCCTGGAGAAAATCCCTAATGGATGGAATAGCCTGTACCGGGACTTCTCGCGCTGAACACCAGCGAGAGAAGACCCTCCAGACTTTGCCGTATATGTGCCTGGTGACCGGCTTCCTGCTCAACAGGAGGGTATCAATTACTTTTTCTGAGCCCCCTTTTTCTTTAAGGAGCTCCCTCTCAAGCACTAGGCTGTCAGGGACAGGAACCCTGGATCGGGGTGAAGCACCGGTCCCTGACAGAGGAGATCCTGTCTGAGAGGTAGACGAAGAGGAGGGGTGACTGACCACCTCTTCACAATGGGAAACCACACCCCTCCCTTGGCCACCAAGGTGTGATCAGAACAAGACAGACACCTGTCCGACTTAGCTTCTGCAGTACCCTGGGGATGAGAGCAAGGGGAGGAAATGCATATGCCAAGCCGAAGTCCCACCTGTGGGCTAGGGCGTCTACCCCCTCGGACTCTAATTCCCTGGCGAGAGAGAAAAACCTTGGAGTCTTCCTGTTTCCTCTGGAGATAAACAGGTCTCCCTCTAGAGAGCCAAACTGCTGTTTTATCAGAGCAAAGACCTCGTCGCAGAGATCCCATTCCCTTTGTTGAATGGGCCATCTGCTCAGATAGTCTGTTTTCACATTGTGCTCTCCCCTTATGTGGACCGCAGAGATTGAAGGAATCCTTCTTTCTGCCCACTCGAGGATATCCTGCGCCAGCTTGGCTAGCTTTTGTGACTTGGTTCCCCCTTGGTGGTTCAGGTAGGCCACTGCAACTACGTTGTCCGAGAATACCTGAACCTCCCTGTCCTGGATCTGATCCCTGAACACCTTCAGTGCCTCTCTGACTGCCAGGAGCTCCCTGAAGTTGGAAGATGCCCTGCTCTGGGCCTGATCCCAGGATCCCTTGGTTTGAAGGTATTCCAGGTGGGCCCCCCACCCCCAAGCGCTTGAGTCAGTAGTAACGCTTAGAGGCTTTTGTTGGGTCCACAGATGACCGTCTGACCCCCACCCTGGACTGGGCCACCATCCCAGTGTTTCTCTTACGTTCCCTGGGAGGGATACCTTTACTTCCAAGGACTCCTTCTTTCTGTTCCAACTGGCAAGAAGGAACCTCTGGAGGTCTCGTGAGTGGAGCTGGGAACAAGGTACCGCAGGGATACAAGATGTCATGAGGCCAAGGACTCTCATGATGGCCCTCAGTGACACCACCTTGGAGTCGCACAGGGCCGACACTGCTCCCTGAACCTTCTATACCTTTTCTAGGGGGAGGAAAATTCTCTGCGCTACCGAATCCACTCGGTAGCCCAAGAACCCCTTTGTCTGTGATGGCTCTAGGGAGGACTTCTCCCAGCTGATCATCCACCCTAGGCTTTCCAGGGTGGAAATCACTCTGTCCCGACAACAGCTGACCCCGGAAAGAGTTGTAGATCAGCATGTCGTCCAAATATGGAATCAGGGCAACTCCTTGGAGGTGGAGATATGATACCACCTCGGCGAGGACCTTTGTAAAGATCCTTGGACTGGAAGCCAGCCCAAAGGGAAGTGCACTGAATTGCCAGTGTTGGACGCCCTGCTTCGTCTTGATTGCAAAGTGCAGGAATCTCTGGTTCTCCGGGGCAATGGGGACATGGAGGCAGGCGTCCTTCAGATCCAGCGTAATCATGAAAACCCCCTCCAAGAGCTGTCTCCTGACATTGTAGATACTTTCCATACAGATTTTTTTGTATCTTAAGTGTTTGTTCAGCTTCCATAAATTTATAATCAGTCTGAACATTCCCGAGGGCTTCACTACCACAAAAATGTGTGAGTAAAACCCCCGCCCCAACTGTCCTGCTGGAACTGGGACGACGACCTCCTGATCCACCAACTCCCGCACGCTTTCCAGGAGCCCCTCCGCTTTCTGCGGATCTCGGGACAAGTGCATCAGGATGAAGTTTGGAGGAGGGGTGAACAGGAACTCCAACCTTTACCCCTCCTCTACCAGGCGGGTTGGCATCACTTAGATTCCTTAGGAAGCACCGGAACCGGAAAAAAGGATTCCTCCTTTCTGTTTTCCCTTCCCGAACTTTTTACCTGCCTCCCTCTTACCCTTGTCCCTTTTTGGGCTTCACAAGAAACGTCTTTCCTTTCTCCACTGAATGGGACAGAACCTGCTCTAAGCCTGTCCCAAAGAGCAGGGAGCCCTCGAAGGGTATCCCACAAGGTCGGGATTTAGACGTGAAATCTCCATCCCACGTCTTTACCCAAAGTGCCTTCCTGGCTGAGTTTAGGAGGGCTGTGGTTGTCCTTACCGTCTCTACTGCCGAGTCTGCCAGAAAAGCTACTGCTTTCCCAATCACCTCCAGGGAATCCAAAACCTCCTTGGTTTTGGTTCCTCTGGATACATGATCCACCAGCCTGCCGACCCAGGCATCAGCATTCCTGGCAACACAAGCGGAAGCCAATGCTGGTCCCATAGCCGCTGCATTGGCTTCCCAGGCTCTACGCAGCAAAGTTTCCGACTTTCAGTCCATCTGATCGGGGATGTTGCCAGCATCCTCGAAGGAAAGATCCGACCGCTTGGATACCTGGGCCAAGGAGGCATCCAATCTGGGGACCTTGAGGAACTTTTCCTCATCATCCTCGCTAAAGGGGCACCTGCATTTCCAGGTCTTCAGCCTCAAAACCTTCCTCTCCGGTTCCTTCCATTCCCTCAGAATTATATCCCAGAGAGACTGGTGGACCGGGAGAGATTTTGCCTGTGGTTTAGACAGACCCCTGTACATCCTGTCCTGGGCTGAAACCTTTTGTGATGGCTGCTGGATCCCCTCAGAGGAATAGATCGCCTTCAGGAGGCCCTCCATATCCTCTGCAGAAAACCGGTGTCTGCCAGGCCTAGACTCCTCACTCTCCTGGCTATCCTGATCGGGATCCTCCCCCTCCTCTGGGGAGCTCAGTTCCGAAAGCTCGGCCTCTTCCTCTTCGGAGTCATGCTCCGTTGGAACTCTAAAGGACCCCCCTGTGCTACCCATGGAGGCCCCCTCCTGGGATGGGGACCCCTCCCTACTACAAAGGGACTCTGCTCGGCGGCCGGTCCCTATAGCAGACTTAAAGGCCTGAAGGGTAGACAGCATTTCGGATTGTAACACAAGGCAATCCTTCATGACCTGCGCAGTCTCTTTGCCCGCTAACTTGTTGATATACACTTAAAGCAAAACGGCTTTGTGTGCTCCTGTGGAAGTTTATCGTTGCAATAACCGCAACGCTTAGAGCGGGAAAGGGCCTTAGATTTAGATCTAGTGGCTGACCCCTGGGCTGGGCATTCTGTTCCTTTCAAAGAAAGATATACAGCAAACGTACATTAGCCCCTCCAATGTAGCATGTAGCACGTTTCTGTAGCCAATCCAGGAGGGGGGTAAGGAATATGGCTCCCCCTAGCCTTTCCCCCTCCTTCAGCCGGGTAGACTCACCCCCTGTGGCCTCCTCGAGTGCTGAGGGCCCTTCTGGCCCACTTTCCCTCTCCATCCGCCCCGCTCCTGACCGCCAAGCAGGAGTCTTTGGCAGCTTCTTCTGGCACAGGGAAACCCTGGACCCCCTCTCCGTGCTGTCCCAAGTGTACACGCGCCGATGGCCACCGCCATTTTGCCAGAGCCGACCCGTAAATAGCCTCTAGTGGCGGACGTGATGTCAGACATGCGCATGCACGTACGTGCTCTTCCTCCCGCCACCCGGAAGCTTATCACAGCGTCCCGACCACCTGGAGAGCTCCATGGCGCCGGGTTACAGATTTCCCGGCGCCCAAGCTCTCCTGTCTGCCTCCAGCCTGCCGCTGCTGTGCACCCCCACTGTCCTGCTCCCCTGAGCACCAGTGCTCCGGATGAAACCCAGCTCAGCCTGCCTGCCTGGAGGACCCTCTGGCTGGCCATTCTGACAGCCTCCTCCGTCCCATCCACCACTTTCAGGTAGGAGAAGGGAGTGGGAAAGTGCACCCTGGGGTTCTGGGTGAACCTACTGTCCCCAGAATTCCCCAGTTCTCGGGGGGGGGGGGCTTTCTACTGCCGTCTACCACTTTCAGACTGCCCCCCCTGAGGTCTACTTACCGGGAATCCCTCCTGGACCGGGCAGGCTTTGCCCCCGACCGGCATCCACCCCTGGTCTGCCGCAGGGCCGGTGTCCAGGAGAGGGACCTCAGCCCCAGGCCTTGATTTAAGGGAAAAAAATAACAAAATGCTTTGCTGCATCCCTGTGGGAAATACAATCAAAAACTGAGGGGCAGAGGGAGGGTGGGGCCTTTTAAACTCTGTTATTGATTGTGTTTCCTGTCCAGGTGAGACCAGTCATCTCTCAGCAGTGCTGCCTGGAAGAATGACTGGAGAAAAAGTGTCAAAAATGTCCGATGTGTCTGCTGCAATATCGCAGTCCCAATAAAAATCGCAACATTACTAGTAAAAAAAAAAAAAAAATTGTAAAAACGCCAGAAATTAATTCTCATGGTTTGTAAACTCGGCAACTTTTGCGCAAACCAATCAATAAATGCAGATTGCGATTTTTTTTTTACCAAAAGTATGAGGAAAATTATAAATCAGCCAAAACCGATGAATAAATTAGTTTTTTTTATATTTGTTTTTTGGATTTGTATTTTAGCAAAAAGTAAGAAATATTGTATGTTTTTGCAAAAAAGGACGCAAATTTCGTTTGGGTACATTGCGCACAATTGTCAGTTAAAACGACGCAGTGCCGAATCGCAAAAAGTGTTCTGGTCATTAAGTGGTTAAAGGGGACATTTTTTTTCAATGTCATTTTGTCTTTTTTTTATTGCATTTTAGTGTAAATATGAGATTTGAGGTCTTTTTGACCCCATACCTCATATTTAAGAGGCCCTTTTCTATTACAAGGAATGTTTACATTTCTTGTAATAGGAATAAAAGTGATCAAAACAAAATCTTTTTTAAAGGATGGTGTAAAAATAAAAAGTAAAATAAATAAGGAAAAAAATGTAAAGCGCTCCGTCCCGCCGAGCTCACGCGCAGAAGCGAACGTATACCTAAGTCCCGCCTGCATATGAAAACGGTGTTCAAACCACACATGTGAGGTATCGCCATGATCGTTAGATCGAGAGCAATAATTTTAGCACTAGACCTACTCTGTAACTTAAAACTGGTAACCTGTAGGAATTTTTAAATGTCGCTGATGGAGATTTTTAAGTGCCAAAGTTTGTCGCCTTTCCACGAGCGGGTGCAATTTTGAAGCATGACATGTTGGGTATCAATTTACTCGGTGTAACATTATCTTTCACAATATGGGAAAAAAATTGGGCTAACTTTACTGTTGTCTTATTTTTTAACTCAAAAAAATGGGTTTGTAAGTCCGCTGTGTAAATACGGTGTGGCATATTATAGCATATAATAGTATTGCCACAACCGCCATTTTATTCTCTAGGGTGTTAAAAAAAATATATAATGTTCTAAGTAATTTTATAGCAAAAAGAAAATGATTTTAACTTGTAAACACCAAGTGTAAAAAAACGGAAAATTGTATACTCACCTTTCCGGAATTTTCCTTTCCTGGTGCATCTTCATGGCAGCATACACATGGGTTGTGGCTCCGCCCCCACAACATGATAGGACTGGTTAACTATAAATCAAAGACAGACCTGGCTCACAGCATTCTCTGTAACTCTCACCAATTTGGGCGGGAATCTGTATGCTGCCATGAATATGCACCAGGAAAGGAAAATTACGGAAAGGTGAGTATACAATTTTCCGTTTTCCTGGTGCATCATGGCAGCATACACATGGGACCTAACTCGCCATATGGGAGGGAGCAAGAAAAATTTTGTAATGATCAGAAGCGCAATTATGCACCATGAATTTTCCAAATTTCACTGTCGTGAGCCGGGTTCACTTAAAGTGTAATAAAGGTGTTTCCTGGGAGGACCATATTGCTGACTTGCAAATAGCCTCAGGAGACCCTCAGCACTGAGCTGTGCACTGAGCTGGCACTGCCCTAGTTGAATGTGCTCTTAAGTCATCCGAAACAGGAAGGCCTTGTGGAGAGTTGGCTCTTTTAATTGTCTTAATCTAGGATATGACTGTACATGTTGATGCTGATTGGCCCTGCCTTAAGCCACGCTGGAACCAAGTACAGATTTCAGCTTTCCTGAATGAAAAGGTAGCTGCCAAGCAGGTCACCAAG
>BLSH010481052.1:1672810-1688185 GCA_018402905.1 Glandirana rugosa
TAAAGGACCACGTAGAAGTACCGTCGTATGTGTACCCAGAGAATGCTGTGAGCCGAGTCTGTCTTTGATTTATAGTTAACCAGTCCTATCATGTTGTGGGGGCGGAGCCACAACCCATGTGTATGCTGCCATGAAGATGCACCAGGAAATAGGTTTTAGCCTGGAAGTGTTTTTTAAGGAATTTCAAGAGATAGACCTTATAAAATGTTTATTCCAAGTGTGTTTTCCTATTTCAGAGGCTGATGGCTGAACTTTCTACATGCTATAGGAAGGTCGGCTTAGAGTCAGGGTGAATTTTAACAAATCCAGCTGGCAACAGACACAAATAGGTGTACTACCAGTTGTTTACTGTATAAAAGTGATGTCTGTCCCACGCTGCCTTCATTTGGCATGCAGTAAGTGAAGCCTCTTGAAATAGAGGTGGACTTTTTCTTCTTGTATGAGACCATAATATAAAACTCTGATCAAAGGTGAAAGCTAATCTCTCTGTAGACAGTACTTATTTATAACATTGTAGCAAACAACAATACGATTCAAAGCATACTTTATAGGAAAAAGCTACAAAAAGCTTAGCAGCAGTATATTCTCCTGTGCTTTAACAGTAACACATATAAATTGACAGATAAGACAATGACACCCTGCATTAATAGGTCATTGCTGTCAGATAACAGTCACTACCTGAAGGTCAGTTTGGACTTACTTAAAGCGGAGGTCCGGGCTAAAAAAAAAAATTAAAAGTCAGCAGCTACACATACAGTAGCTGCTGACTTTTAATATTAGGACACTTACCTGTCCTGGACTCCAGTCTTCGGATCGGGGGACGGGTGCAGCCGCTTCCATCGCGGGTAAGGGAACCCGGACGTGTAAGCAGTACAGCTTCACGCCGGGCACCTTACCGCGCATGCGCGAGCTCTACTGCCAGGCGGCCAGTAGCAGAGCGAGCAGGGAGGAGGGAGCCGGGCTTCTGATGTCAGCGGCCGCGTCCGCCGGCCAGAACTCCCGGAAGTGTGGAAAAGGACACCTGTCTAAAGACAGGTGTCCTCTTCCCCCTCCCCCCCGAAAGGTGCCAAATGTGACACCTGAGGGGGGGAGGAATCGAACCAGCGGAAGTTCCACTTTAGGGTGGAACTCCGCTTTAATAAGGCAGTGTATAGACTGAAGTAAAAGGACGGTGTCCAAAGTGCAAAAACCCATAGTAATCATAAACCCCTACCAGGATACTTAAAAATAAATGCAGATTGTATGCTATAAGTTACTGCAATATGTACATACAGTATTAAAGTAATATTAAAGGCATTTAAAAAACAAAACAAAAACAAACATGCAATACTTACCTGCTCTGTGCAGCAGTTTTGCACAGAGCAGCGCCAATCCTGCTCTTCTTGGGTCCCCCACCAGTCTCCTGGCCTCTCTGTCCTGCTAAGTGCCCAGCGAACAAGCAGTTGCAAAGGGGGCACCAAAGCAGGCTCACTCCCAAGCCTCTGCTCTGCGTGTCCATTCTTACAGAGCCACGGCTCAGCCTCACCCCCTCTCTCTCCTCATTGGCTCACTGGCTGTGACTGATAGCCCTTGTGAACATCACTGTAGGAAGATCGGGTTCAGGTAAGTATTAGGGGGTACTGAGGAGTCTGCTGTGCAAGAAGGTTTTTTTACCTTCATGCATAGAATAGCGGGACTGCGATATTGCAGGAGACCAATCAGACACTAACTAACACTTTGTGTGGACCAGTGACACTAATACAGCGATCAGTGCTAAAAAAAAAATGCATTGTCACTGTACTAATGACACTGGCTGGGACATCAGGGGCGATCAAAGGGTTAGCTGTGTGCCTAGCCAGTGCTTGTGCAATGTGTGGGAGGTGCATTGACTAGGGGGAGGCATTGATCCATGTTCCTGCGTTGCAGGAACACATGATCAATGACTTCCCTACTCACAGAACGGTGACCTGCCTTGTTTACATTGGCATTTTGGCTCTGGGCGTAATGATTGACAGGTGCCCTCCAATGCTCCTTGCTGCAAATGCCAGTTATAGGCAAGGGCAGTGGCTAACTTTTTGGACTTTGAGTCCACGGTACCCGCAGATCAGCTCCCGCTGTGTAAAATCACAGTGGTAGTGGGTTGCCGATGCAAGTCCCAGACCCTGAAGTGCAGGATCATGTGCTAGGTACGTGATCCTGCGCAGGAGAGCCACCTCGCCGCCATATATGAAATTGATGCAGTTGACAAGCAGTTAATATTCTGTTATCCAAAAAAGTGTCATGTGATGCTGAAATGGAGGCATGTGTGCTATGCAATAAAACTCAGTTTGGAACAATTGTTCCTTGTTCAACCTTTTTATTCTGATGTTTGAAGTTCTGAAGCCTATACTTCATATAATTGTGTACAGTACGTTTCTATTTATTACCAGTGGAAAGTAGGTATTAAACACACCAGAAAACCAAAAATATAGGGCTACTGCAACAATTTCCACATTTATTTCAGTCACAGCAACAGAGATGTTCTAGACATAGTAGAATTCATCCAAAAATGCAAGCTAAAATAGTACAAAATACTACAAACATCTTAGTTGTGACAAAACATAGTAAGCAATTTTTTAAATTAACATAAAGACCTGCATGCTCCGTATGCATAATAACATCAATGGATAAGTTCCACACCTCTATTATTTCAGGCTGGGTTCACACTGATGCGGCTGCTGGTCCCAGCAGGGGGTCCAGTGCGTCCCTGTACACTGATTCAGGTGCGAATCAGGTCCGAATTTAGCCTGAATTCACACCTGAAATGGTGCCAAAGACGCACAGGGCCTTACTGTAATCCGGACTATGGCCGTCCCGAAGCTGTGTGAACCGGCTCCATTGAGAGCCGGTCACAGTCTCCTGTTATGCACATTGGATGCGGGGGGGAAACCAGCATCCAAAGTCTTCCTGAGAAGGCCCTGAAGATGTGGGAGAGGGAGGGGTTTGCAGAGGGACAGATGCATCAGCAGGGTGAACCATGGCCTCGTGCTCACCAATATGTTGCAGCCCCATACCTAGAGGGATGTTGTGGATCTTTGGTGTGCGGCGACAGGCTATGTGAAGCGGCTAAGGGAAGACAGCAAAAGAAAAAAAAAATCACAGAGAAAAAAAGAGGGAGAAAGAGCAAATGGAGTGTCAGCATAGAAAAATAAAATGCAGCACACTGGCCCTTTAACCACTTCCACACCGCGCGCAGTATATTTACTGCGCGCGGTGTGGAGCTGTCTCGTGAATCGACATAAATAGACGACGATTTATGGACAGGCAGCTAGGGGGCGGTCGTACCCGCCGCACTCAGGAGGAGTGTGTCCGCCGGCGAGCCGCAATGAGCTGCTACAGGGAAAAAAACGGGGAACCACCGAAGTAAACACGGCGGTTCCCCGTTCTGACAGGGGGCATGGTAGAGATCTACTGATCCCTGTCACTGGGTCAGTTAGATCTCTGGTGCCCCTGACAGCCCAGCTCCCATACAGTTAGAACACACCCAGGGAACACAGTTAGCCCCTAGATCTCCCCCTGCAGGTTAACCCCTTCACTGCCAATGACATTTATACAGTAATCAGTGCATTTTTATAGCACTGATCGCTGTATAAATGCCAATGGTCCCTAAAAAGTGTCAAAATGGTCCGACATGTCCACTGCAATATCGCAGCACCGCTAAAAATTGCAGATCACTGCCATTACTAGTAAAAAATAAACAAAAAATGAAAACCCCAGAAATTAATTCTCATCATCCGTAAACGTGGCAACTTTTGCGCAAACCAATCAATAAACGCAATTTTTTAACCAAAAATATGAGGAAGAATATAAATCGGCCAAAACCGATGAAAAAAATGTTTTTTTTATATATTTTTTGGATTTGTATTTTAGAAAAAAGTAAGTAAAACTTTTTTTTTTCAAAATTGTCACTCATTTTTTATTTATAGAGGCGATCAGAAATGTCGCATGACCTCGCACCTGTCAGTTAAAGCGACGCTGTGCCGAATCGCAAAAAGTGCTCTGGTCCTACAGTGGGAAATCCTTCCGGGGGTGAAGTGGTTAAAAAGCATGTACTCATAAACAAACACTTTCCACCTTGGGTACTCTCCATGCTGGCTACTCTGGGCAGCAGGATGGCAAGCAAGCAGCAGAGCAGGTGGGAGGTAACATAGAGCAATTTTCCCCTGCTCCCCCACCTGTTTAAATAAAGTGAGGGCAAAATTAGCTGTGAGGAACAACCAAATATTGCCGCTCCTGCACTTCTGGCTACTCGCCCCATCCAGGAAGAAAAGGAAGCAGGAAGAGGTGCGTGGAGTGCCCACAGCTATCACACAGGCTGCAATTATAGGGACAGCACCTCTACACTACAGAGCAGGAGAAAACAGAGAAAGGAAATCTGGCAGTAGGATATGGCAGGACAGAGCAGCAGAGCGGCTGTGGGGACCAAATGGTGAGTCCCACATACACTACCCCAAAAAGATCCACAGAAAAATGGCTCCCCCACTCCTCAGCACATTTAGCAGCCCAAGTGGCGGGACCTCATCTCAGGAAAGCATGAACTTGAATGGCAGCATCAATTTTTTTGGGTGAGGCAGGGGCTGAGGAATCCATGATCCTGCATGGCCTGCAGGACAGAAAAAAGAATGAGGCACGGGGCGTCACTCTCTTTTATAGAGTTATAATGGTCCTGTGGGTTGGCCCATGGAGCAGCCATGCGTATGCTGCTATGAAGGCACCAGGAAAATACATTGGAAGTCACTCAAAATAACAGGTCACCTGACTATATCTGAGGCATACTGAAAATAGTCAGTGCTAAAATGGAGGGATTACCAGCTTGAGTTGCTAACTGGGCAATTCTATGTGATGGTGCATTGAAAGGTCTATTGTTTTTCAGCACTGCATCATAGGTAGAAAAATAGGAAATCACAACATACATTAAACTGTAGCAGTATGAAAAAAGGTAATATAATGCATCGTACAAAATGTGGTTGTTTCATTCTTTTTATTCACCTGTTTTCCCCTGGTGTGTTGTCCAGAAAAAAAAACCTCCTGTATGTGCCAACACTCAGGATGAAAGAGTACAGGGGCACCATTGGGCAGCAGCATTTTGGGGGTGTTAACAAACCTCCTGCATAGAGTGCATCCAATGGAGATTGCCTCCACTCTGGAAGAAGCATTCTATGGGGTGTAACATACATCCTGTATAGAGTGCTTGCATTATGCTTGAAGGAGCACAGGGGCACCATTGCTCAGCACCATCAGGGCCAGATTAACACAGGGGCTATTGGAGCTGCAGCTCCAGGCCCCTTCCTTAAGATAGACCCAGCCCAATGGTGTGAGTGAGTCACTAATACTACCCAGCCCTGCTCTGTATACAGTGTACACATGATTGATATGTAAATTGCAGAAGCATATTTCATTTGTTTTAACAAAAAATTTTTGCATTTTCATTTTATTTATTTCCATAAAAAGGCCTACCAAAATCTTTAGCACCAGGCCCACGATGCTCTTAATCCGGCCCTGAGCAACATAATATCAGGGGAGGAGATGCACTAGCGGAGAGATACAATATGAAGCCGAAATACACACTCTGCAGCTACTAAAAAATGTTGTTAGTGGAAGAGGATTTCCATAAAGAAATAAATGCTTATCATTGTAAGCACCCCCCTGTGAGAGGTAAATGGTTTGTATCTTACCTATGTAATCATACATCATGAAGATAGCCCGTTCTTTTGAAAAACAAGATCTCTAGTTAAAAATAAAGGCAATACGGCATAAAAAATACCACCAAATCTAATGTTGCCCCTGGTAAAAAAAGTTATGAGAAAAAATAAATGTTTTTAGACACAATGGGGCTAATTCACTATATCTCGAATATGTGATCGCGAGACGCCTTAAAATAATGCCCATTCAAGGCAATTACCATATCAACTGGGCGATCAAGCGAATGCAAAATCGCATTATTGCCGTAAATATGGTTCTTAACCGGCATATGTGGGAATAGCTGATGTCAATTGGGCTTGAACCAGTAGAATCCATTGAACGCTTGTATGAACATGATGTGCTTGAAAAAGGGTATGGGAACTACCGCAGCAAAATGGAAACCATTGGCGTATATGAACACTGGTAGGATCCAAACCTGTAGCTGTAAGCGTTGAAGGTATCAGAAGGAACCACTACACTATAGACTTGAACACAACCAGCCATAGAAAACACATTTACTAATCTTGGATTCTGTTAATTCTCTACAAACTGCCGGCACGTTAACTAGTGTGTGATTGTTCCAATTCTACACTATAATATTATTGAATATGTACATACCATTGCAAAAGTTCATAGTATGGAAGCAATCAAACTGATGGGCATTGGCGAATATGCCTTCACATATTTTCAGAATATAATGGCAAGCACAATGCAAGGTGTAGTGATGACACCGGTAGGATCCGAACCTGTAGCTGTAAGCTTTGAAGGTATTAGAAGGAACCACTACACTATAGCCTTGAGCACAACCAACAATAGAAAATACATTTACTAATCTTGGATTCTGTTGATTCTCTACAAACGAACTGCCTGCACATTAACTAATGTGATTATTCCAATTCCACATCATAATATTATTGAATATGTACATATCATTGCATGCATTTAAATAATTCATAGTATGGAAGCAATCAAACTGATGTGCATGGTCTAATTGGTGAATATGCGTTCACATATTTTCAGCATCTAATGCTGAGTACAATGCAAGCTTTCAGAAGGTCATACCATTGAACTACTCTGTGAGTTAGATAGCCTTGTTTAAATGTATCATGTAGGCTTGCTGATACCATACAAATCATGGTACCAGCCAAACTTTGAACAGTCAGATTTTTTTGACATTCATGTCAGCTGGGATTACTACTGATCTGTGATTAGCTGAAGCTATTCACATGGTACAGGTTTTTGAGATAAGCCCAAGTACCATGTGATAGCTGGGGCCCAATCCCAGTTCACCAATCTAGGTAACCAAGCTGATATTAACCACTTCAGCCCCGGAAGGATTTGCTGCTTTAGGACCGGAGCCCTTTTTGCGATTCGGCGATGCGTCGCTTTAACTGACAATTGCGCGGTCGTGCGACGTTGTACCCAAACGAAATTTGCGTCCTTTTTTTCCCACAAATAGAGCTTTCTTTTGGTGGTATTTGATCCCCTCTGCATCATTTCTGATCGCCGCTATAAACAAAAGAAGAGCGACAATTTTGCAAAAAAACCCAAATTTCTTACTTTTTGCTAACATACAAATCCAAAAAAAAAATATAAAAAAACTTTTTTTTTTCACCGTTTTTGGCCGATTTATATTTTTCCTCATATTTGCGATAAAAAAAATAGCAATCAGCGTTTATTGATTGGTTTGCGCAAAAGTGGTTGCGTTTACAGATGATGAGAATTCATTTTTGGGGTTTTTTATTTATTTATTTTTTTACTAGTAATGGCGATCTGCGATTTTTAGCGGTACTGCGATATTTCAGCAGACATGTCGGACCATTTTGACACTTTTTTGGGACCATTGGCATTTATACAGCGATCAGTGCTATAAAAATGCACTGATTACTGTGTAAATGTCATTGGCAGTGAAGGGGTTAACCTGCAGGGGGCGCTCTAAGGGTTAAGTATGTTCCCTGGGCGTGTTCTAACTGTAGGGAGACTTGCCTAGCTGGGGAAGGGAAGTGGTCACAGCCTTCGTATACAGGAAGGCTGTGATCACAGCCCTTCCCCCTGCACACAGAGCGGAGGTCCGCGTTTACTTACACGGACCTCCGTTCCTCCGCTCGGGGGGCCATCGCGGGTAGCCGGCGGCAATCGAAGCCGCCGCACCCGCTCCCTGGCCCTCCCCGTACACAGTGAGCGCGCGCGCGCGCCTCCGGCGGCGCGCGCTCACTAGGCTCGTGAGCGCGGCCGCCGTCATATGACGGCGATTTGCGCTCACGAGCCACCTTGCCGCCGTCAATTGCCGATCGGCGGTCGGCAAGGAGTTAAAGTGGTGCCTCAGCCCCCACCACAGAAAATGTACAAGTCAGCAGCTACACATCCTGCAACTGCTGACTTTAATTATAAGGACACTGTCCTGGAAGCTAGTGATGTTGGCACCCCAGCCCATGTTTCCCTTGGCTCTCAGGTGCTGTCGACTCCATTGTCGATTCCCTACTGCGCATCCACAAAGGGCACTGCGCTTTCTGAATGGCCTGGCAGCAAGGAAGGAGGAGGGGTGACAAATTTCTGCCATACCTCGCTGCAGTGAGGTCTGTCGGAAGTGGGCACAGGTAAGTGTCCAATACAGGTACCCCCCCCCCCAAAAAAGTTGCCAAACATGTCATCAGAAGGGGGGGAGAGAGATAAGCAGAGCTTCCACTTTTGGGTGGATATCTAAGGCCCCTTTCACACTTGTGCAGCTTGTCCTGCGACTTGGGACTGCAAAGTCGCCTGCCAAGTTGGACTCCGCAATTTCCAATGAGTAGGATTCATAGCTGTCTGACTTAAAGTGGTATCAACTTCAAACTAGTCCCTGAACTACTTTGGTCTGAGTTTGATATGACTTGAGGTCCCTAGACCTCAAGATTACACAGGCATTGCTTCAATTCACATCAAAGTTGCATGGCTTTCAAGTCACACAAGTGTGAATGGGGCTTAAGTCTAAAGGTGTTACCCTGAAAGTAATGCAGTTTGCCCACAACATTGTCTCAACTTCAGGGAATGCCTGAGTAATATTGAGAGCTAGGAACCTCAAGTCACATCAAAGTAGTACAGAGACTACTTTGAAGTTTGGGCCAATTGAAGTAGCTGTAATGAGTAAGCTCGTAATTGAGTGAAACGTGTCTACCACATTGTCCTGTACCCCACATGGCTTATTTTCTGCAATATACACAATCACCAGCTTCGGTTGTGGAGTGCCGCCTTTGTTATTTGTTGGCCAATTGAAGTAGCACAGATATGAATAGTTTCAGGAAAAGTCGGCCAAGTGTAAAAGGAGTGTATATAAGCAACTCTCTCGGATATATATATATATAAAATATAAAAGCAGCTCTCTCATTTATATATATATATATATACATACATATGTACACATATACACACTCCTTACTGATTTACATCAGCAGAATAAATGCAGGAAGTGTAATGTGCCTGTAACCAGGAAGTGATGTGTGCACATGGGCATGAAGCAGGGCCATCATCAGGGGAGTACAGGCAGTACTGTTGTAAGGGGCCCCAGTGTCTCAAGAGCCCTTACAACAAAGAATTTAGCAGTCTTTAAGATTGGAGTCTGGGAGGGGGACACCCTGTTTGGGTACACCGTTCTCCTGAACCATAGGCAATAAAAATACCAAACTTTAGTCACATAGAGAACGCCCCCTGGGCAACAACTGGGCCACGTTTGGGACCTCTGGCATCTGGTTCAGTCGTACCAGGTCCTCAAAGTGACCAGTCATTGACCGGCAATTGTCAGGTGAACTTCGGACTTAACATTGAAGTCTATGGGGGGGCACCCAGTTTGGGGACACCGTTCTCCTGAACCATAGGTGATAGAAATACCAAACTTGGGTCACATGGAGAGGCCCCCCTGGACCACAACTGGTCCAAGTTTGGGACCTCTAGCACAGTGGTTCTCAACTCCTGTCCTCGGGACCCACTAACAGGCCAGGTTTGCAGGATAACTGAAATACATCACAGGTGATATCATTTGCTGCTCAGTGATTGCGGCATGCCAGTCTGCATTTCCCTAAGGTAATACATAAAATCTGGCCTGTTAGTGGGTCCCGAGGACTGGAGTTGAGAACCACTGCTCTAGCACCTATGGTTCGGCATGAGGTTTTATTGCAAGCATTGGGTGAGGTTGTGCTGCCTGTGCACTGTTTTTTTAACCCATTGGATCCCACACTAGCATGCATTGCAAACTTCACTTGAATGAGTCATGCTTGGCAGGCTACACCCGGTAAGTGTGACAGCGTGTATAATTCCTACTGGGGCTGCGACATGTGTACGCCAGTGGGCAGATGTGGTGGAATGGCCCAGTGGGAAAGCCCTCGGGAATGTTAATGGTCAGAAGGGGGGCCCAGGTCTAAAGCTGTTTAACCAGTTTCACACTGCCTACCATCTATTTACGGCGGCAGTGATGACATTTATACAGTATTCAGTGGACATTTAAATTTCTGATCGCTGTATAAATGTCATTGGACCCAAAAAAGTGTCAAAAATGTCCGACATGTCCACTGTAATATCGCAGTACCGATAAAAATCGCAGATCGCCGTCATTACCAGTAAAAAAATAATAAATAAAAACCCCAGAAATTAATTCTCACCATCCGTAAACGCGGCCACTTTTGCGCAAACCAATCAATAAACGCCGATTGCGATTTTTTTTAAAATAAAAAATATGAGGAAGAATATAAATCGGCCAAAACCGGTGAAAAAAAAAATTTATATATTTTTTTGGATTTGTATTTTAGCAAAAAGTAAGAAATTTGTTTTTTTTTGCAAAATGGTCGCTTTTCTTTTGTTTATAGCGGTGATCAGAAATGACGCAGAGGGGATCAAATACCACCAAAAGAAAGCTCTATTTGTGGGAAAAAAAGGACGCAAATTTTGTTTGGGTACAACGTCGCACGACCGCGCAATTGTCAGTTAAAGCGACGCAGTGCCGAATCGCAAAAGTGCTCTGGTCCTAATCTGGGAAATTCTTCCGGGGCTGAAGTGGTTAAGAGGCTCCAAAATGTCTGATGGCTGCCCTGCCAGGAAGTGAATGTGTGGTGATCCCACATGAACAAATAAATTATCCCCACCAAATATAGCTGCGGTGTAAGCACAAGTATATTTCCCACACTTACCCGTCAAATGAGTAGCACCTCCTCTTTGCTGAAATGGAACCTCGCTATATCTACCTATATAGAGATCCTGACCAGCAAAGGCACCTCCGGGTGAACACAATGACATTCCCGGGTCAGAGGACAAAGCCACACTTGCTTGCAAATGTTTGATCACAATCACAATCACAATTTTTTTTTAGTAATAGGCAGGTGAATGACAGACAAAGGCTCAGTTTGAGAGTGCCGGTTCATACTTGTGCAATGTGGGAACCCTGCAAATCCACTGCAGGTTCCAGCATCGCATTTCATACTGCCATGTGTAACCTGCTGGGAGTGTCAATACATTGTTAAATGACACCCCAATCTCAGCTCACATATCACAGTGCAAACTACCAGTTCGGACATTAATCGAAACGCATGGGTGTGAGCACCCATGCAATCCAATTCTGGTGCAGACCAAAAAAAAAAAAAAAAGGGTCCTCTGCGAGTTTTGTCTGAATGCAATGCAAATTCAGCCATACTATCTGTATGGCTGAAATCACATTGCATGGACAGCGCATGTGACTTGTACTGCAGTGTGAATCAGATGCAATCCTGCACAGTGCAGCAGTGAGAACCGACACTTACCTGCAATTCTCCAGACCTGTTAAATGAAAAGACTCCACTTAAACATCCTTTATCATTTACTTGCAGGTGTGCTGAAGAGATTAGTTTTTTTTTAATCCACGATTACACCTTCTCATAATTTGTCATTAGCAAGACGGTTCACTTCCCCAAACCCAGCTCCCCCCAAAACCAATTAAAAAAAAAAGCTCAAGAATTTACATTTATTTGCACAGCAGCAACACAATTATGTACATTCATTTAGTGGCATTAGTATATTAGGTGGTACATTTAGACAAACATTTAGCAATTGTGATCTAATAGTCCTGCTCATAAGAGCTTACAATCTAATTTTTTTCCAAGCCTTATAGTGGACATAGCTTTAATTTCACAGTGTATAGCAGGCTACACATTTCATAGTACAACTACTCTCAACAGACACCAACCACCAACAAATGTTTAGCTGCAAGATTATACAAAAAGTCATTCTTAAAAAAAATACAAAATACTAAAAAGACACATTCCAACATTAACACCCACCACCCCACATCCCACACACATACATTGGTGATGGTTCTGCTGGAAAATGCATTTCTGTGTACAAGATTAAGCAATCAGATCAAAGAGTAGAAGGTCAGCAGATGCTCCCAAACCATGAATGCATGGTCAGACAGCAACAATACACAACGACAGCAAAGCCACACTTTTGATGGACAAAATGCACAAGAATTTAAACTAACAGCCCAAGTGGGGCGTTTGTCATTATGCACAATATCAGCCCTACTCCCCCAAAAACCACAGCAAATAACATGGCCTCTTTGCAGGGCAAACCAACCCTCTACTGCAGTCATTTATATAACATAGGTTGTATTGTTAGCACACCGACACGCCCAATGGAAGTACACGCCCACCAGTGTCATTCAATCTGTCTCTTCATGTCTGCCTAACTATAGTGATTGCACCTGATAAACAAGAACACTTACAATTTGCAAATGTGTTAGCCCACACGATATTGTCAAAACGCCTGCCTTTACACACACATGAACTTTAATGGCATCCCAATCCTAGTCCGTAGGGTTCAATATTGAGTTGGCTCTCCCTTTGCAGCTATAACAGCATCAACTCTTCTGGGAAGGCTGTCCACAAGGTTTAGGAGTGTGCCTATGGGAATGTTTGACAATTCTTCCCAAAGCACTTTTGTGAGGTCATGCACTGATGTTGGACGAGAAGGCCTGGCTCGCAGTCTCCGCTCTAATTCATCCCAAAGGTGTTCTATCAGGTTGAGGTCAGGACTCTGTACAGGCCAGTCAAGTTCCTCCACCCCAAACTCACTCATCCATGTCTTTATGGACCTTGCTTTGTGCACTGGCCAAAATCAGGAGGGGGGATTATGGTGTTGGGTTGTTTTTCAGGGGGTTTTCTTTCACACTTGTGCGACTTGAAATTTGTGTGATTTTACCACGATTTGCCACAATTTTTTGCAGTGATTTTGATGTGACTTGAAGCAATAGCTGTGTAATCCTGAGGTTTATGGACCTCAAGTCGCATCAAAGTCAGACAAAAGTAGTGCAGGGACTACTTTGAAGTCACTGCAACTTGAAGTCGCACAGATATGAATGGTAGGCATTGAAAATCATGGGGAACGACTTGTCATGTGACTTTGCAGTCCCAAGTCGCAGGAAAATTTGCACAAGTGTGAAAGGGGCCTGAAGATGATTTCCAATGAGCACCATTCATATCTGTGTGACTTCAAAGTAGTCCCTGAACCACTTTGGTCCAACTTTAAAGCAACTTGAGGCCGATAGACCTCAGAATTACACAGCTATTGCTTCAAGTCACATCAAAATCACGGCAAAAAATCGCAGCAAAAAAATGCGGCAAATCGTGGTAAAGTCATGCGACTTTCAGGTGGCACAAGTGTGAAAGTGGCCTTAGCCCAAGTTCACATAGGTGCTATGCAGGAACCAGCAACATTTCAGCACCGGTTCCTGCATTGCACCTCTCCCACAGGCAGTTCACACTGCCTTCTGTGAACTGCTGCGGGTGTCAGTACAATATTAATGACACCCCCAGATTGGTTCATAGATCGCAGTGCTAACTGTGGATTGCGATAGGAATCGGATAGCATGAGTGAGAACACCCATGCGATTCAATTCTGGTGCTGGAAAAAAAAGGTCCCTGCACTGCTATAGCTGCAAAGGTTTGGCTAAATCAAATTTGAACCCTACAGACTAAAACTGGGATGCTATTAAAGTTCATGTGTGTATAAAGGCAGGCATCCCAATACTTTTGGCAAGATCGCAGATTGTGCAAGATTTGCAATGGTGGTGGGACCCTCTTCCACATAAATGCTACATTTATATAAAACTTGGGGAAGGACTTGTTTTTAACAACACAGGAAGAGCTGACAGCCTTTCTACAGGATGTGGCATCTTTGGGATTTGAACTTATGAACCCCAGGTTGGCTTAGCAGAAGTGCTAAGCCCTTAGCCACATTCATGGAGCATCCATTACTGTGATGTCAAACAGTCCTAAGTCTCAGGGGCAATAAATGAACCAATACAGATGTACTGTTGAAGGCTGCATAACCATTGAACAACCTGTTTCTGGCATATGCCATCTGTTTTGAAGGTTTGTTATGGCTCAGTACTGTGAGCATTCTGCTATAGAACATCTCTCATTTTGGGGCATTTGGCTTGGTAAGAAGCTGCAATTATTGCTGGATGGGAAATATTAAGGCTGATTATAGTCCCTGCCCATAGAAAACATGTGACACAATTTGTAATAGTGGTGGAACCCTCCTACACATAAATACTACATTTAGACATAATTTTGGTAAGGACATGTGTTATGAGAACAGAAAACCTCTTTACATGAAGTGACATGCTCGGGATGCAAACCCAGAACCTCTATGTTCCTAGGTAGAAGCATTATGCTATTAGCCACCAGTCTACCAAGTGTGCAACCCTCCTACACATATACTTCATTTCTTTGGACATATAGGTGGTGGAATTACATTAGTCTGGAGTTTATTCTGTGCTATTTGGTGGTGCTTGGAGTGTAGAACAGTGATGTTATTGCAACAGCAATGGTATTGTTTGTGGTTTGTGAAGATACCTGTGTGAGTTTGGGAAAATATTTTTGTGAGATGGACAGCAACAAGCGAGAGACAGAGAAAAAAAATATTTTAACAAAACATGACATTGCACATTCTAACATTCTTAAAAACAAATTTGATTATGAAATAGCAACATGTTTCAGGGACAATTTGTTTGAGAGAAAGATACATTTCATCTGAACATGAAAAGGATTTCTTTAGGGAAGTTACAATTGTACCATTAGAATCAATGGCTGAAACTTGCATTGGGCTACAGTGGGGATCGAAAGTTTGGGCACCCCAGGTAAAAATTTGTATTAATGTGCATAAAGAAGCCAAGGAATGATGGAAAAATCTCCAAAGGGCATCAAATTACAGATTAAACATTCTTATGTCAACAAAAGTTAGATTTTATTTCCATCATTTACACTTTCAAAATAACAGAAAACAAAAAAATGGCGTCTGCAAAAGTTTGGGCACCCTGCAGAGTTAATATCTTGTACTGCCCCCTTTGGCAAGTATCACAGCTTGTAAATGCTTTTTGTAGCCAGCCAAGAGTCTTTCAATTCTTGTTTGAGGTATCTTTGCCCATTCTTCCTTACAAAAGTCTTCCAGTTCTTTGAGATTTCTGGGCTGTCTGTCACGCACTGCTCTTTTAAGGTTTATCCATAGATTTTCAATTATGTTGAGGTCAGGAGATTGTGAAGGCCATGGCAAAACCTTCAGTTTACGCCTCTTGATGTAATCCCCCGTGGATTTCGAGGTGTGTTTAGGATCATTATCCATTTGTAGAAGCCATCCTCTCTTTAACTTCAGCTTTTTCACAGATGGCATCAAGTT
>BLSH010481052.1:1693456-1704207 GCA_018402905.1 Glandirana rugosa
TAAAATAAAGGTAGTAACTGTGAAAGTTTTAATGTCTTTTGTTTTTTTAACGCAGAAGTTTTCAAACCCGTGGGACGTCTTAAATATCGTACATGACGGGGGAAACGTTCCGACTCTGGACGGTCACAGTACCTAACAAGAGTTAGTAGCAGACCCTTCTGGTCCACTACAGTAAGAGTTTCCAAAATTTACGGGTCTGAGTAGACTGGAAAGGGGTTGTTAGTACAATCTTCTGACACGATTCCCAATTAACGTACACGAAACGAGATTAAGTAATTCGTCGTCGTCGTCGTCGGGATAAATTCGAAGGACAAAGGACATCGTCTACGACAAGCAAGATGTCGCACACTCAGAACAGCATCTGCTACAGGAAACAGGAAGCTTAAATAGGGCTGCTGCTGCTGCTGCTTAATGAATTAGAGCAAAGCACATGCAATTAACCCTTAGCACAGTCTTCTAACATGATTGTTGGGGAAAGGTCAGATGAGTCTGGGCATTTAAAACCTTTGAGAATGACATCACCTGGTCTTCCCAGACGATGATTGAGAACAATCCATGACACTGGCAGGTCTCAGCCTTGCAAAGGGGGCAGTACATGCTATAAATTCTGCAGGGTGCCCAAACTTTTGAAGACGCAATTTTTTTGTTTTCTGTAATTTTGAAAGTGTCAATGATGGAAATAAAATCTAACTTTTGTTGACATATTATAAGAATGTCTAATCTGTAATGTGATGCCTTTTGGAGATGTTTCCATCTTTCCTTGGCTTCTTTATGCACATTAATACCAATTTTTACCTGGGGTACCCAAACTTTCGATCCCCACAGTATATAGTGCAAATTTGCCTTCTCAAGAAGGCATTCTACAGGGTGGGCCATTTATATGGATACACCTTAATAAAATGGGAATGGTTGGTGATATTAACTTCCTGTTTGTGGCACATTAGTATATGTGAGGGGGGAAACTTTTCAAGATGGGTGGTGACCATGGTGGCCATTTTGAAGTCAGCATTTTGAATCCAACTTTTGTTTTTTCAATAGGAAGAGGGTCATGTGACACATCAAACTTATTGGGAATTTCACAATGGTGTGCTTGGTTTTAACGCAACTTTATTCTTTCATGAGTTAAGTCAAGTTTCTGACCACTTATAAAATGTGTTCAATGTGCTGCCCATTGTGTTGGATTGTCAATGCAACCCTCTTCTCCCACTCTTCACACACTGATAGCAACACCGCAGGAGAAATGCTAGCACAGGCTTCCAGTATCCGTAGTTTCAGGTGCTGCACATCTCGTATCTTCACAGCATAGACAATTGCCTTCAGATGACCCCAAAGATAAAAGTCTAAGGGGGTCAGATCGGGAGACCTTGGGGGCCATTCAACTGGCCCACGGTGACCAATCCACTTTCCAGGAAACTGTTCATCTTGGAATGCTTGGACCTGACACCCATAATGTGGTGGTGCACCATCTTGCTGGAACTATGATGTCGGTGATAGGGAATTGCTGGCCATCAAGTCGGCTTTGGAGGAATGGCGGTACCTCCTGGAAGGAGCAGCTCACCCGGTATTGGTTTTTACTGACCATAAAAAAACCATATGCTGTGAAGATACGAGGTGTTAGCTTCCATGGTTTAGGAGATATGAGCATTCACTCTAAGGTCAGTGTAGGTTCCCATTGGTAACGGGGTACTTTGCAGCAGTCAATGGGCTTAAGCACTTCATGGCCATTCAGTGTGACCAAACCCCTGTATTTTTGCATTTTTTGCTACATACGTTTTAGATGCTTTTAAAATAGCCTGACAGGAGTATGTATCATGTGTGCGCTGTAACTTATAGATTTTTTTGTTTGTTGGTTGTTACGAGCAGCACCATGCGTTTGGCAGGGTGTTCCCCCCAAATATCTAGTTTTGTAGTAAACTACTTTGGACAGCTTGTTGCAAAATATGCTGGACATACCTTCCAAAGTCTAGTTGAGTTCAGGAACCTACTCAATATCGGGTGCGTGGCCATAATGTTATGGCTGGTTTATGACTGCTATTGTGTTGAAATGATAGATTTCTATACACTGGCTCAGATGAGGAGCGATTAGTATGATTAGAATGAGTATAATGGTCTTGCTGGATGTTGTTGTCACCTGCTTCAGACCTACCTGTTGTGATGTCTGTTGGAAATGAATTATACTCAGATGCGAGACTTTGAAATGCTGTGTGTGTTGGATACGAGGAGGCACAATAATGTGCATATGTAAATCTTGCGTTTGGGGCATTAGAGTATTGTGCAGAATCTGGTGGGAGTGGAGCAGATGACGTGCATGTAGCGCTGTATGACTCCAAGGAGATCATATTTCAGGGATAAGTGATGTGCTGTAATTTGCCTCATGTCATGTGCCATAGAGGTAAAAAATCAACTAATTTGATCATCACATCACTCTTGCATTAGCTGCCTCATTTCCTGATGCACTGCCATAAATTGGGAAGGAGGTATTTCTTTGTCAACTTTTCTCTTCCTAGAAGCAGAGCTCCGCGTACGATCACTCCTTGCTTGGAACAGGGGAGGTGGAGGACACATTGGGAGCAATGCACTGGGAATCTATATCTTTATTTTCCAGGTTCTCCATGTCTGGCACGGAGACAACTCGACTGTCACTAATGTCTAAAATATTTCCTGAAGTTCTGTGTGAAGAAAAAGAAAATCATGTTAAAAGTTCTGTGACAATTATCAGTAGGCAGCATCACATGTACAGTATATCAAGGCAAAATCAATAGGGAAATACAATTACTGTCTCCTGTTCATTACAGCCCTCAAAAACTGAAACTCATTCTTCTTGAACCTGTCCCTGAGTGACTTTCAACATATCTTGATGGTTTTTACTGTTGCGCAAAAAAAAGGAGAATGTAGCCTGAATTTTTTTAAAAAAGACAAAAAAAAGTTAATCTATTGCAAGCAATATTAAAACAAATGTAATGGTATCAACAATCCTATACCCACAATTGACCCAGAGGATGGCAAAAACAAACTCCCTATGAAGTATGCTAAAACATTAGATAGCATGGCTACTTTAATTAAAGGGATTGCAAAGTCAGGTTTTTTTTTATCTTAATGCATTCTATGCATTAATATAAAAAGCCTTCTGTGTGCAGCAGCCCTTCTAACACTTACCTGAGGTCCCTCTCTATTCAGCGATGTCCACGAGTGTCTCAGCCGCCCTACATTCTCCCTCCTGATTGGCTGAGATACAGCAACGGTGCCATTGGCTGCCGCTGCTGTCAAAGTCAACTAGCCAATCAGGAGAGAGACAAGGTGGGGCTGGGGCTCTGTGTCTGAATGGACACAGGCAGCTGTGACTCGGCTCAGGTGCCCCCATAGCAAGCTGCTTGCTGTAAGGACACTCAACAGGAGGGAGGGGCCAGGATCATAGAAAAGGGACCTGAGAAGAGGAGGATCCGGACTGCTCTGTTCAAATGCACTGCAACAGACCAGGTAAGTATAACATGTTTGTTATTTTTATAGGAAAAAAACGAGACTTTACAATCACTTTAAGTTCGCATTCACTAGTTTGCAGTTAGATATTTACTGGATCTAGTAACCCTATTGTTATTACCTATAGTATCCTGTTGAAATCACATTTCATTTTGTCTCCCTCTCTTTTGGAGAAAATGATTCCCAACTGTTTGCAGAGACGAGTTTACATATCATGCCTCACACTTTCTGTATGCATCACAGTACCTTGAGGTGCTGGGATTGTATAATTCTGCCTGGTTTTCTACCTCCTAGATCAACAGAGACACAGCGATGTCAGCCATTTTCAAGCAGCAGAAACAGGAAGTGCATAGAAGGAAGTGACTGCAGGACACTCTGTGCTCTCCTCTATCATTACCGGGCATTGTGGGACATTATATTCCTCCTGCATGATTTTTATAAAACTAATTTTAATGCGCCGCAACCACACTGCAACTGTGCCACAAATGCCTGCTAGCGCGTTTGCGGGGTGTTATCATAGACATGAATTGGAGGCATTGAAAGGCTTCAAACTCCTCCACACTCGACATAAGGCTTACATTTTGAAGTGAAGCAACACAATGCAAGGCTAATGCTTCATGTATTGATACATTGAACAGCACTGTGTGCTGCCCATTGTATCTTTTGCATAGGCATTTGAGGAGCGTTAAAATGGCCCTCAGATGTCTGCTTTCAGTGCCAGTGTGAACTTAGCCTAAGTTGTACAGTACAGAACACAGAATCTTTTGTCTTCAAGCATCAGATAATTGAAGAAGTTTAACTAAGGGGTAAACAACACAACACCAAAAGGAACATGTGACAATGGGTCAAGAAGGATTAGAAGTACTCAGAGAGCAGCTTGTAGCACCATTTCACTGAAAATGGCATCAGGGGAAGCCTGAACATCCACTTGATAGAACTTAACAAATGTGTGAACAGAAGACCGGGTTGCAGTCTTGCAAATTCAAGAAAGAGAACCTGATACTGAAAAACTCATAAAGCACTAACAGATCTGGTAGAGTAAGCTTTAACAGGCAAGGGATGACCCTATCCTTTACACCACAGGTTTGAATGATTGATGACTTGTCTAATTCACCTAGCAATGGTTGATTGAGAAGCAGGGAGCCCCCTTGCAGGAACCCTCAAGAAGCACAGAGAGGGAATGCTATTATCTAATGGAGGCTGTAGCCGAGAGGCATACTTAAATTGTGTACCACCTTAACTGCTTCCGGACCACCCACCGCACATATACTGTAGCAGGGCAGCCCGGCTGCGTGAAACAACATACATGTAGGTTGTCCGCTTCTCCCAGGTCTGGGGCGCATGTGCATGCCACCTGCGACCAGCTCCCGCTGTGATTGGACACAGTGGGAACCAATCAGCAGGTCTGGAGGCGATCATTCAGAGAGAGGCAGAACGGCAGTCTGCCTATGTAAACAAGCTGTATCGCAAAAAATGCTCTGGTCAGCAAAGGGGGTGAAACCTTCCGGGGCTGAAGTGGTTAAAGGGGTTGTAAAGTCAGAAGGTTTTTAATCTTAATGCATTCTATGCATTAAAATAAAAAGCCTTCAGTGTGTAGCAGCCCCCCCAATACTTACCTGAGGTTCCTCTCTGTCCAGCGATGTTCACAAGTGTCTTACCCATCCGAGATTCTCCCTCCTGATTGGCTGAGACACAGCAGCGGCGCCAGTGCCTGCTGTTGTCAATCAGGAGAGAAAGGGGAGGGGGCTGGGCCGGGCCAGGGCCCCATGTCTGAATGGACACAGGGATTTGTGACTCGGCTCTGGTGCCCCCATAGCAACATGCTAGCTGTGGGGGGCACTGAACAGGAGGGAGGGGCCAGGATCACAGAAGAGGAGGATTCGGGCTGCTCTGTGAAAATCCACTGCAACAGAGCAGGTAAGTATAACATGTTTGTTATTTTTATAGGAAAAAAAAACGAGACTTTACAATCACTTTAACCACTTGCCTACTGGGCACTTAAACCCCCTTCCTGCCCAGGCCAATTTTCAGCACTGTCACACGGCGCGGTCATGCTACACGTGATCAATTGTCTTTGGCTGACAGCGGATCACATGGTGAGGGGTCGGTCCCTTACTCCGATCTATGATCAGCCGAGTCTCGTTGACTTGCTGATCACAGAGCGCACCGCGCATACCCTCCAGGGAACGTGCAGGTAGCTCGAGCACGGGAGGACGCACATGGACGCCCTCCCGGCAATTAAGGCCGCTGTAACCATCTTTCGGCTATAGCGCGGGCGCGAAGGAGTTAAGACAATGGAGAGATATTTTCTTTGGGATGTTTTGGAGGGAAGGCTGCTTTCCAGGCTGAGGTGGAAGAAGGAAACAATCTTAGGTAGAAAACATGCTTTAGGCCTCAGGACAAGCCTATCCTTGTGTAACACTAGGAAATGCTCTTCTCAAGATAAGGTCACAAACTTGGAGATGCTCTGCATAGAGGTGAAAGTAACTTGATAAATCACCTTGCTAGTAAAGTCAGATAAGGGAATATCCCTTATAGATTCAATGGCCAGCCTCTGAAGGTCAGAAAGAACCAGGTTAAGTTCCTGCACAAATGCCTTGGTTAAGGAATGAGAGGCCAACGGTCTCTGAAACACAACAGTCAAGGCCTCCATTTTTGGTTTCACATGGTAGACTTGTGAGAAGTTGACTTTCTAGCCTTTAAGGGGGATTAAACTCAAATCAAAAATGTAATTGTTATGGATATTTCTGGTTGAGAAACTGAAAATTAATAAAATAATAAAAGTTAACTTTGCAAATGCTGGAACAGATTCACAGGATGCAATAACTGTGCTAAAATATCCATTGAGAAAAAATTTATTATTGCATTCTATTTTATACAGAAGGGGTGGTGTGAGATGTTATTGAAAATTAGCGAATAGAATAATGCCACATTTCATATGTCAGGAGGAGTAGGTGATAAAGGAAGGCCTGTAGACTTGGTGTAACTAGATTTTACAAAAGCATTTGATACAGTTCCCCAAAAAAGGTTTACTGTACTGTTTACAGTGCCTTGAAAAAGTATTCATACCCCTTGAAATTTTCCACATTTTGTCATGTTACAACCAAAAACGTAAATGTATTTTATTGGGATTTTATGTGATAGACCAACACAAAGTGACACATAATTGTGTAGTGGAAGGAAAATGATAAATAGTTTTCAACATTTTTTACAAATAAATATGTCAAAAGTGTGGAGTGCATTTGTATTCAGCCCCTGAGTCAATACTTTGTAGAACCAGCTTTCGCTGCAATTACAGCTGCAAGTCTTTTTGAGGATGTCTATACCAGCTTTGCACATCTAGAGAGTGACATTTTTGCCCATTCTTCTTTACAAAATAGCTCAAGCTCTGTCAGATTGCATGGAGAACGTCTGTGAACAGCAATTTTCAAGTCTTGCCATACATTCTCAATTGGATTTAGGTCTGGACTTTGACTGGGGCATTTTAATTCATGAATATGCTTTGATCTAAACTATTCCATTGTAGCTCTGGCTGTATGTTAAGGGTCGTTGTCTTGCTGGAAGGTGAACCTCCGCCCCAGTCTAAAGTCTTTTGCAGACTAACAGGTTTTCTTCTAAGATTGCCCTGTATTTGGCTCCATCCATCTTCCCATCAACTCTGACCAGCTTCCCTGACCCTGATGAAGAAAAGCATCCCCACAACATGATGCTGCCACCACCATGTTTCACGGTGGGGATGGCGTGTCCAGGTTGATGTACAGTTTTCCGCCACACAGCATTTTGCTTTTAGGCCAAAAAGTTCAATTTTGGTCTCATCTGACCAGAGCACCTTCTTCCACGTTTGCTGTGTCCCCCACATGGCTTCTCACAAACTGCATACGGGACTTCTTATGGCTTTCTTCTTGCCACTCTTCCATAAAGGCCAGATTTGTGGAGTGCATGACTAATAGTTGTCCTGTGCACAGATTCTCCCACCTGAGCTGTGGATCTCTGCAGCTCCTTCAGAGTTACCATGGGCCTCTTGGCTGCTTCTCTGATTAATGCTCTCCTTGCCCGGCCTGTCAGTTTAGGTGGATGACCATGTCTTGGTAGAGTTGCAATTGTGCCATACTCTTTCCATTTTCGGATGATGGCTTGAACAGTGCTACGTGAGATGTTCAAAGCTTGGGATATTTTTTTATAACCTAACCCTGCTTTAAACTTCTCCACAACTTTATCCCTGACCTGTCTGGTGTGTTCCTTGGCCTTCATGATGTTGTTTGTGCACTAAAATTCTCTAACAAACTTCACAGAACAGCTGTATTTATACTGAGAATAAATTACACAAAGGTGGACTCTATTTACTAATTAGGTGACTTCTGAAGGCAATTGGTTCCACTAGATTTTAGTTTGGGGTATTAGAGTTAAGGGGGGCCAGATACAAATACACACCACACGTTTCAGGCATTTGTAAAAAAGTTTTAAAACCATTTATCATTTTCCTTCCACTTCACAATTACGTGCCACTTTGTATTGGTCTATCACATAAAATCCCAGCACAATACATTTATGTTGTTGGTTGTAACATGACAAAATGTGGAAAATTTCCAGGGGTATGAATACTTTTTCAAGGCACTGTAAGCTACATTATGGCTTTGGGTCCTTGCTGTTTGGTCTATTATGTTTCCTGAATACCTGCTTCCTGTTAATGGGATGACTCCCTGTTACTGATTTGATCTGCTCCTAACACTGCCTCAACGCTGCTGTACGGACCCCTGACTTGCATTTGGATTTCATCTTTGCCTGCTCCTTCTGCTTATCTGCCCATCTATCTGCCGTTACTGACCCTAGCCTGACTTTGGCTACTCTTCTGCCTGTTGCTTGTACTTGATCTGCCTCTCCGTTGCTGACCCTGCTTACCTGCATCTGAACCTTCTGACCTGTGCCTATCTCCTATTCCGGTCTCCCTGCCAGTACCTCCACCTGTCAGGCTCCGCCACCAGGAAGGTTACAGGTGGGCTTTCCTTCCAACTTGATAGTGAAACTTGTTGACAGATGCACCAAATGTGGCCTGTCAAATTTTGGTTCTGGCAGCTTTCTGATGTGTTGCTTCACCACCACCCAATCACCTGGTTGGAACCTATGAATACCTGAAACAGAATCTGGGTCAGGGATATGTAATATATAGAGTAAACACCTTTGTGCACTTTAATTCGAAAATGAAGGTTACTAAACTTACGAAAACCCTCTAACAACAGAATGCAACGTCAGAAGCAATATAATGTGTTGTATTGTATTATTTTGTTTCCGAGGATGCGTGGTCTTGCTCTTCTGATTTTTTTTAGGACGAATACTGTACTGATTAAACAAAAGTCATATAAGAAAAATGTTTGTGTTTTTCCCTTTGAATAATTTCAGATGAACTGTGATTGGCTCTTGAAAGCTGTGCATCAAGATCATACGAACGCTTTGAACGTTGTATTTCTCATCTGCTTTTTTGATTGTGTGTACTGCCTATAAGGCTGCAATCACATCCAGGCATTGTGTGAAGTGCTTTTTTTCTTTGTGACACCCATAGGACAGACCTATCTTCTGAAAGTAGCTTCTGTACCTTTTAGGCATTGTGCACACAGTAACGCTCTGGATGTTTTCTGCCAGAAATTGGCTGCAAAAAATGCCTCCAAAGTTGTGTATGTGTATATATATATATCTGCATGTATTGTGTTCAGCATAAATGTTTCTACTGGCTAAGGTATTCATTTATTCTGGCCATTGGAAGAATTTACGTGTTTATGCCAGTAAAATCTGCAGATAACCTGCACTCCAAATGCTGCGTATAAACACCCGCATGGCCATATTAATTGACATGCAGCTGCGTTCATGGGCATGAAAAGCAGGCGGCATATGTTACGCCATGTGAATGAGGCCTGAGCTCATAGAACTTGGCGTGTTTTGGGGTGTCGGTAACAATAAATTCACAGAACGCCCAGATGTTAATGGAACCTTACAGACTTACTCAAGGATTGCAGTGATTTCTTCCATTTCCTTCAGACATACAGGACTGAGGGGAAACCATGAGAGCTCTGCTATCAGCGCCTACAGACAATCCCTATCCTCTAACACCATGTCCTGACTGTATGACTCACATACACACACTTCCCTCTATAACACATTGAGAGAAGTCTCCCTCCCCACCAAACAGGCACCATCCTCCTCCAGTCCTCCCCCCTCACGGGAATACAATCCTCATCACACAGCTCCCTTCTTCCGCACACAGGATCACGTGATAACGGGCCGTCTCCGCTCACTTCCGTGTTAGAGTCACCTGATCGAGTTCCCGTCACATGACTGCGCCTGTCTTCTCAGCTGTCCTGTCTACACAGAGAGGTCACAAGGTGCGGGGAGCGCAACACAGAAGCTGGCTGAACGGTGCAAGCGCCGGGGACTGAGCAGGGGAGGTGGGTGAACGAGGACATTATGCGCGCTGTGTGTGGCCTGGCTGTGTCATGTAAGGGGCTGTGTGTGGCCTGGCTGTGTCATGTAAGGGGCTGTGTGTGGCCTGGCTGTGTCATGTAAGGGGCTGTGTGTGGCCTGGCTGTGTCATGTAAGGGGCTGTATAATGTAAGGGGCTGTGTGTGGCCTGGCTGTGTCATGTAAGGGGCTGTGTGTGGCCTGGCAATGTAATGTAAGGGGCTGTGTGTGGCCTGGCAATGTAATGTAAGGGGCTGTGTGTGGCCTGGCTGTGTCATGTTGGAGCAGCGTAATGGAGGGGCTGCGCGTGGCCTGGCAGCGTAATGGTGGGGCTGCGCGCGGCCTGGCAGCGTAATGGTGGGGCTGCGCGCGGCCTGGCAGCGTAAAGGTGGGGCTGCGCGCGGCCTGGCAGCGTAAAGGTGGGGCTGCGCGCGGCGTGGCAGCGTAAAGGTGGGGCTGCGCGCGGCGTGGCAGCGTAAAGGTGGGGCTGCGCGCGGCGTGGCAGCGTGAAGGTGGGGCTGCGCGCGGCGTGGCAGCGTGAAGGTGGCGCGGCGTGGCAGCGTGAAGGTGGCGCTGCGCGCGGCAGCGTAAAGGTGGCGCTGCGCTCGGCCTGGCAGCGTAAAGGTGGCGCTTCGCGCGGCCTGGCAGCGTAAAGGTGGAGCAGCGCGCTGCCTGGCAGCGTAAAGGTGGGGCAGCGTAATGGTGGGGCTGCGGGCGGCCTGGCAGTGTAATGGTGGAGCTGCGGGCGACCTGGCAGCGTAATGGTGGGGCAGTGTAATGGCGGAGCTGCGGGCGGCCTGGCAGCTTAATGGTGGGGCTGCGGG
>BLSH010481052.1:1704260-1714625 GCA_018402905.1 Glandirana rugosa
ATATTTTTAAACTAGACAAGGGTTTTCTCCTTGATTTTTTTTTTTTTTAGAAGTTTACACTGTTAATCCTTTCTAAAAAGGGGTGAAACGTAAAGTAGACTGAAGGACGCTGCGTGTGTGTGGTGTCTTACTGTATAATGTTGGAACTGCATGCAGCCTGGCTGAGTAGAGGTGGAACTCATATTTGAAATGTTCTTTGTTTTAATTCATTCCCTCTATTCTGTTTTAATATTGTTAGAATGACTCTTATTGGATGCCCCCATGTGCCTATGTAAACGCCTCTCTAATTGGTGAGAAAATAAACCTCATTTGTTACTAATATATCAGAAACCAAAACTTTATTCTGGAATTGTTAAACCCCTCAAGTTCTTCTTTCCTTGCCTGTGCCCCATGGGGATTCTTCTGTCATTTACTGTCCTGAGAGAGAACAGGAAGTCAGATGAAATGCAAAGTGGGGAAAAATCTTTCCTAATTGTCACATTTGAAGATTTTTTTTTTTTTTAGTTCCTCTTTTGGGAACAGATCAAATTTTTATAGATGTACTGATCAAGATAAAATCTTGTAAATTGGTCATTTAATAATTGAGAGCCATATCGTTTTATGTTGTAGGGAGACGTAAGGGTAATAAACTCTGTTTTCAGAGACCCCCTTTGCTTATACTTTGTAAGCTATTGTTCAGCTCTGTTTTTAGGGGGAACAGAATTCTTCATTCTATTTGTTTTTATGTATTATTATTTACAATGCTCCTTTGTTTTATTAGAGCTGTCTCTTTTTATATACAGTGTGTTATGAGTGTGTATTATGGTCTGTCTTAGATGAGTTTATTGAAGTACATTCTATGTGGCAATTACCTGGCTATCTTGAGCATTTAACTATGTACCGGCTTGGAGTAGCCTACACTTACAAACGCATTAAATAGAAGCAGGGTTTTTGCTGGAATTGAAAAGCGAGAATTCAAAAGAACATAGAGCAAAGGGCTTCTGCACAATCACCCAGGAGTTAGGACCTTTACATGGCTTATAAATGTTGTTACATCTTTGTAATACAGCCTTTCTCAACCTTTTCAACATAGAGGAACCCTTGAAATAATTCTCCGGTCTCAGGGAACCCCTGCTAAAAATTAAAAATCTACAACTCATGATACATTAGTGTCATGGTCAATAGGAAGAATGCTCCTTACATTTGTGATCATTGGGAAGAATTACCCCCTTACAGATAGCTAAAAAGATCAATGATATCATTGGGAATTTATCTGAGAGGTAGAAATTGACCATTGCTCAAGGTACCCCTTGCAACCTCTGGAGGAACCCTGGTTGAGAAACCCTGTTGCAATATCTTGGTAGGTTGTTTTTAAAAGTATGGTTAAAGCAGGAAAGGGAATATTTTCTTGGCAACAATCATTAATAATTAAAAGTAATTAATATCTCAGAAACTATATTGAAGGCTGTGTGGACTTTAATGGTGCTTCCATAGACAACAACATATAACTTTTCTAAAAATATAGGTTTATTACATCAATTTAGTAAAAACACACAATATTGTGTCATTCCAAAGGCATTAAAAATGTTCTCTATTAATACGTAGTAATACCATTGACTAGATGATGACATCGTTTAACACACAGAATTTATCCATTTCTTCTCAATATGTTTCATGGTTCTATCCGTTTCTTCAGGAGTATGTCTTCGAGAGCAAAATTATCTATAGAAACATAATAATCATAATACAAATCTTAAAATAGTACATCATGTATATTCAAAGGTATTGAATATAAAGATCTGGTTGATAGAGGTGCACAAAGGCTTAGCCACGGATAGAACCGCAAAACATGTTGAGAAGAAATGGATACATTCTATGTGATAGACCATGCCATCTGGTCATTGGTAGGCATCAAACAATCACAATATTTTATCACATCTAAACATCATGCACTGAATGAAAAATTTTCATGAAAAATAATTGGAAATGTTATGGCTTTCGCGTAGTGAGGAGTGCTCCAAATTTCACACGGCTCTCCACAATATGATGGCAACCCAGCCAGGCATTATACACCCCATTTTTAAAAGTGATACCATAATATACAGTATCATTGCTGAAGTGCTGCATATAAAGGATCGATGGCAACATAGAGGCCAGTTTTTTATTGTTGTGATTTTCTATCTTTGAGATGAGAAAGAAAAATCGAATGTGTTGACAACAGTGCATCCTAGCCTTTTTTAGGCTTAATGTACTCGGGACGTTTTAAAAACATCTGTTTTGCTGCATTTACATGCCGTGTTTAGCCACGTTTGTGTCTAGAAGGGTTTTCTTTTAAAATGAAAAACGACTGTAAACAAAACCCTGCTAAACGCGAGTTATCGCGTTTACAAGCTGTTACAGGCATTTGGCATTTTAAGTGCCTCTGAACATCTGTCCTGAGCGCATTTTTTTGCGTTACAAAAAATGCTTCTTAGGGTCCTTTCACACGGGCAGATGGTTCGGGTCCGCCTGTCAGTTTTTCAGGCGGACCCGAATGGACGCTCCATTGCTCTCTATGGATCGACGGATGTCAGCGGTGACATGTCCGCTGACACCCAATCCGATCCGCTCCGATCTGCCAAAAACAGACGGATGGAAACCCTATTTTCCATCCGCCTGGGGGATCAGATTGTATGAACACGGACAGAGGGTCCGCGACTGACATGCAGGAATGAAATGGTGCGAGTTCAGCTGAACTCGCACGATTTTGTTCCCGCACCAATGTGAACCAGGGCTAAATGTGCCTAAACAAGAGGCGCATTTAGCACTTTAGTGTTCATTTCTGTGGCCAGAATGAGGTGCCTAAACACGTTTTCAAAACAAGGCTTTAGACACTCGACACTGCTTTTCTCCTACCAAAAGTAAAGGCATTCAGAAGAGCAGGGCAAACGCCCAGTAGTATGCATGAGGCATTAGGCCTGGTTCATATCTATGCAGGTTGTGGTTGATGTGTTTTCCATGTGGGTTTTCTTCACACATGTTTTTGATCCGTTTTTTGGAGGTGTCTTTTGTCGTGTGGGAGAAACCAGCAAAAACACAGCAGACAAGCACTGCATTTTTTATGTGTTTCTGCTGAATTTCCATGGAAGTTTATGGAGCCAAAATGCAACCTGCTGCAGGAACAAAGTCCCTGACCCTTGAAAAATAAAATGTACCGATGGAAAACGCACAGATGGCATGCTGATCCACCTTTTTGTGATCCCTTTGTGGTGTGTTACATCGCTTTATTCTGAAAGATAGTGTGAATTGCATTAGGGCAGTCCAGTTGTCCATTTGTCCTGTAAATCACATGAATGTGATTTCATGGAAATGCATTTCAAGTGGAAGTACCATTCTTTCTTGTGTTTGTATCGCATATACTGTACAGCTGCTGCAGTTTAATTTGCTTTTAATGGGAAACTACCGTATGTTGGCCCATTTACGACGCATGTGCGCAGGTGTGAATGATTGCCAAGGCCTTATTGGATATTAGAATGTTAAAACTGTGTACAACAGAAATATTAATTGTTCATTCATAATTCATGTTTGCATTAATGTGCTTTTCAGCCTGTAAACAACAGATCTCAGTGAATCAAATCTGATGGCAATAGTCGTAGTATACAACCACTTGCCGACTGGAATACCTATATATACATTGCGGTTTGCAAGTGGTTTACCAGGGTTATGGCTGAAACTATCAGCCATAACCCCAGCACCTTTTTCTTCAGATGGCGGCTGGCTTGCTCATGAAAGTGCACTGAGCAGCTCATGAGCTGCGGGAATGCTTTCAGATGCGGTGGGAGGGGACGCTGGGGTTTCTCCAGATTACTGTCTCCACCGGGGTACCCGAGAAACGATCCAACGGTGCGGCCGGCTGGTCACAGAGGCGATAAGACTACACTGTCTTTGATTGCACCGGTCCTCCAAGGCCATAGAGGCAGTGTCATGATGTCACTTCGGGTCCAGGGTGGAAGTAAACTTTTTTTTATATATATATATATATATATATATGTACAGTATCTCACAAAAGTGAGTACACCACCACATTTTTGTAAATATTTTATTCTATCTTTTCATGTGACAACACTGAAGAAATGACACTTTGCTATAATGTAAAGTAGTGAGTGTACAGCTTGTATAACAGTGTAAATTTGCTGTCCCTTCAAAATAATTCAACACACAGCCATTAATGGCTACACCACTGACAACAAAAGTGAGTACACCCCTAAGTGAAAATGTCCAAATTGGACCCAAAGTGTCTATTTTGTGTGGCCACCATTATTTTCCAGCACTGCCTTAACCTTCTTGGGCATGGAGTACACCAGAGCTTCACAGGTTGCCACCGCAGTCCTCTTCCACTCCTCCATGATGACATCATGGAGCTGGTGGATGTTAGAGACCTTGCGCTCCTCCACCTTCCCTTTGAGGATGCCCCACAGATGCTCAATAGAGTTTGGGTCTGGAGAAATGCTTTGCCAGTCCATCACCTTTACCCTCAGCTTCTTTAGCCAAGCAGTGGTCGTCTTGGAGGTATTTTTGGGGTCATTATGTTGGAATGCAGCCCTGCGGCCCAGTCTCCGAAGGGAGGAGATCATGCTCTGCTTCAGTATGTCATAGTGCATGTTGGCATTCATGGTTCCCTCAATGAACTGTAGCTCCCCAGTGCCGGGAGCACTCGTGCAGCCCCAGACCATGACACTCCCACCACCATGCTTGACTGTGGGCAAGACACACTTGTCTTTGTACTCCTCACCTAGTTGCCGCCACACACGCTTGACACCATCTGAACTAAATACCTTTATCAGATCAATTTGATGCAGTGTGTGGCGTATGGTCTTAGCACTGACAGGCTGATCCCCCCCACCCCTTCAACCTCTGCAGCAGTGCTGGCAGCACTCATACGTCTGTTTCCCAAAGACAACCTCTGGATATAACACTGGGCATGTGTACTCAACTTCTTTGGTCGACCATGGCAAGGCCTGTTCTGAGTGGAACCTGTTCTGTTAAACCGCTGTATGGTCTTGGCCACCATGCTGCAGCTCAGTTTCAGGGTCTTGGCAATCTTCTTATAGCCTAGGCCATCTTTATGTAGAGCAACAATTCTTTTTTTCAGATCCTCAAATAGTTCTTTGCCATGAGGTGCCATGTTGAACTCCCAGTGACCAGTATGAGAGAGTGAGAGCAATAACATCAAATTTAACGCACCTGCTCCCCATTCACACCTGAGACCTTGTAACAGTGAGTCACATGACACCGGGGAGGGAAAATGGCTAATTGGGCCCAGTTTTTCACTTAGGGGTGTGCTCTCTTTTGTTGCCAGCTGTTTAGACATCAATGGCTGTATTTTGAGTTATTTTGAGGGGACAGCAAATTTACACTGTTATACAAGCTGTACACTCACTACTTTACATTGTAGCAAAGTGTCATTTTTTCAGTGCTGTCACATGAAACGATATAATAAAATATTTACAAAAATGTGAGGGGTGTACTTACTTTTGTGTGTGTGTATGTATGTGTGTGTGTGTATGTGTATATATATATATATATATATATATATACATAATATATACATAATATATAATGTTTGGGGGTTATAAGTAATTTTCTTGCAAAAAATACTGATTTAATGTGGGTGGAATCCTCACATATACCCAGTAAAGTGAACAGCCTCAGATGATACACAGGGATGAAACAAATCTCCCCACATAAGTTTTATATATCTGCTGTCTTCAGCTGTCTAGTCTCTTTAGAACGTGAACATCATGTTAGAAATTTTTCTTCCTCTACCACCACTGGGTGTGGAGTCTGGGCATACACTGTGTGACAGCTGATTGGAGTAAAGGCACACACCCCCCTCTCCACATAGGCAGAGGAATGAAGAAACATGCAGAGCTGTGTTGTGAATAGGCAAACTCCCTGCTAATCTATCTCTAAGCTCCCTCCCCGACACAAATTTCCAGTTGCTTTTATCTCCTCAGTAACACCAGAGAGGAAAATAACCTAGCCCCAAACTCTCTGCTCAGCGCTTAGGAAGCAATATTCCCACCCTCAATAAAACGGCAGCTGCTAATAAATACTCCAGATAGAATATATATAAACACTAGACACAATCAGAAAAGTCTCTGAAGCAGCGCTCTTATGGTCCCCAAAGTTCAATCACGATTAGGCGGTCTTCAAATAGTATAGTCCATGTAATGACACTGTGAACCTTCCACCACCACACAATCACCTCGTGAATAAAACAGGGTCCCCTTTGGGGGTGCACTCACCAGACTCAGGTGAGAAAACAGCATTGGGTTCAAACCTAGATGTAGGTCTCAAATGGCCAGATATGTCTAATGGGAGCCCGACTGTTTCATAAGGCAACCAGCATTCTACACCTCGATCAGCTCCACAGGAACAATCCCTCATGCATCATATAGACATTGATGGAAAAAAGGAGCAGAACGCCAACATAGCGTAAAACAGCACATTTATTGAAACCCACCACTCCCTTAAAAATACACTCACATTATCTAAGATCAATAGCGCATAAAGTAATCTGGTGGTTAATTACCACTTCCGGAATCGGTGTCCGAGATCCGTACGGTGCCAGCTCGACTCCTCATGAATCACCTCCTCCGTCCATAGGCAACCAACTCACAACAATGCGTTGCTAGGCCCCGCCCTGGTGCGTTTCGTCACTTCCGACTTCAACAGAGGGCGTGGCCTAGCGACGCGACGCATCGGTCTTATAGCGGCTGCCACAGGCGGTGTACGCCCATGTTACAGCACCGTTTACCTGTCTCCAGGCAATGCACTCTTATCATCTTCCATTGCAGTGTGATTTGACATCAATACTGCAGTTAGTGAACGGGCCATAAGATGGCTCTTAACCGCAAATACTGATATAGCCTTATAAGCCTGCAGGTCTAACACCGAATTGTAAACCGTTGAAGTCGGAATTGACGAAACGCGTCAGGGCGGGGCCTAGCAACGCATTGTTGTGAGTTGGTTGCCTATGGACGGAGGGGGTGATTCATGAGGAGTCGGGCTGGCACCGTACGGATCTCGGACACCAATTCCGGAAGTGGTAATTAACCACCAGATTACTTTATGCGCTATTGATCTTAGATAATGTGAGTGTATTTTTAAGGGAATGGTGGGTTTCAATAAATGTGCTGTTTTACGCTATGTTGGCGTTCTGCTCCTTTTTTCCATCAATGTCTATATGATGCATGAGGGATTGTTCCTGTGGAGCTGATCGAGGTGTAGAATGCTGGATGCCTTATGAAACAGTCGGGCTCCCATTAGACGTATCTGGCCATTTGAGACCTACATCTAGGTTTGAACCCAACGCTGTTTTCTCACCTGAGTCTGGTGAGTGCACCCCCAAAGGGGACCCTGTTTTATTCACGAGGTGATTGCGTGGTGGTGGAAGGTTCACAGTGTCATTACATGGACTATACTATTTGAAGACCGCCTAATCGTGATTGAACTTTGGGGACCATAAGAGCGCTGCTTCAGAGACTTTTCTGATTGTGTCTACTGCTTTTATCTCCTGTGTGAGAACTTTTCAGAAGTTATGCTGATAACTGGAACGGAGCAGCAGAAAGACACGGCACTTATGGCTTTGGAGAGAGATAATTAAACACTACAGATAGATGTGCCTAGGTCAGATTTCATGAATGGGGTTTACATCCACTCTAAACTTGTAAACAAAAAAGAGCCAGAAAAGGCCTGGTGTTCATGGGGATAATAACAGTGCAGTCATCATTTTGGCAATGTGCTGGGATTTGTTTCATAGATATCTGATGTTTGTAGGTGAGAGGTGCTGTGTTGGACCCTTCCTTAGTGTGAGCATTGCAGATATTCAGTAGCATGTGTCATATTTTCTTTCTACGGCTGGGGTCAATAGGGGGCGTTCCTCTTGTCCTACAGAGTTTACATGTAAAAGTACAGCTGTTATGGAACAAACTTATTTGTTGATGCTGCTGTGTCATCAATGTATATATATATTTTTTTTTTGCAGGGCTTTGTTATTCCACAGTAACTTCTTCCAATCCCAGAATTCTTCAGGGTCAATCCGGAGTCTGTCTGCTTTTTACCTGTTAGAGGTAAGCCTAGGAGCTGGGGACAACCTGTGATGAATCTGATAAAAGGGCTTGGCTTTTCAAACCTGTGTTTAGAGGAAAACAAAAGTCTTGTTGTGTCATCAGACTTGTGCTTCTTGAAGGACACAGCAAAGAACTTAAAAACACCACACATCACATTCAAGTATTTGAAAATCTTTGTCAGATCTGCCATTTAATGTGTCCATTGCAGTTAAAATACTTTGACAGATTTCACGTCAAAGCCTTAAATTATAACATTTTAAATAATCTTACTTGTCAAAAGAATCTTTTCATAAATTACCTAATATGTCATATTATTGTGAATGTAGAAAGTATGTTCTTTAGTGGTAGCCCCCTAAACATGATGGATTCAAGAAGAATCAAGCAGCAAGAATAAAAATGTTACTGCAAAAAAAAAAAAAAAATAGTTCACTGCAGCATTTGCATTTTAATGTTTTTTTTTTCATTGCAATGCATGAGAGCTTTACAATCTAAAAGGCAATAGCTTATTACAGTTCACCTGACTTTTGTTTGTCATATACCAACCAAAAATGAGCATATAATAACCATAATGAGGATATGTCATCACAATTCTAGTTTTCAAACCTCTACAAATTACACTTCTTCCCATGATTCCATAGGTTATTGTTGTGCATTTTTGAGAGAACACACATCTGTCCTTTATACTCTAAAATTGATATTCTAGGGAAGGTGACAAATAAGGTTCACAGTTTAAATCGTATGCTATCCTTTTTGATGAAACGGGACACTAGATTCTCGCTAGAATGTCTTATGCCTAGTACACGCCATCAGAAAATCGAATGACAAAAACCGCCTTCAAAACAATCGTACAATTATCTGATCATTAGTACACAGCTTTCGAGAGCCGATCACGACAGTTAATCCAACAATATTTGAAGGAACAAGCACAAAAACGTTTCTTGTACAATACCAGATCGTACGATTTTCATTTAATCAGTACTGTATTTGTCCAAAAAAATTTTTTGAAAGACCACACATGCTCAGAAACAAAAGCATACATTACAATACATCACTTCCAAAGTTGAATTCTGTCATATGAGAATTTTTGTAACTTTTGTAACCTCTTCATTTTCGATATGGAAACTAACATGCACAAATAAAAAACCCGGATGATTATTTGCCCGATTAATCTCATTGTGTGTATAAGGCATACAGCTTCATGCACCCTGGTTTATTGTAAGAGCTGTTTCTTCTGTCAGGAAAATAATAAATGTTAAAAACTCACCTAAGCTGTATTTTTTTCAAACCAGTTTAAAGCGGAGTTCGACCCAAAAGTGGAACTTCTGCTTTAAGTCCTCCTCCCCAGCTCCTGATGCTGAAACTGAGCTTTTGAGGAGGAGGGGGGGGGGTGGGGATACCCAAATTTTTTCGGATACTTCCGCCCCCGGTTGCCTTAGGCGATCGGAAGTGGAAGGTCTCCTTCCCCCTCCCTCCCGAAGTCTTCTGGGACACAGGACAGGTCCTAGAAGACTTCGGGACCAATCACAAAGCGCAATGCCGCTTGCGCATGCGCAGTGTGCGCCCGGCCGTGGTGCCCACAGTAACAATGCCGGCGCCGCGGAGGGGAGGGGGAGAGGAGCGAGGCTCCGTGCAGCTCCATCGCAGGACCAGGAGACAGGTTGAGTGTGTGTTTATTAAAAGTCAGCAGCTACACTTTTTGTAGCTGTTGACTTTTAATAAACATAAGGAAAGGGTGGAACTCCGCTTTAAGTGATTTTTGCAGAATTTGGTGTTTGGGTGTTTATTCAATTCATTGGCCAAAATGTAGAGGAGTTCAAGCCCCCCCCCCCCCCAATGAAAAAAATAAAAGTCAGCAGCTACAAATACTATAGCTGCTGACTTTTAATATTAGGACACTTACCTGTCCTGGAATGCAGCGATGTCGGCACCCCAGCCGATATTTGCATTGACTCTCGGGTGCTGCCGCCATTGCCTCTAAGGCAAACCGGCAGTGAAGCCTTGCGGCTTCACAGCCGGTTCCCTACTGCACATGTGCGAAGTGCGTTGCGCTTTTCTGAATGGCCTGGTGGCGGGGGAAGGAGGAGGGGGCCAAACTTCGAGAGATCTCGATGCGGCGTACCTGTCGAAACCAAGTACCCCCCCCCCAAAAGGTGCCAAATGTGGCACCAGAGGGGGGAGGAGACAGATAAGCAGAGCTTCCCCTTGTTGGTGGAGCTCCGCTTTAAATTTATTCTGGCCATTGAAATGAAGATATCATAAACATCGACGACTG
>BLSH010481052.1:1727341-1738342 GCA_018402905.1 Glandirana rugosa
ATGCCTCATAGAATATACGTTGGGGTGTTTGCTTTCCAAAATGGGGTCATTTTGTGGGCAATTCCATTGTCCTGGTGCTCCAGGGCCTTCAAAAGTTTAATGGCTCTTTAGCAAATTAGATGTGAAATTTCTGCTCCTAGAATGCCTGACGGTGCTCCCTGCATGTTGGACCTCTCTATGTGGTCAGGCTGTGAAAAAGTCTCACACATGTGGTATCGCCATACTCGGGGACAGTAGCAGAATGTATCTTGGGGTGTAATTGGAAGTATGCATATGCTGTGTGTGAGAAATAACTTGTTGTTTTGACAATTTTGTGCAAAAAAAATAAAATAATAATTTCTTAATTTTCCAAAGAATTGTGGGAAAAAAGTACAACTTCAAAAAACTCGCCATGCCTCTTGCTAAATACCTTGGAATGTCTACTTTTCAAAATGGGGTCATTTGGGTGGTATTTGTACTTTCCCGACATTTCAGGGCCTCAAGAAATAAGAAAGGCCATCAGTGCATCAGGTGTGATCAATTTTCAATGATTTGCACCATAGTTTGTAGACTCTATAACTTTCACACAGACCAAATAATATCCACTTATTTGGGTTATTTTTACCAAAGATAGGTAGCAATATAGGTTTTGGCCCAAATTTATGGACAAAAATTACTTATTTGCAAAATTTTATCACAGAAACTAAAAAAAAGTGTTTTTTTTCCAAAATTTTCACACTTTTTTCAATTATGTCGCAAAAAATAAAAAACCCAGAGGTTCTTAAATACCACCAAAAGAAAGCTCTATTTGTGCGAAAAAAATTATAAAAATTTTGTTTGGGTACAGTGTAGCATGAGAGAGTAATTGAGATTCAAAGTGTGAGAGCGCTGAAAGCTGAAAATTGGTCTGGGCAGGAAGGGGGTATAAACGTCCGGTATTGAAGTGGTTAAAAACGCAAAAAAAAAAAACGCTTGAAAAACCATGGTAATGTAACGCTGGTAAAAGCTGAAAACATCCCTGATAAGCTACTGATGTTTTTGGACGTTTTTTTGACGCCACATTTTTTTTTTTTTTTTGCAGCTCTCCATGTTAGTCAATGGCCCCATAAAAAGTGAGCTGAAAGTAGAACCCATGGCCAGCGCGTTCAAAGGTTGTAACGTTTTGCCGTTTTTGACGCCGACGCCGCAAAACGCTCACTAATGCCCACTAACGCCGTGCCGACGTTAACCGGCGTTTTTGACGCCAACGTTTTTAGGTTGAAAAATAGCAGAGGATTTTTTTTTTTAAATTCCTATTGACGCCGACGCTCACTAACGCAGATGCATAACGCCAAAAAAAACGCAGCCTTTTTCCCTGCCGTCGGTCCCGACGTTTTGCTTATTTTTTAACATACGCCCGTATGTATGAGGCCTTATACTTAAGATTTCCATCTGGGCAGTGCTGTACACATCAGTTGAAATGCTGGAGCCAGCTCCTTTTGTCAGCAATCTGGGGATCTGAGAAACTGGCTCTTGCGCAGGGCTCTAAATTTCAAATCCTTAGCTACTAGACAGGCCTTTAGAGTTACTTGCCACCAGTTTTCCCACCCAGTCCCTACCCTACTCTGCCCTGCCCCTAATTATGCCCTAGTAAATTATCTCATGTAATGACACTGTTAAATGTTTTATGCAGATTTAAGTTACATAAAAATAAATATTAATAACAAATTTAACAATATTAACATAAATCGGGGTTCGACAAACCCCAGGCGCCAGGTTGCCATGGCGACCAGAAACTGCGTCCTGGCGAGCGGCAGCTGATCTTTCTCTCCCCTCACTATCTAACAGCATCTCTGAATCAGTAAAGAGCCATTATTTGCTCACTCTGACAGCTGTTAAAGAAAAACAAAAATCCAGGCAGCCTACTAAGTTTCTGACAATATCGTTGATAAGGATAAATATTGTATATTTTTGTTCTTTTATCAAATGAATGAACTCCGGTCTGTAGATGATGGCAGTTTAACCACTTAAAGACTAAACCTTTCCTGACATTTGTTGCTTACAAGTAAAAATTATTTTCTGCTAGAAAATTACTTAGAACCCTCAAACATTATACATTAGCTCACAAAAGTGAGTACACCCCTCACATTTTTGTAAATATTTTAATTACAGAAGTATTTTATTAAGGTAATTTTCAGTTAACAGGGTGTTGCATTTTAGATAACAGTGTAAATTTAGTGTTCCCTCAAAATAACTCAACACACAGACATTAATGTCTAAACAGCTGGCAACACAGCTAAGTGAAAATGTCCAAATTGGGCCCAAAGTGTCATAATTTTGTTTGGCCAGTATTATTTTACAGCACTGCCTTAACCCCCTTGGGCATGTAGTTCACCAGAGCTTCACAGGTTGCCACTGGAGTCCTCTTCCACTCCTCCATGATGACATCACAGAGCTGGTGGATGTTAGAGACCTTGCGATCCTCCACCTTCCATTTGAGGATGCCCCACAGATGCTCAATAGGGTTTAGTTCTGGAGACATGCTTGGCCAGTCCATCACCTTTATCCTCAGCTTCTTTAGCAAGGCAGTGGTCCTCTTGGAGGTCTGTTTAGGGTCATTATCATGTTGGAATACTGCCCTCCGGCTCAGCCTCCGAAGGGAGAGGGATCATGCTTTGCTTCAGTATGTCACAGTGCATGTTGGCATTCTTGGTTCCCTCAATGAACTGTAGCTCTCCAGTGCCGACAGCACACATACAGCCCCAGAGCATGACACTCACACCACCATGCTTGACTGAAGGCAAGACACACTTGTCTTTATACTCCTCTACTGGTTGCCACCACACACGCTTGACACCATCTGAACCAAATAAGTTTATCTTCGTCTCATCAGACCACCAGACATGGTTCCAGTAATCCGTGTCCTTAGTCTGCTTGTCTTCAGCAAACTCCAGGCTTTCTTGTGCATCATCTTTAGAAGAGGCTTCCTTCTGGGACGACAGCCATGCAGACCAATTTGATGCAGTGTGCGGCGTATGGTCTGAGCACTGACAGGCTGACCCCCCACCCCTTCAACCTCTGCAGCAATGTTGGCAGCACTCATACGTCTATTTCCCAAAGATAACTTTTGGATATGACGCTGAGCATGTGCACTCAACTTTTTTGGTCGACCGTGGCGAGGCCTGTTCTGAGTGGACAAAAACAAGACCTGCTTCCTGCGTTTAAAGAAGAGGATCCACCGGGATAGCAATCGAAGCCTTTAGCTTTACGGATTTAGATAAAAGCTGCCTTGCTGTCCTTTGAAGACTGGGGATGTCCAAAGACACTAGAGTAAAAGCACAAACAAAGACGCACCGGCCTAGCGCATTATCCTCAACATGGATTTTATTGTAAAAACATACAAACATACTCACAAACGTTCTCCTAGTTAAAAGCATGTCAAAACTCAAGGTAGCTTCACATCCATGTTCTTATATGCCACTGGAAGTGAGGTCTTGCATAGACTGGCTGACGCGTTTTGAGGTTCAAAATCTCTTCCTTAGAGCCCTGGAGCCTGAGTAGAACCTGTCCTGTTAAACCGCTGTATGGTCTTGGCCACCGTGCTGCAGCTCAGTTTCAGTGTCTTGGCAATCTTCTTATAGCCTAGGCCATCTTTATGTAGAGCAACAATTCTTTTTTTCAGATCCTCAGAGAGTTTTTTGCCATGAGGTGCCATGTTGAACTTCCAGTGACCAGTATGAAAGAGTGAGAGCGATAACACCAAATGTAACACACCTGCTCCCCATTCACACCTGAGACCTTGTAACACCAATGAGTCACATGACAATGGAGAGGGAAAATGGCTAATTGGGCCCAATTACATTGTAGCAAAGTGTTCTTTCTATCTGGGCTAAATTATATGGAGGCTGAACGCTGTAGCGTGTGGTATTTGTTTAGAGCAATATACGTCCAGGGGTGTATAGGCTGAATACAGGTATGTGTTTGGGGACATGCGTCCCTGAATGCATGCAGCTGTAAACCCAAGTACTACGTAGATTTTTACATGCTGCTGTAAGTAGGACTGGATGCTGCATCTGTGCCGTCCAAAAGCACTGGGATTTGACACTGACAGGCCAAACCGTTTGTGTGCAGGAGACCTAATACTTTTTTCATTTTTTTTTTTTTACCTTGATGGTAGCAGTGGCAAAAGCTTCACTTTAGTGTTGTTTTTCACAACAAATCCCACGGTATGAAGTTTGATGGGTGCTGTGTATTTTATAAAGTCGTGCGCGCACTACTGTTTGTGTGGTCTGGTGCAATTTCAGCCCATTTAAATGGATGGGCTGAGATCGAACTGCTCCCAGGTTGAATAGAATTCGCACAGTGCGTTCCTGTGCAATTCATGGTGTGAACTGGCCTTTAATAATGTTTTCAGTGAACACCAGTTACATAGGTTGAAAAAAGACACAAGTCCATCAACTTCAACAAAAATTTAATCGAAAACATTTATACACAGATACCTCTACCCATAGTTGATCCGTAGGAAGGCAAGAAAACTCCTCCTTGATTCAAGACCCCTCCTCCCCCACCCAAGGCAATGGGATATTCCCTGAATTGGCAATTTCTGGTGTTATTACCTATAAATGCTAATATCCAGTTATAACGTGTGCATCCAAAAAAAAAAAGTCTCACTTGGTCAGAACTAGTTTCTGAGGGAGTTTATTCCATATTTTCACAGCTCTTACTGGGAAGAAGCCTTTCCATATGTGGAGATTAAATTTATCTTTTTCTAGATGTAATTGACAAAGCAGTTTTTATAGCAAGGTAAAAGGAGCCGTTCTAAACTAGAAGAGCATGTTTGCATTAACAATAGACTACATACCAGGGTGTATAAAAATCAATGATTTTTTAAAAAGAAATAAAAAAAATCAGATTTTTTAAAATTTAATTGGATTTTTTTGAGTTAAATTGTTTTTTTTATATGTATTTTTATCAAATTTTATTTTAATACAATGCTTTTGACGTAAAAATCTATCTAAAGATAATTTTCTATTTAAGATACATTAGTAACTGAGTTTATTCAGCATGAAATGGAGCTTAGTTTATGTAGCATGAGGCTGTATATTCTGCTATATTTACATTTTTGGTAAACTCATTCAGTGAATCCAAGCTCTGCAGGCTGAGATAACATGCACTGCATTAATGCATTCACACAATTTCACAGTAACCATGAGATAAAACAAAGTTCAGAAATATTGCTTTATCCCATTGTTTTGCAGATCTATGTACACTACAAACTGTATGATTGAATCGGTTCTAATATCGCTGTTTTACTAACCTGACCGCTTATTATTCTAAATAGGAAACCTTCATTTTGTTTGCAAGTATTAAAGATTCTAACTACCAGCAAGAATAAGTCTTTACGTATAATGAGCACCTGTCATTTCAGATCCATCATGGCAGCGCCTGTTAGTGGGCATCCACTCACCTGCTGCCGCCACGTCCCTCACCTTGTTGTGTCACTGCCGCATCACCAGCTGTCCCATTAAAGTGAATGGGTTCTGTCAGCGAGTCAACAGTGGGTCAGAGGAGCCGCTGCGGGACAGAGATGACAGTTGCTCTTTAAAAATTATGATTTAAATCCAGCTTTTAGTGACTAGTGATTTTAAATCGGGATTTAAATCAAATCCACCCTGCTGCATACACTAGATTTATTTTTGGTAGAGCATAAAAAATACATTTGTGTCAAATCTATTACAACCATTTGTCTTGTGCTGAGACTCAAAGAAGGAATTATTATTCTGTATCTCCTGCTTCCTCACACAGCTCAAACAATAAGCAGATTGACATGATCTCTGATCGCCCTTGTGTACTCTTTTTTGGCCCTCCATTCTAATGAGAAAAACAAGTAAATAATCACTTTTCATAAACATTTTAGAAAATTGATCGATCAGATGCTGTGTGTGAATGTAGAAAACATTTCGCTGATGGGTCCCTGCGTTGCTATGAAAGACTTTCACAAATGTAACGGCATGCAGCTATTGATTGAGGCGACGCTGCGTGGGTGTTTGACTCAATGTTTCCAGAGGAGGTCTTTCTATAGCTTATTTGATGAAAAAGCGGAAATTGTTGAAAATGGAAGGCCATCTTCTGAACTTCACATCTCAAGAGAAAAATACTTTTGTTCAGCTTGTTCCATTGCTTATATTTCAGATAAATCTTTGAGCCAGTATTGCCTTTGTCTTCCACATATTGTGTAGTAAGTGGTCCTTGCTGAAAACTAAAATTGTAAATGGTGATCATTTGTTCAAATAGTATTAGAGGACATTTAATGGGACCACTAAATATACAATTTAAAATAAATATTTGTGAACCATTTTACCTGCTAAACTCTTTGGAATTCTGTTATGTGCTGTAATGGTTCTCACATCCCTGCTGCTACATAGCAGGCAGAGTGACACCTCTATGCCGAGCCTTCACCTATCTGTTGGCATGTGACTGAAGCATCTATGTGGCAGTGATTTAAAGGAACCAAAGGAAACTATGTCTTCAAGGAATTTTAACCACTTGCCATCCAGGACAATTTTGACATTGTTCATATACATGTTAAATTCAGCATTTTTTTTGTTAGAAAATTACTTTGAACCACCCAAACATGATATATTTTCTGAAAGCAGTGGCCCTGAAGAATAAAATGGTAATTGTTCCTTTTTTTTTTTTATACTGCGCAATATTTGCAGCCGTTTATCAAACACAAATTTTCAGGAAAAATGCGCTCCGTACACACAATCGGAAAATCGTATGGAAAATACCGATTTCGAAGCAATCGTACGATAATCGGACCATTAGTACAAAGCTTTCGAGAGCCAATCATGAGCGTTCATCCGATATTTTCAGTCAGGACATGATCGGACATGCAAGAACAATTTTCTGATCGTACGATTTTTGTTTTATCCAGTACAGCTGTTGTTCAAAAATGCAATACAAATACACTACAACACATCACATCACTTCTGATTTTTTTATTCTGTCGTACGAGAATTTTCATGACTAAAGTAACCTCTTCCGATTCGATCTGAGATTAGAATGCAAAAAAAAATGGACAATCATTCGCCCGATAATCTCATCATGTGTACAGGGCATTAAAGCGTAACTCCACTTTTGTTGAGGAAAAAACATTTCCCTGTGGGTGATCTCTGTACATTGCAAGGATTATAACAACCTTTGTTGCAGAATCCTACCTTTTGTTATTCTGAAGAAATCATTGTTTGTTCCTCTGTGCTGAGTGGGTCTAATGGGAGTGGTTTCATAATTATCAATCAGCTGCGCAGCTGCAGAGCACTAATGGGAAAATCTGCTGGGCCTGCATCCCTTTAGACGTGTTCCTATTGGGAGTATCTCACCAAAAATGCCATTTTTGTTCCATGGGATGCCAGAAATCTGACTTGTATCTTAAGCAGACTTCTGGGAAAATTGGTGAGCCAATCACACAAGCAGGAAATGATGTTTCTGGGGGCATTCTGTACACATTCTGTGTACAGAACAACTCCAAGTAGCCATATTGAATTGCATTTATGGAAAATTACAGAGGCTGCAGATTGAAAAGGAAAGGTCATTTTTTAATAACATTCAATTACAATATGACTTGTGTTGCAATTTGTATACACTATTATTTTTTCTTTATTTGCTTTTTTTTTCCCCATGAAAGTGGAGTTACCCTTTTGAATTAATTTTACTACTACTACTAACACACACACACACACACTACACAAAAATGACATTGGACACACCTATGAAACGGCGACAAATTACGGTACCTAAAATTGTCCATAGGGGAAGCTTTAAAAGGCATTACAGGTTATCAGTTTAGAGTTAAGTGTGAGCTGTGGCACCAGAATTATTGTTCTCGCTCTTGAAGTTTGCAGAGATGCCTCACATGTGTGGTGCAACCAATGTTTTCATTTGTTGAGACATCAGGGGTATATTAAACCCCTGATGTCTCCCCTGCCCTTCAGCGCATCTGATCAAACACAGATCAGGGGACTGAGCTAGTTGGGAATCAATAGGTCATCAATGACTACTGGGAGAAGAAGTCGAGTGATAGCAGAAACTGGACCATAAGAAAATAGTGGAGGTCAGACAGTAGCTGGTTGTGGACAGACATGGGTAGCAAAGAGAGGTGCAAGTTGATCATGGTGAGGGAGATTGCAAGAGAGAAAGGAGGGCAGCATGTCAATATCATTATATTAAGGCAGAATGGATACTGATAGTGGCCAGGTTCAGGAAAAGTGGTAGCTGATCAAGCAGGGGGAGGCAGAGCATGAGTTTGATTTGGTCAGAAGAGGCAGGGCTTTGTGTAAGTAGGACTCCCTCTCATTTATGAAATGTTTGGTAGCTTTCCACAATGACTGTGCTACAGCAGAGGAATTTGTTCAGGTGTTCAGGGGACATTGTTTATGACAAGGACAGCATTGTGGTGAATGAGTTGTACAGAAATATAGGGATGTTGGAGCACAAAAGTGAAGAAATTACCAAGGGGGAGGCCTGTAGAAAAAAAACTGAACTAGTTGTACAGACATTAGGGAAAGAGTTACAACATTGGCATATGGAAAGTGTATAGCAATGTAAATGAGAGAGATGATTTCCATTGCTGGTTATGTAGACATTGCTGAGTGAAATTGTGTATGTGGAGCCGTGAGAGCTGCAGTACGAAAATGTAGAAATGTGGGTGGTGTGGGGGGTGGACAAGAGAATGGCACACTTAAATTTCTACAGTGGTGTAAAATTAGTTTTATTCTCTGTAACCACTTCTAGTCCGAGGACGTAATATGATGTCCTAGACTTTGAGTGGGGATATCTGAATGATAGCGGCAGCTCAGCCGCTTGATCGTTCTTGCAGGAGGGGGACATCCCCCTCCCACCGCCCTTCGGTGCTTCTCCGGGCTCGCCGCCGGAAGTTGATCAGATGGTCCCCAGTCATCTCTATGATCCTCGGAGGCCCGGGCATAACGTTATGACGCTACATCCAGGCCGTGCTTAGTAAACAAAGCCAGGGATGTGGCTGAAAAGGCAGAGAGAGTTAATATTTTTTTTGATCTCAATCTTTCCAGCCTGAAGGAGAGATGTGGGGTTTTATAGACCCCAGATCGCTCCATAAAGAGGACATGTCTCACACTATTTTTATTACAAGGGATGTTTACATTTCTTGTAATAGAAATAAAAGTGATACATTTTTTTAAAAGAGGCAGTGTAAAAATAAAGGTAAAATAAACAAAAAAAAAAGTAAAGCGCCCCCGTCCCCACGTTCCTGCACACAGAAGAGAACGAATACGTAAGTTGTGTTCACATATGTAAATGGTGTTCAAATCACACATGTGAGGTATCGCCGCGTGCGTTAGCGCAAGAGCAACAATTCTAGTGCAAGACCTCCTCTGTAACTCTAAACAGGCAACCTGTAAAAAAAGTGTCGCCTATGGAGATTTTTAAGTACCAAAGTTTGGTGCCATTCCATGTGTGTGCACAATTTTAAAGGGTGACATGTTGGGTATCTATTTACTCTGTGTACCATCATCTTTCACATCTTATACAAAAAAATGGGCTAACTTTACTGTTTTTTTTTTTTAATATATGAAACCATTTTTTTTCCAAAAAAAAAAACGTGTTTGAAAAATTCCTGCGCAAATACCGTGTGATGTAAAAAGTTGCAACGATCACCATTTTTTCTCCTAGAGTCTCTGCTAAAAAGATAAATAATGTTTGGGGGTTATGAATAATTTTCAAGCAAAAAATGATTATTTTTACAAGTAGGAGAGGAGTGCCAGAATAGGCCCGGTATGGAAGTGGTTAAACTACACAGGATGAATAGGAATTTATGTACTGTGACCAGCTGATCAAGTCTGATCCAGGCACTGCTGAGATCCATTCACTGCTAAAGCCCTAAGTAACATGTAGCCAGGTACTTTGACATAGACAGAGAGTTATTTAGGGCACATTATTGCACTGCTTTCTGCTCCCAACGGACTTCAGCTGAATGGGTTAACACTATCTTGCCTCCACCCACCAGACAGAGCTGACCCGCAGGAGTTGCTCAAGAGACTTGATGGTTGACAGCACTGAACCGTGGGGGATGAAGTCGGGGAAAGAAACTTTACTAACATAGTCTAAAGATCATTGAACTAAATTCCCTTTGCAAACTGGATATAAGGGATGAGAGAGTTTTATTTTCTCAGGCTGAATACTGAGAAACTTTCTCTTTCCTGCAAGGAAACCGATGTGTGCTGCTTCTGTGTGCACATCATCCTGCCACAAGCATGCAGCCACGTGCTTGGGATCGGGGTCGCTCCAGGCAGATTTAGAGGTGAGCTGATATCTGAACAGTGAGACCTCTGTTGTATCACTGGGACTGGTAAGAAGACACTGCTGCCATTAATCCAGGGCTTGACAAATTCCAGGCACTAGGTCGCCACAGCAGCCAGAAACCGCATCCCGGCGCCCCGACCCCCTGCCAGCCCACCCATCTGATCTTCTCCCCCAGTCCCTGCACTGAGGGCCGGGACAAGAGGCGGGGAACAGGATGGTGACAGAGAGCTGGGAGTAGGTGCGGGCTCTGGGCTTTCTCCCTTCCTGTCAGTGGAGCGCTCCTCCATAGAGCAGATTACTCAGGATCACTCTTAACTTGAAAGGTACATGGCTTAATTATGGTAATGTAATCAAAGGGGGCAGGTAATCAAGCTGTGTATCATCCGATGTAAGAATGATCTTGTTTAATCCGGAGGGCTGTTATGACAGATGGGGGGAGTGCACAGAGGGTCTGCACCTCCTCACTATGCTTGTAGCTTGGAAGTGGGGCCTGTGAAGGAGGGGTGATAGAGAGGTTGTTTGTGCGGCGAAGGAGAATGGGGTGTGTTAGAAGGCAGGGTTGGGGAAGATCTGTGCTAGTAGGGGTTAAGGATTGGGGGGGTGGAGGATTTGTGCTGGAAAGGGTAATTTGGAGGGGGTTGTGCTAACAGGACAGATTTGGGGGAATTTGTACATTGAGGAGAGATTTTTAATTCGGAGAGTTTG
>BLSH010481052.1:1789860-1800079 GCA_018402905.1 Glandirana rugosa
TGGAACCGATACAAAACTGGTGCAAATGAGACAAATATTGTAAAAATGGAAAAATGATTTTTCACACTAAAATGACGTGAAGACAGAACCAGACTAAGTACCAAGGACTGTTGATAATATAGTAAATGTATAAGAGATATCTGAACTTAGTAGAGGATTTCTTCACCTCGTATGAGGTACTTTACGCAGTTCGATGTACCTACGTTAAGAAAGACATGTTTGTACACAAAATGACAAGTTAGTATAAAAAAACGGATAATGGCATAAAAAGCGTGGTATTCTGCGTGAAAAAAGGGGGTTTTTCACCCCCTTTCAGAGGGACGCAGAATACCACGCTTATGGACTTTTTTGGGCGGGGGGGGGGGGACAGAGGCGGCGGCGCTCGGGCGTCACATTACGTCGTATCTCGCGAGACGAGACTAGAGTGTGTCAGGCGGGTTTTTTCAGGTATTCGCACCATAAGACGCAGGGAGACTTTCCCCCACTTTTTGGGGGAAAAAAGTGCGTCTTATGGTGCGAAAAATACGGTAATAGGCAAAAAAATATGATTGAACAGTAAAACACATGTTTGTACAGAAAGAATTGCATCCATGTAGCTTGACGCATTTCATGGAGTATGCTCCACTTCTTTAGGAGATGATTCAAGTCTATAGAGAATATGTAAATGATATAATAGTTGTCAGGAACCATGAATCAGACCAAGACAGAAGTGCAGTAAAATCACACTTTTTAGTAAAAAGGTAAAAATGTTATAAACAGAGTAAACGTGGTCAAAACATAGCCAAGGTTCGGTAACCAGAGGGGATAGTCAGAGCAAGCCAGGGAAACAGGGGTCCAAGGATCAGCAGGGTCAAACAAATGGAATGCAGGGTCAGGAGCCAGGAGGAGGGTCAGCGGAGCAGGGTCTTGAATCCAGGAACCAGAAGGGAACATCAAACAGGCAAAGTCTTTCACAGGAACACACAGCAGAGATTTCTCCAGGAATGTTGACCAAGGCGAAGGCATCTGCGATCTGACCCAGGCAGTTTATATAGCAGCAGAGCTGGCTTAACAAGGCAGGATATGGTCATCGGGTGAGACAGAATGGAAGCCGAGACTGGCAATTAATCCTCAGCTGAGCAGCTTGCTCTGAGAAGGGAGAGCTGAGCCCAACTCTGACAGTACTCCCTCCTCAATGACCCCCCCCCCTCGCGGCCACCAGATTTGAGGGGAAAACGTTCTCTGGAAATCATGGAGGAGGACAGGAGCATGTACATCCAAGAATGAGGCCCAAGAACGCTCCTCCGGACCGTACCCTTTCCAATGAACCAGGTACTGTATGCGCCCACGGAACCTACGGGAGTCAATGATAGATTGTATTTCATACTCCTCTTGGTTCTCAACCTGAACAGGATGAGGACATGGTACCGAGGTGGTGAAGCGGTTGCATACCAAAGGTTTTAACAAGGAGACATGGAACACATTAGAAATTTGCATATTAAGGCAGGTCTAAAGCATAAACCAACTGGGTTGATCTTGCAGAGAATACGGAAAGGCCCAATAAACCGTGGTACCAGCTTCAGTGAGGGACCACGAAGTTGGAGGTTGCAAGAAGACAGCCAGACCCTCTCCCCAACTTGGTAAGAAGGTGCAGGTAGGCGTCTGTGGTCAGCATGGTGTCTGTACCTATTATTGGCACGTCGCAAAGCCTCCTGGACCTGTACCTAAGTGGAACGAAGACCGCGGAGATGCTCCTCCAACGCAGGAATCCTCTTAGGAACAAAGGAGTCGGGCAACATGGCTGGTTGGAAACCATAATTCGCCATAAACTGAGACAATCTGGAAGTGGTATTGACGGCACTATTGTGAGCCAACTCTTCCCAAGGTAACCGGTCAGACCAGTTGTTGTGGTCATAAATATAGCAACGTAAAAATTGTTCCAAGGACTGGTTGGCTCTTTCTGCAGCCCCATTGGACTGCGGGTGATACGCAGAAGAGGAGGAAAGCTGACTTCCCAACTGTGCACAAAAGACTCGCCAAAACCTGGACACAAACTTGCTACCCCTGTCCGAGACGATCACCTTGTAGCCCATGTAAGCAAAAGATCTCCTGAGAAAAAATGGATGCCAGTTCCTTGGACGTGGTCAATTTCTTAAGTGGAATACAATGTGACATCTTTGAGAATCAGTCAACCACCATAAGGATAACTGTTTTACCCTGAGAGTTGGGTAACTCCACAATAAAATCCATAGAGAGGTGGGTCCAAGGCCGCTTTCCATTGGGTATGAGTTGTAGAAAGCCGTTTGGAAGATGTTGTGGTGTTTTGTTCTGAGCACACACAGAACAGGCTGCTACAAAGGCGACTACATCAACGCAGAGACTAAGCCACCAGAACTGTTGGGAAATAGCACAAATGAGTTTATTCTTCCCTGGGTGACCAGCAACCTTGGAAGAATTGCAAGTGTGGAACACAGCAGTACGGAGACTCTCCAGGACAAAGCAGCGGTCACAAGGTTTCTCAGGAGGAGCATGGATCTGAGCAGCAATGATCTTGTCACCCAAAGGTGAAGTGAGACTGGTACGAATCGTAGCCAGAATATGATCTGGAGGTATCACAGGCAGGGCCGGGACAAGGTCATTTGGTGCCCTGGGTAAAGATGGCAAACTGCGCCCCCCCCCCCACCGGCACCCCAACATGGGCGTGGTCATCTTTTTATATCCTCCGCTAAGGAGTCTTTGATACCCTGGGATCCTCCCACGATTTCTTAACATTAAACAAAGATGCAGAGTACTTTAATGGGACCTGGAGGGGGGTCTCTCTAATAAACACAGAGAGGGCCTCTGTTAGAAAGAGACCCCACCAGGCCCCATTAGAGACTACCATGGGGTCCTGGAGCGGAGGGTCTCTTTAACAAAGGCCCTTTTGTTGTCCATTAGAGTGTCTGTTAGAACCTCCTCCATTCCCCATTAGAGACTACAATGGGGTCTAATGAATCCTGGAGGGGGGTCTCTCTAACAGAGATCCTCTATGTGTCCAATTGATAGTCTGTCAGAAAGAGCCCTCACCAGGCCCCATTGAAGACTACAACGGAGTGGGTCTATCTCACAGAGGTCCTCTCTGTGACCATTAGAGAGTCTCTGATAGAAAGTTCCCCTCCAGGACCCATGAGAGACTACATTAGAGTGTCACTAAACAATACTAAAAATAAACAATATTATATTAATAGCAGCACTTTGATGCCCAGGCCCAGCCCTAGAAGGCTTCACTTACCTTACATAATGGGTACTGAAACTAGCTGCTAGTCCTCCTGGGGCTGGCTGCTGGTCCTAATTCCTGGCTGGCTGCTGATCCTGGGGCCTGGCTTCTGAGGCTGGGCTGCTGGTCCTGGGGTCTGGATGCTGGTCAGAGGGTCTAGCTGCTGGGGCTGGGCTGCTGGTCCTGGGGTCTGGCTGCTGGGGCCAGGTTGCTGGCCCTTGGGGTTTGGCTGCTGTGGCCTGGGGTCTGGCTACTGGTCGTGGGGCCTTGCTGATGGGGCTAAGGGTCTGGTGCTTGGGGTCTGGCTGCTAGGCTCTGGTTGCTGGTCCTAGGGTCTGGCTGCTGGGGCCAAAAGTCTGGCTGCTAGGACCTGGGGTCTGGCTGCTAGGCCCTGGGGTTTGGCTGCTGGGGCCTGGGGGCTGGCTGCTGGGGTCTGGCTGCTGGTCCTGGAATCTGGCTGCTGGGGTCTGGCTGCTGGTCCTGGAATCTGGCTGCTGGGGTCTGGCTGCTGGTCCTGGGGTCTGACTACTGCTCCTAGGGGCTGGCTACTGGTCCTGGGGGCTGCCTGCTGGGGCCTTGGGGTTGGTGGTCCTGGGGTCTGGCTACTTACTGGTCCTATGGGTTTGCCTGCTGTGGCCTGGGGTCTGTCTGCTGGACCCGGGGCCTTGCTGCTGGGGCCAAGTGTCTGACTGCTGGGGCCTGGCTGCTGGAGCCTGGCTGCTGATACAAGGGGCTGGCTGCTGGGGTCAAGAGTCTGGCTGCTAGGGCCTGAGGTCTGGCTACTAGGCCCTGGGGTCTGGCTGTTGGTGCCTGGCTGCTTTTCCTGGGGCTGGCTACTGGTCCTGGGGGCTGGCTACTGGTCCTGGGGGCTGGCTGCTAGTCCTGGGGGCTGGCAACTGGTCCTGGGGGCTGGCAACTGGTCCTGGCTACAGGTCCTGGGGGCTGGCTGCTGGTCCTGTGGGCTGGGTGCTGGTCCTGGGGGCTGGCTGCTGGTCCTGGGGGCTGACTGCTTGCCCTGGGGGCTGACTGCTTGCCCTGGGGGCTGACTGCTTGCCCTGGCGGCTGGCTACTGGTCCTGGCTACTGGGGCTGGGGCTGGCTACTGGTCCTGGAGAAGGCGGCTGGGGCTGGCTACTGGATACACAAAGCGATTTTCTATCCATGCTCCATTATGAATGATGAAGGGAATCTGGTTACAAAGGATGGAGAGATGGCGAAGGTTTTGAATATATTCTTCTCCTCAGTCTTCATGAGGGAAACGGGGGGCTTCAGTAACCAAAACTGTAATGTTTATCCTCACGGCACGTCACATGAGGCACTGTCATGGCTAATAGAGGATAGAATTAGGAATAGACTTGAAAAACTTAACATTAATAAGTCACCGGGACCAGGTGGCTTGCACCCAAGGGTCCTGAAGGAACTCGGTCAAGTAATTGCCAGACCATTGTTCCTAATTTTTACGAGCAGTCTACTGACTGGTTATGGTACCAGCTGATTGGTGAAAAGCGAATGTAGCTTTTATTAATATTTATTTTAAAAAGGACCAAGATATATCCCTGGGAACTACAGACCAGTTAGCCTAACGTCAATAGTATGCAAGCTTTTGGAGGGGATAAGGAAATACATACAAGATTTTAGTAGTAAAAACAATATCATTAGCAGTAATCCAGCATGGATTCATGCCAAACCAATCTATTACCTTTATATGAGGAGGTGAGCTGCCATCTAGACAAAGGAAGGCCTGTAGACGTGGTGTATCTGGATTTTGCAAAGGCATTCAATACAGTTCCTCAAAACGTTTACTGTACAAACTAAGGTCAGTCGGCATGGACCAAAACTGTTTACAGGGGTGAGTTCAGAGGGTGGTGATAAATGGGGAGTACTCGGAATGGTCTGGTGTAAAGCATGGAGTCCCCCAGGGTTCTGTCGTGGGACCAATACTATTTAATTTGTTCATAGGCGATCTGGAGAATGGGATAAACAGCTCAATCTTGATATTTGCAGATGATACTAAGCTATGCAGGGCAATAATTTCTCCGCAGGATATGGAAGCCTTGCAAGAAAACTTGGACAAATGAATGGGGTGGGCAACTACATGGCAAATGAGGATTAATGTAGAAAAATGTAAAATAATGCATTTGGGTACCGAAAATATGAATGCAAGCTACTCACTAGAGGGGTGGCTCTGGGGGAATCTAGGATGGAAAAGGACCCAGTGGTCTTAGTAGATGACAGGATCAGCAATGGCAGGCAATGTCAAGTTGCTGCAAGCAAATCTAACAGAATATTATTATGCATTAAAAAAGGAGATTAATTCCAGAGACAAATTATAATTATCCCACTATACAAGACTCTGGTCCAGCCACACCTGGAGTATGCCATCTAATTCTGGTCACCAGTCTTCAGGAGGGATGTTCTAGAACTGGAGAGGGTCCAGAGAAGGGCAGCAAAGAGGATTAAGCGACTGGAGGACCTTAGTTATGAGGAAAGATTACGAGCACTGAACTTCTTCTCTCTGGAGAAGAGACGCTTGAGAGGGGATATGATTTCAATGTACAAATACCGCAATGGTGACCCTACAATAGGGATAAAACTTTTATGCACAAGGGAATATAAAAAGACACACGGCCATTCCTTAAAATTATAAGAAAGGCGTAAACTAATTAACAGCCAGGCACCCAGACTTTGATTAGTCAGGTAGTATCCACCCCAGACAATCCGGAAACAAGGCCACAAATACACCAAGTACATTACACATTAACATAAACACATAAATATTCCACAATGGTTCGGTAACAAGGTAAGGTTGATACAATAGTAATCACATCTCCCAGAGGATTATCAGATAGATAGAAACAATTGGTGGTGCAATTAACTCAATTAACAATGGGAGAAACACACTTCACAGTAAACACATAACACCTTTAACAGATTACACATAACTGCAGAAGACCTCAACATCAGGTTGTTTTAAGCTGATTATAATCTTCTGCTTAGAGTCTCTGAGTCTAGGAGGGGGTGAAGTAGTCATTGCTGATTTGGGCATAGAGGCCCCAAATCTGTATCCAGGTCCTAGGTTCCCAGAGACTGTGTGTTTTGGGAAGACATGGACCCAAATCCAAAGCAAAACCACTCCAAAGGCCCCCCAGGCACACCCCATGCAAAGAATAAAGCCCCCTCAAAAGCCAGGGCTCCTAGTCAGTAGATGCTACTCTGCAGTCCCCTCCAAAAGCCCCTGTCCTGGCTGGGTCTGTCACAATAACTATACCATGTGTAAAGACCTAAGAACCCCGAATACAGATATTTCAGGTGATTATAGCCATAATGGTGAAATAATGGTTAACTCTATAGCATCTCAGAACTGAAATATTAGTTTTGATGGGTCTGACCCTCCTAAACAAATATAAGCAATAGTCACAATGAAACAGCATTACAAAGGACGACTACTATTATTTTTACATTTCTATTTTATTGTCTGCTTCAGAAATTACGAGGAAGTGGAACTGCCATGGAAACAGGAACTGTCTCTCCAAGTGATGTAAGTGTTCTGCAAAGGGAACAAAAAACCTATGGTATGATAGTGACTCATAGGTAAGCGCATTGTGGCTTGACATTGCATTGGGCTTTCAACGTGCTACCTATGGCACAGCTTAGTCTTTTTAATTGTGGCCTATTTATTTATTATAACAATTTTATAAAATACAATCTGTTGTCTCATTTGTGATCCACCCACATTTCCTTGTTGCTCTCATTTCACATGTCTCTAGATAGACAAAGTCAGAACAAAGTCCTGAAGGAATGTTCATTAAGTATGGCTGTGTAAATGAAGATCACACGCTCTTAATATAACAGATGTTATGAGGGTGATTGTGGAGGTGTTGGGAGCAAAAACAATTCTAAGCTAGCTAGGTCAATAAGCTGCAGATTAGTATAAAACTAGTGTTTAAAATAAAACATTTAATAGTTTTCTGTTTGTAATTTAATTTACATAGGCCTTACATAGATCTGTGTTATAGCTGTTTGTAGTCCACAAACACCAAATTGTATCTCTGTTGTCTCAGTCATAGATGCTGATGGTAGATTGGCCAGAGCTTCAGCAGTTACCAATCTGGCAGTCATAAAGGTATACATTTGATGACCTTTGATTACAGATAGATCGAATAGCAGAATGTGTCTAGAGTATGCCCATAGCCCTGGAAGAAATAAATACCCCACATGTGACATCCATGCTTCATGCTAGGACTTGGACCCTGGTCAGAACCACTCACAACAGTGATCAGTCTATGGCTGATTGTGCTGCAGGTTCAGCCTGTTGCTAGAGACCAAAACTGTACAGAAATGCTTTTTGAAATAGCATCTCAAGAGACATTAAAAAGTGATTGTTTTTTTTACTAGAGGGGTTTTAAGCCAGCTATTGGATTGACTGTCTGCTTAATCACTCCATTTTTCTTTATTTTGCAAATCATGAAAAGGAACAACATAAGGGTATATACAGATTGTACATACAGCTGAAAGCTGAACTCCAGGCAGTTATAAAATTTCTTCATTCAAATAAAACTTTTTTATTAAATAAAAGCAGGGCAAGTACCTAAAATTGACTTTGTACCCATCTCCTGCAGACCCTATACTGCAGAGCTCTGTCTGGGAAAAGCGGTGTAAGGAGCGGAGTTGAGGTTCTGACCAGGAGGATGCTAAAAGGAGAAGACAGAGTCACAGATGTGCTGCTTCTTCCTCCCTGTTCAGTCACAGGCTGGGGGGGGGGGGGGCCGGTGCATGATGGGCTAGGCTCAAAGGAAGTAGGTAGAAGATTAATGACATCTAGAGGATAGAAAAGAAGTTCTGTGAGGGACTTCTCCAAATTGAAGGTGATTATTTCAACAATTAGTGCATATTTTATTTTTTAATTGCCTATTTTTTCTGGAGTTTGCTACTTTAGGTTTGGAAACACAATGGCAGTCTTTTTACATTTGGTTATGCCATCTGCAGTTAAGTGACGTGTCCCCTATAGAAAATGTTTACACTCTAGTTATCTCACGGGACATGCTTTAGTAACCCTAGCAGGTTATTGCATTTTCAGAGTAAAGATTAAAATCTGCAGTGAATTTTCATTGTTATTCAATTTACTGATGTGCATCCAGGTTTTATTATAATTAATCTTTGAGAACTGTATATTAATGGACATCTGTCATTGAAAAGGAAAGCTTTGAATTTGACCCTGCCATTTCTCCATATAATAGCACCAAGCTGGCACTCATTAGTTTTAAAAGATAAGAGGTTTATCTATTTATTTAACAGGCTCTTCTTCCTTTTCATGAAGCTTTTGTCTTGAAAGGTTGTAGAATGAATGTGTTCCCTCTGCAGCTGGGGAAAGCTGACCTTGTGTACTTCTGCTAAGTGTTTTTCCATAATGATACGTACTTTAGGTTCGTTTTCAAAAAACACTGTGCTAAAGCATCACAAAGGGATCTTTTTTCCCTATCTGAATTTCTTAGGTTGTATTGAACATTCCATTCTTATTTAAGTAATCTGTTCCGGGTTTTAATTGTATTTCTCACCATTGATTAATTGAGATTGCCTGATTAAAGCATTCATTGGCAAGGTACTTTCTGCAGTGATTTAGGATGTTCTTACCTCAGCTCATTTACATTGTGTGTTTTAGTTTGTTTGTTTATTTATTAAATATATATATTTACGTGTAATTTTTAAAAAAATGTTCTTCCTTTGCTTTGCCTGAGCCTTAATGTACAATATAATTATAATATTGCACAAGTATAAGCCATAATGTACGGCTTTGTCTTCTGGTATAAGCTGTTAAAAAATGAATGTACATGCATGTTTTTTTCAGTATATTTACATTATGGCTTTTATGGATATACCAGTCCTGCATTTTGGAAGCCATGGTCTTTATCTTGTTGGGATGAGAAATCACCCTTAAACACCTGTTGCAAGTTACTAAAATCAGCCCCCCCCAGTTTTCCATTGCCATCAGACCACAGGTACTGAATATACCGTATATACTCGGGTATAAGCCGAGTTTTTCAGCACATTTTTTGTGCTGAAAAAGACCCCCTCTCGGCTTATACCCGAGTCAGTGTCTATGGGTGATCAGTTGTTTCACATTAAACAGAGCCGTACTGCTTCTAAGAGCCGTTCTATGCATGTAACTGTGACTAATCACATTGGAATGTAGAGAATGCTGAGAGAGGTGTCAGATTTTCAGCTTGATGTCGGCAGGTGGACGGGACAAGCTGATCTTAGCTGTTCAGTCCCGCCCACCTCCTGATCTCAGTGAAGAGCTGCAGCTCTCGCTCAGCATTCTCTACATTCCAATGTGATTAGTCACAGTTACAAGCACAGAATGGCTCTTAGAAGCAGCACAGCTCTGTTTAATGTGAAACTACCTTACTCATCCCTTATGTGTTCTGGCTACAGTGTCTGTGTCCTGGCTAATATCCCTGTGTCCTGGCTAATACCCCTGTGTCCTGGCTAATACCCCTGTGTCCTGGCTAATACCCCTGTGTCCTGGCTAATACCCCTGTGTCCTGGCTAATACCCCTGTGTCCTGGCTAATAGCCCTGTGTCCTGGCTAATATCCCTGTGTCCTGGCTAATATCCCTGTGTCCTGGCTAATATCCCTGTGTCCTGGCTAAAATCCCTGTGTTCTGGCTCCCTGTCCCTGTGTTCTGGCTGCTGCATTTCCCACCCTAGGCTTATACGCTGGTCAATACGGTTTCCTATATTTTTTGGGCAAAAGTAGGGGGTCGGCTTATACACGGGTCGACTTATACACGAGTATATACGGTAAATGAATGATTCACACGTCCTGTAGTGACAAAGAGGCTGGTGGGTGACAGATGTATTTTGGATATGTAAAGTCTGCTGGCAGCTTTGATTTTTGCAAGAGAGTTAAATGGTGTGGTGGTCATTTGGAGGAACCAGTGAAAGCTGCGGAGACCACATAGCCCAACACTCCCAGAAGTGTTGC
>BLSH010481052.1:1819857-1834490 GCA_018402905.1 Glandirana rugosa
CGTAGCACCGTTAGCCACCACGGCACCCAGTTAGACTGGGTGACGTAATGGCTGGCTCCATTTTCTGAAAGCACCTTCGGAAAATGGTACACTATTCGGCACTGGTTAGTGCCGACTAGTGTCATATTTATCCTTCTCGGCAAATAGCCGAAAAGGAGACGAGTCCAGACGTCTGGACTCGTCGCCTCTCGGCTAGCCGACGAGCGGACTACCCCCCCGACGCGACTTGCAAATAGTCACGTCGGGGGAGTCCTAGTGGGGTGACCTGGTGGTCCCTCGGACGGGTCCTGGTGGTCCCTCGGGGGGGGGGCCTGTGGCACTCCTCCGGCGGGTCCTGGTGGTCCCAGTGGGGGCTCCGTGGTGGTCCTGGGTGGCCTCCATGTTCCCTCCCTGGTGGTCCTGGGCGGCCTCCTCACGGTGTCCGGGGGGGGGGCTCCCTGGTGGTCCTGGGCAGGCTCCCTGGTGGTCCAGTGGGGTGATCCTGAGGGGGCTGCACTGATAAACGTTCAGCGCAGCCCCCCCATCAGGCGAGCAGCCGATCGGCTCTCCGCTGCTCAGGTCTGCAGACCTGAGCAGAGGAAAAGCCGATAAACGGCTCTTCCTATTTATACTGTGATCAGCCGTGATTGGTCACGGCTTATCACATGGTAAAAGGCTTCCACGAAAGTCTTTTACCTCGGTCGGTAATGCAGTGGGTCAGATTGACCCACGGCACCACCGATTGCCACGATGCGCGGCCCCGGGGGCGCGCGATCGCCGATTAATCTGAGGACATCAATAGACGTCCAGTCAGGATAATGAACCACCCGCCCGTCATTTGTCAATACGCCGGGCAGGAAGTGGTTAATATTGATTGGAGTTGGGACCTATAAAAAAGGCAAGTGCATATTACAAGAAAAGCTAATCAGTAATAAAAAAGCAAGTGCATATTATAAGAAAAGCTAATCAATATAAAATGAATAGCTATGAAGTAGAGCAATTTTGTTTCCATGTTTTGTTTTATTAGATATTAAAGGGAAACTATAATTATTAGGGATGAATTTTTACTTTCCTTTTTTACTTTTAATTTAAACAGATGTTTTACATATGAAACCCGATTTATATAAATTCCTTATTTTGCAAATGCTTGAGGTGATTGTAGCCGTATTAGTGCAATTGTGCCAGAGAAAAATTGAGCACTGTCCGTGACACTTTTTTTATTTGCACTAACATACATTTTTTCAGGACAAGCTTTCGAGGTATATCCCTTTCTTCAAGGTCCAAGCAGAACTGATTCAAAACCGTTTTAGCCGAATGTTAAAAAAAAGAGAGAAAAAAAAAATTTGGAGGGAAAGGAGAAAAAGGAAAAACAAACAAATACTAATCAATGTGTAAGGAAATGGTAACGAAGCTAGCTGCAGAGATAGTGAGATAAGACAGGCAGAGTTATAGACTGGGGAGGGGAGGTGGGTGACAGTCACAGAGTGGGTCATACAACTTTAGAATAATAAGTGAGAAAACCTATATCCAAGTTTAAACCATTATTTTTTGTGTCAAAAAGAAGAATCATTCTTAGTTCAAACGTTTTCCTTTCCTGGGTGGTTCTGAAATCCCCTTTAAGAACTAAAACATTGAGGTTTTCAATAGTGTGGTCCGGTTGTGAAAAATGATGTCCCACCGGTGTGCAGAAATAATCAAAGATTTACAACCCATTATAAGAGAAGATTAAACTCTGAAAGAAATATTCCAACAACCCCCAATATTGGCTTGCAGGCAACCACCCAATCTCAGACAAAAACTGGATCAGCAAGAAACTTCACTCTGATTATGAAGTCACAAATAATGGAAGCAAACCCTGCAATAAAAAAACGTTGCAAACTGTGCAACCAGATCAATCTATCCAAAAGTGTCACACACACACAAATGGGACCTTCAATATCATCGGATCATCAAGCTGTTCCTCTAGTAATGTGGTATACCTCATTCAATGCAATAGGTGCAACAAAGGATCAGAAACAGGACAGAAATTGCAAACAGGGATGAATTTACACAGACATTCCATAAAGGAACATAAAGAAGATGATTTCTGCACACCGGTGGGACATCATTTTTCACAACCGGACCACACTATTGAAAACCTCAATGCTTTAGTTCTTAAAGGGAATTTCAGAACCACCCAGGAAAGGAAAAAGTTTAAACTAAGAATGATTCTTCTTTTTGGCACAAAAAATAACGGTTTAAACTTGGATATAAGTTTTCTCACTCATTATTCTAACCAGGGTGGATAAAAATCAATGATTTTTTTTTTAAAAATCTGATTTTTTTTTATTTAAATCAGATTTTTTTGATTTTTATCAAATTTATTTTAATAAAATGCTTTTGAAGTAAAAATCTATCCAAAGATAGTTTTCTATTTAGGAGATAGTTTTCTATTTAGGATACATTAATAATTTAGTTTATTCAGCATGAAATTGAGCTTAGTTATGTAGCATGAGGCTGTATATTCTGCAATATTTACATTTTTGGTAAAGTCAATGAACTCATTCAACGAATCCAAGTTCTGCAAGCTGAGATAACATACACTGCATTGATGCATTCACACAATTTCACAGTAACCGTGAGATAAAACAAAGTTCATGAATATTCCTTCATCCCATTGTTTTGCAAATCTATGTACACTACAAACTGTATGATTGAATCGGTTCTGATATCGCTGTTTTACTAACCTGACAGCTTATTATTCTAAATAGGGAACCTTCATTTTGTTTGCAAATATTAAAGATTCTAACTACCAGCAAGAATAAGTCCTTACATTTAAAGAGCACCTGTCATTTCAGATCCATCATGGCAGCGCCTGTTAGCAGGCATCCAATCACCTGCTGCCGCCATGTCCTTCACCTTGTTGTGTCACTGCCGCAGCACCAGCCGTCCCATTAAAGTGAATGGGACTGTCGGTGAGTCAACAGCGGGTCAGAGGAGGAGCCGCTGCGGGTCAGAGATGACAGTTGCTCTTTAAAAATTGTGATTTAAATCAAGCCTTTTTACTAGTGATTTAAATCATGATTTAAATCGTGATTTAAATTGAATTGATTTAAATCAAATCCACCCTGATTCTAACGTTTTATGACCCCCCTCTGTGACTGTCACCCTTGTGTTTTTTTTTTTTCTTTCTCCTTTTTTTTAACATTCAGCTAAAACTGTTTTGCATCAGTACTGCTTGGACCTTGAAGAAGGAGAGATAACTCGAAAACGTATTTTACAAATAAACATTTAATAAATGGTGTACCCAGACACTAGTATCACAGTGAATGGTTTAAAACTGGATTACAGCTGTAACTGTTAGCTTTCGGTCTGTCTTTCTCTAATCAAATGCATGTATGCAGCGATACAGAGCAGACGATAGGGGTGGGCATGGGTAATTGAGTCAGTAATTTGAACTCTGAAAACTGTTTTTTATTTTTTTTTCTTCTTCTGGAGAGAGCAGGAGGAGAGTACATACGGCCATGTTTTTTTTTATGTTCAGCCATTGAGCTGAAACAAAAACTGATTGATTCCTGCATCCACACAAGCAATGTGGATGCATGAATGCCCCCCCCCCCCATGCTTCCTCTGATTGGTTGGGGCAGAGATTGTGACCACATCAGCCTATTTCACTCAGCCAGTCAGTTACTGGTCCCTGCTGAACCCGTCATAGGCAACTGTGTGTTCTATAAATGAATACAAAGCTTCCTCTGAGTCAGAGATTGCGACATCATCAGCCCACCTCTGACTCATTGATAGACTACAAAGCTGCCTATGACTGGCTCAGCGCCACTCAGACTGGCATTATTTTGTTCCAGGGGTGAGATGGGGAGACCTCGTCTCATAACTGGAACACAGTGCTGTATACTGTAGCCTCATATAGAGCATGAAATCCTTATTGCTTCCGGTTTCATACACTAATTGAGTATTATATTGTGTTTGTGCACAAAGATCATGTGACATAAGAAATTGCAACAACCATCATTTTATTCTTCATGGCCTTTGCTTTCATAAAATATATAATATTTTGCGGTGCAAAGTAATTTTCAAACCATTTTCTAGCCAAAAAAATGCAGGCTTTTACATGTATGTGAGAAATGTCAGAATTGGCTCCATTTTGAAGTGGTTAAACAAAAATCTTATCTAAACATTTTACATTTCCTTTAGTAAATAACAGAATATGCACATAAGGGACTTTCTGGGCCCTATGTATTGATCATGTGTGTGGTCTTCCAAACCCCCTTTGTCATGTTCAGTATGAACAGTATGAATGTGTCAAACAAATCTAAAATCTAGTAAAGCGGAATACTGGTACTGTACTGTGAAGGCCATTTCACACTTGCACTGAATTTTGAGAGGCAGGTGGAGTGTTGCATGTTTTCTCAATACCAAGAAGTGCTGGGCCTTTTTATCAGGCTCTGTTGGGTTTTTTTGCCATTGTGGGAACACAAATAGACTTATTAAATGCTTCCATATTACCTTTTTGGTTTCCTTACTTGCAACTTGGTACAGAGTGACTTTATGTATAGCTACTGAAACTGGTGAACTTCAAAAGTAGCAAATATAGAGACTGAGCTACAGACTACTGAAATATATTCAGCATAAACCTTTCATTGACTGAAGTTCAACCTTTTTGGTAAAATCATCAAGGGCTCTATTACATGGGCGCAGAGGCCTGTACACCGTTCAAGAAAAACTCGCCTAAACACCAACAAAATCCAAAAGGTAACAAAGCATAAGCCTACTTATAAAAACATGTAACCTAATTTCCAGTGGTGGTAACCTTACCAGGCGCTCAATTTGTTACGTGTCACGAATGCCTTCGTTAGCCTAGTTATTTTTTTTAACAGCCATTTGTAGGGAAAAATATAATCATTCTCTTTAGGGCTCACTCACACAGACACAGTGGCCCATACAGTAGCAGTTTATGCTTCTGGAACATCGTGGCGCTGCATGCAGGCAGCTTATGTTAGTCCATGGAGACGCAGTGGCTGTAGGGACTCGCCCACACCTCTGACTTTGACAGGCATGAACGTGTAGGTAAGGCCATACAGCCATTGCGTCTCCATTAAGAAACTGCTGTATGGGCCTCTGTGCAAGTGCGAATGAGCCCTAAAGAGAATGATTCTTTGATTCTACAAATGTCTGTTACAAAATAACTAATGTAATATGGTTTTAAAAGAAGGCAATCATGACCCTTTAGAAACTTAGCACCTGCTATAGTTACAGCCACAAGGCCACAGAAAGCTTGGTTAAAGGTTTTTATAGTAACAGTAGGTTTCTGCTTTGTTACTGTTTGGATTTTGTTACTGCTTAGTGGAGTTTTTTTTCTTTCCTTTAGGCTGTTTCTTCAACATTGCAATATGCCATGGAATAATTTTGCATTTGTAAATAATTTAACAGCTACAAAATCTTACCTCTTTTGCCTTTTATTTATTTAGCTTTTATTTTCTTGATTCTGATCCAATGTTAGCTAAGTAAAAATTGGCATAATTTCCTAATTTTTTTATTTTTTTATTTTTTTCCATTTATAGTGCACAGTGTACTTTAATATTGTGTTATTAACATGAAGTGTATCCCAAGAAAATAGCCACTGCTCACTTTCCTGTAATAAGCCAAGTGGGACTATTTTTCACTGTAATCTATAGGTCAAGTTTACAGATTTATGAGAAGTCTGTCAGATTATGCCTCTATAGTGTTGTCAGCACAGACCGTATTGAATGCTTCAATAGAATTCTCGTTACTATGGAAACATAAGGTCTTTAGGAAAACATTTCAAATTCAGAAGCTTAAAGATTTAAGGCACAATGGATGGTTTTATTGTTATCTTTTTCCTCCTTGCAATGGAGGCATTAGGTACAGATATTGCATTAAGTGCGTGCTGTAGAAGCAAATCGAGGCTGCTTTCTACACCACTTCTAGATGGACTACTACTTTACTTGGAAAGATTATGTCTTTAAAATAACACTGAAATGTAGGTAGCACAAAAGTATGCAAGTAAAGAGCATCTACTCTTGTTTGTTAGCCTCATCCATCACAGGCAATGTAGTATTATTAGAAATGTGACATTTTCAAAGAGGAAGCACATTAAAGTGATTCTAAAGCCAAAACATTTTTACCTTTAATGCATTCCCTACATTAAGGTAAGACCTGTTTTAAAGCTTGCTGTCCTCCCTCACCTCCCCAAATGCTTTATTTTTAATCAGATTGTATTAAAAAAAAAAATGATATAACTGAGGCATTTATTTTGAAGTTGAGGCATTTTAGTTGAACATAACAACCATGCAAATACACAAAAAAACAGTCTATCCCTACATGGTCCAGACCCATATGCAGTGAAGAAAATAATTATTTGATCCCCTGCAGATTTTGTAAGTTGCCCACTTACAAAGAAATGAAAGGTCTCTAATTTTAATCATAGGGTTTTTTTGAATGATAGAGGCAGAATATCAACCAAAAATCTAGAAAAAAAACACTTGATACAAATTTTCTAAATTGAGTTGCAATTCAGTGAGTAAAATAAGTATTTCATCCCCAAGCAAAACATGACTGCGTACCTGGTGGAGAAACCCTTTGTTGGCAAGCACAGAGGTAAGATGTTTCTTGTAGTTAATGACCAGGTTTGCACACGTCAACATACCACCAAGACAGCAAAGGAGTGGCACAAGAAGAAGCACATTAGGGTCAAGGAGTGGCCTAGTCAGTCTCCAGACCTTAATCCTATAGACAATTTATGGAGGGGCTGAAACTTTGAGTTGCCAAGAGACATTCAAGAAACCTTAAGGATTTAGAGAAGATTTGTAAAGAAGAGTGGACCAATATCCCTCCTGAGATGTGTGCAAACTTGGTCACCACCTACAAGAAACATCTTACCTCTGTGCCTACCAACAAAGGTTTCTCCAACAAGTACGCAGTCATGTTTATATGTGAAAGCCACAGTGCCTCGTCAAGGCTTCTCTCTGTATACTGCGGTACTATCTCTATAGTCTACAAATTGGAGCATATATAGCAGTGGATACTGTAAGGGGGTTAGCTCGGCAGCGGGTGTGTTTGACCCCCTGGAAGAGTTCACTACACAATTTTAGGCACAGCGAGACAGCAGTTTCAGGTGAAAACAAAAAGGTAGTTTATTCTTACTAGTTACAATGTGAGAAACAGCAAAAAATAAATAAAATAAAACCTAGGCCACTTGGCCACTGACTGCACAATAGGTTACCCTGTCTGTCAGCTGGGTACAGCCTACTGCTGTACAAAGCTCCTATCTCTCACTGCAGGATGCACAGCCTGCCGTGTACAAGATGTTACACTCCCCAGTCTATGGTCACAGAGCTGGTTCCAGGGTGGAGCACTCACCTATGCTTGCTGGGAGTTTATGTAGAGGTCTTAATGAGCCAGCTCAACCCAGCTGGACTCATTACCTCTACCCCTGCAAGACTCAGCACTCCCCCTAGTGGTATAAGTCTGTATACACTTTGAATTTTGGGCAGATGTACCTGCCATCCTGCACGCAACCAGGCGTCTTTACCTGCCGGCTGTCACATACCCCCCCTCTTGTTTCAAACTGGGGTTTGGGACACACGCAGCCAGGTATGCAGGTACCCGAGATAGAGCATCCACGTTCCCCATTTGAACCCCAGGGCGATGCTTCACGGTGAAGTTGTATTCTTGCAGGGCAAGAAACCAAGGATTTACCTTTCTATTGGTCTCCTTGTTTTGAGCCATCCACTTTAGGGGCGCGTGATCTGTAATCAGGTCAAAGTGTCTACCCAGCAAATAGGATCGCAGGGAGTGTAGCGCCCATTTCAGTTTTCTTCGTGGGGTTTCAGTTTCCTGCTAAGATAAATGACTGGGTGATCTTCTCCATTCCAGACCTGGGACAACACTGCTCCTAAGCCTACGTCTGACGCATCAGTCTGTACCACAAAGTCCTTACCAAAGTCAGGTGAGTACAGCACTGGTTGGCTACATAGGGCTTTTTTTTAAAGCCTGGAAGGTTGCTTCAGCCTCTGGAGTCCATTTCACCATGGTAGACTCGTTCCCTTTTGTCAGGTTGGTTAGGGGCACAGCCTGCGAGGCAAAGTGAGTGATGAATCGCCGATCGTATCCAGCGATTCCGAGGAATGCTCGAACCTGCTTCTTGCTGTTGGGGCATGGCCAACTATTTATGGCTTTTTATTACTCCCCTCCCAATAGTGTACCCCAAATATTTGGCCTCTTCCTGTCCAAAGGTACCCTTTTTGGGATTAGCTGTGAACCCAGCTTCCCTTATGGAGTCTCGTACCGCTTGCACTTTTGGCAGATGTGAGGCCCAATCCATACTGTGGATAATCACATCCGTCCAAGTAGGCTGCAGCATACTTCTGATGGGGCCTCAGAATTTTGTCCATTTTCGGCTGGAATGTGGCTGGTGCATTCTGTAACCCAAACGGCATTCTTCTGTATTGGAATGCCCCTTCTGATGTTACAAATGCCGTTTTCTCCTTCGCTGACTCAGCTAGGGGAATTTGCCAATACCCCTTGGTGAGATCGAGGGTCGTCATATATCGGGCTGTTCCCAGCCGGTCGATCAGTTCATCTATGCGTGGCATGAGGTAGGTGTCAAATTTTGTAACTTTATTCAACTGCCGGAAATCATTACAAAATCGCCAGCTCCCATCGGGTTTGGGCACTAAAACGATCGGGCTGGACCAGTCACTCTGGGACTCTTCTATCACACCTAATTCAAGCATTCATTGAACTTCCCCTCGTATTGCCTCCCGTCGGGCCTCTGGTATTCGATAGGGCTTTAGTTACACTCTTTTACCGGGTGGGGTGATAATGTCATGCTCTACCCCAGATGTTTGTCCTGGCAGCTCTGTGAACACCTCTCAGGGAGCACAAACCCTTTCACCTCCTGTTTTTTTTGGGGTTTTGATAGGGTGACTACTATTCCAACCTCAGGAATTAAGCAATCAGACTGAGTCTGCGACACCAAGGATTCTGCAACTAGGGATTCCCTATCCCTCCAGGCTTTCAACAGATTAATGTGGTAGATCTGTTCTGGCTTTCGTCGTCCTGGTTGTCTGACACTGTAGTTCACCTCACCCACTTTTTCAATTATTTCATATGGGCCCTGCCATTTGGCCAGGAATTTGCTTTTGACCGTAGGGACGAGTACCAACACCCTATCCCCCAGTGAAAAAGTACGGGTCTTTGCCTTGCGGTTATAGAGCCTTTGCTGTGCTAACTGCGCTTGGGCCAAGTGTAATTGGCATTACCTGTGCAATTCTGTCTTGCATCAGGGCAACATGCTCAATCAGACTCCGGTGGGGAGAACTCTCACTTTCCCAATTTTCCTTGGCGATATCCAACAGCCCTCTTGGGTGTCTCCCATAGAGTAATTCAAAGGGCGAGAACCCGGTAGAGCAGTGTTTCCCAACCCAGTCCTCAAGGCACACCAACAGGTCATGTCTTCAGGATTTCCATTATTTTGCACAGGTGATTTGATCAGTTTCACTGCCTTAGTAATTACCACAGCTGTTTCATCTGAGGGAAATCCTGAAAACATGACCTGTTGGTGTGCCTTGAGGACTGGGTTGGAAAACACTGCGGTAGAGGATTGTGGTACTTCCCGAATAGCAAACATCAAGTAGGGTATTAACCACTTCACCACCAGGCCAATTCTGAAATTTCTCTCCTACATGTAGTAATCATCGTTTTTTTTCCTAGAAAATTACTCAGAACCGCCAAACATTATATATATATATATATATATATATATATATATATATATATATATATATATATATATATATTTAGCAGAGATCTTGGGGAATAAAATGGTGGTCATTGCAACTTTTTATGTCATGCGGTATTTGCGCAGCAATTTTTAAATGCGTTTTTTTTTTGGAAAAAAAGTGTTTCATGAATTAAAAAAAAAAAACAGAACAGTAAAGTTAGCCCAATTTTTTGTATATTGTGAAAGATGATGTTACGCCGAGTAAATAGATACCCAACATGTCACGCTTTAAAATTGCGCCCACTCAGGAAATGGCGCCAAACTTTGGTACTTAAAAATCTCCATAGGCGATGCTTTAAAAATTTTTACTGGTTACATGTTTAGTGTTACAGAGGAGGTCTTGAGCTACAATTATTGCTCTCACTCTGACGCACGCGGCCATACCTCACATGTGTGATTTGAACAACGTTTACATATGCGGGCGCGACTTACATGTGCGTTCACTTCTGTGCGCGAGCTCGCGGGGACGGGGCGCTTTAAATTTTTTTCATTATTTATTTTACCTTTTATTCTTTTATTTTTACACTTTCTCTTTAAATTTTTTTTGATTACTTTTATTCCTATTACAAGGAATGTAAACATCCCCTGTAATAGGAATATTGCGTGACAGGTACTCTTTATGGGGAGATATGGGATCAATAAGACCCCACATCTCTCCTTTAGGCTGGAAAGACCGAGATCAGAAAAAAAACAACCACCTCTGTCTTTTCAGCTGAGCTCACGGGCATTGTTTACATCACATGACCCGGACGTGACGTCCCGGGCCTCCGAGGCGCATAGAGATGACTGGTGACCATCTGGTCATCAGTCATCTCTACGCTCAACTTCCGCTGGCGACTGATCTGTTCTCTGGGACGCCGATGGCACGGGCGGCCCGGGAGAAGCACCGGAGGGCGGCGGGAGGGGGGAGGACGTCCCCTCCCGTTGCCGATAAGAATGATCAAGCAGCTGAACTGCCGCTATGATTGTTCTTATGGTGCAGAGAATGACCGGCGGATGAAAATGACATCTGAATGATGCCAGTAGGTGCCAGCATCATTCAGATATCACCACTTAAAGACAAGGACGTCTTTAGACATCCGGCTGTCGGCAAGTGGTTAAACAGTCCCAATCCTTTCCATCTCGATCCACCACTTTCTTTTAACATTTGTTTTAGGGTTTTGTTGAACCCTTCAACCAACCCATCTGTTTGAGGGTGATACACGGAAGTACGTAATTGTGTCACTTTGAACAACTTGCATAACTCTTTCATTACCTTGGACATAAATGGGGTACCCTGGTCTGTAAGCAATTCCTTACAAATACCCATACGGCTGAACACCAGAAATAGCTCTTTGGCTATCGTCTTGGCAGAGGTATTTCTAAGAGGGATTGCTTCGGGATAGCGGGTGGCATAGTCCATTATGACCAAAATGTACTGATGCCCCCTAGCGGACTTTAGTATCGGGCCTACCAAATCCATTGCGATCCTCTCAAAGGGAACCTCAATGATGGGGAGAGGTACCAGTGGGTTACGGAAATGCGACAAAGGTGCCGACTTCTGACACACAGGGCAGGAGGAACAATAATTTTCTATTTCCCTCATGACCCCAGGCCAATAAAACCTCTGCAACACTCTCTCTCTGGTTTTCTCCGCCCCCAAATGACCTCCCAAAATTTGCCCATGGGCGAATTCTAAATACCAACTTCCTATAGGGTTTGGGTACCACAAGGTGCTCAATGGTTTCATCCGCCTTTTTGGCAACCCAATACAACAGGTCACTTTCCACTATAAAGTATGGGTAACTGCAGGACTGATCGGAGTTCACAAATTCACCATTTATCTTTACCACATTTTCCTGTGCTTTTATCAGGGTGGGGTCTTTTACCTGTTCTGTGGCAAAATTTTCCCTGTGAACCTCTAAATCAGAGAACTCTACAATCGGCATGTTTTCGTCTAAAGATGTTGGTTCCTCCCCAGTTTCCCCGACCAACACTGACAAGGGAATATCTGGAGGGGTCTCACCATTCTCAGTTTGGAAAATCCCTTCCCTTCAGTAGCATCATGTGGTAAGTGAGGCACCAACCCCACCTGATGAGTTATTTTACCTTTGGGGGTCCCAAAAACCACTTTAGCCACAGGATACTCTCTGGTGTCCCGATGTACACAAATAACAGCCACCTTGTTATTCCCAGAGACCTCTGTAGTAACTAATTCAGCTTTGATCAATGTTACCAGACTACCTGAATCTAGCAACACAACAACATTTTTATCATTAATACACATTTTGCATAAATGTTTTTCAGTTCCCCGAGTGGCAGTGCATGCAACTGTCACAAACAGCGACTGACGTCTGTCTCTTAGATTGCCACATTCCATAGGCTCATCCACAACTGGGCAATTGGCTGCAATATGTCCCTCTTGCCGGCAACGATAACAAATTAACTTTTTAGCTGCTTCCTGCGACTGCGGTCACCATACATTATGCAAACTTCTCGCCCTCTCACTCCCTCCACCCTTACCCTTTGAAGTCATCTTACCCGCCGCTGGGGATGGTCTGGTCTTAGGGTGGAAAGTCTGTGAGTCCCTGGGAGAGGCGGTCAGGTTCTCTGTAGCCAAGTACCTCTCTACCAGATCAACAAGCTTGTAGGCCGTATCCGGGTTTCCATGGTTTACCCACTTTTGGATAGCAGTAGGTAGAGATCTCAGGAACTGATCCATTACCACACATTCCACAATCTTTGGTGCTGTCAGAGTTTCAGGTTGCAGCCACTTCCTGCCCAGGTGAATGAGATCATACATTTGCGACCTGGGGGGGCTTTTCAAGTTGGAAAGTCCAGTTATGCACACGCTGATCCCGGACAGCCAGGGTGTCACCCAACCGTGCCAATATTTCTGTTTTTAGCACAACAAGTCTTTTGCTTGTTCCGGCTCTAGGTCATAATACGCTTTCTGCGATTCACCAGCCAATAGAGGAGCCACCAGTCCAGGCCACTGCTCCTTAGGCCACTTTTCTCTTCCTGCAGTCCTTTCAAATGTGGTCAGAAACACTTCAGGATCATCCTCTCCAGTCATTTTTGGCAATAAACAGCTCACACAAAATGATGATGTATTACTGGAACCACTCGCTTCACTGGTCTGTCGATGCTGTTGTGTTATGGCATCTATTTGCTTTTGAAATCTCTGCTCTTGCTTCTGCAACAGCTCAATTAAATGGACCTCAGATTGTTGCTGGGCTCGTTGCTGATTAGCGTTTGCTTGTTGTAGACTAGCATTCGTTTGTTGTTGGTTAGCATTTGCTACAGCAAGCTGTCTCAGTATTTCTTCCATGCTGGCCTTTCACAAAAAAAAAAAACTGCCCCTGGCTTCCTCCACCACTGTAAGGGGGTTAGCTCGGCAGCGGGTGTGTTTGACCCCTTTAGAAGGGTTCACTACACAATTTTAGGCACATTGAGACAGCAGTTTCAGGTGAAAACAAAAAGGTAGTTCATTCTCACTAGTTACTATGTGAAAAACAGCAAAAAAACAAATAACAAAATAAATCCTTGGCCACTGACTGCATAATAGGTTTCCCTGTCTGTCAGCTGGGTACAGCCTACTGCTGTACAAAGCTCCTATCTCTCACTGCAGGATACACAGCCACACAGGCCTTACTGTGTACAGGATGTTACACTCCCTAGTCTATGGTCATAGAGCTGGTTCCAGGGTGGAGCACTCACCTATGCTTGCTGGGAGTTTATGTAGAGGTCTTAATGAGCCAGCTCAACCCAGCTTGGGCTCATTACCTCTACCCCTGCAAGACTCAGCACTCCCCCTAGTGGTATAAGTCTGTATACACTTTGAATCTTGGGCAGATGTACCTGCCATCCTGCACACAACCAGGCGTCTTTACCTGCCGGCTGTCACAATACATTAATGGCAGGTGTGTCTGAGGGGCCTCACTCCTCCTTACCATTGCACAGAGCAGGTGAGTTTTACATGCTTATTTTAAATAAAACAAAATGCCTTTAGTAACACTTTGAGGCTACATGCACACTTGATTGTGGGCAGAATCGCAGCGATTCCACCCAACGATTTCAAATGGCTGGAAAATGTGTGATGCCATTACTTCTAATGGCACTCCAATCGCACCAGGTTTTTGCTGCTATTGTCCTTCGGTAAATTGTTGCAAATTGCAATGCTTGTTGCTCAAAAAGGACCACAAGCTTCTTTTAGGTGACAGTGTCACAATTTTCACCACGTGACAATAGGGACGTGATTGGGGTGCGCAATGGTGTCTGCCGTTTTGCAACCATTTGAAATCCTGGGGTGGAATTGCGGCGATTCTGCCCTCTATCATGTGTAAATGCCTGATTGCACTTGTTTTTAAGTAGTGGAAGGTGTTTTTAAAGGGGTAGCTGACCTTTTTTTTTTTTTTTCCACTGTAGCTCATTTCTAGCATTCTCTTCCACTTTTTTTTTGTTTTTGTTTTCTTTCTTTGCATGGACACATAGGATAACATTGAGTTGCTTCTACAGACAAAATGTAGAACTCCTGTAGAAGCAGCGTTTTTGTAAAGTCTTAAGGTTTTTCACATTAAAGCATTCAGATGAAAAACCTGTTCTGAAGCTCCCCCCAAGACCCCTCTTGTTTCTTACCCCGAGCCCGATCCAATCCAGCGATGTGCACGAGCGCAGCTGCTCCAGCCACTAGAGACTATCCTCATTGGACAGATTAATAGCAGCAGGAGCCATTGGCTCACTCTGCTGTCAATCAAAAGCTGTGACACAGGAGTGGGGGGCAGGGCTGAGTCCCACTGTCTGTGTCAATGGATGCAGCAGCGGGGCACAGGAGCGAGCCCGCATAAGTGTCGATGTCACCTTTTTTTTTTTTTTT
>BLSH010481052.1:1835297-1849975 GCA_018402905.1 Glandirana rugosa
CTGATCCATGTAAGTCAAATGGGTGTGTGCCATGCTTAGAACCGCCCAAGAATGACTTGGCCGGATCTAAGCATGGTAGATACCGTCCAGAATCCACGACTAGAGTACGTCGAAAACGGAATAGTTTGTGCAAATACTCGGTGTTTGACGTCTAGTACTTTACCTCTCTTCGCATTTTTTTAGATCCTCTTGGAACAATTGATTTTTATAAAATCTGTTCCTTACATACCATCCGATAATATAATAGTTTGTTTTTAATAATTACTGGTCATAATAGCCTACCATACATTCCTTGTCTAAAATATTTTTAGTTAACAAGGTTCTCCTAGATTTTTTTACGCTTCTCTCCATTTCATGATCTGCAGTTTGTGGCTCATAAACGTGTTTGATAAGGCAAAAGCTGCATGAGATCAGCACCTAAGACCTGCCATAGATGGTACGAATCTAGGCCGGTTCAGTAAGAACCCGCCAAGATTCGTACCGTGTGTGGGTAAACTGAATGTACCTAGTCGATCGATCAACTTGGGTACAACCAGTCTGCCGGATTCACATAGTGAATAGAACATCCCTTTTCAACATTTGAGTCTTGTGCCATTAAGGGCTGGCTGCAGGGCAATTCTAAGTACTTTCAAGCATCAGAAACCAAGCCGACTGACAATCTCTGTGAGTCCGTGGTGCAAGGGATGAATGTCCGATGTCTCACCACGTGTAGCTTTCAACTTCACCTGGTGAAAGGTTCAAGTTTGGACCACATAGTCCTTAAGTCAAATGAACAAAGAACAGCGTTTCATGGAACACCTGACTTGGAGAAAAGGCATACAACCAGGGTTGCAAACGCCTCACATTGTCTTTTACTAACAAAACATTGAAAATTTATCGACAGGTAAAAATTTTTACCAACAACCTTAAATATAATAGAAACTCATGTTATAAATTAAGACAATTAGTATAAACAATTTGTAAACATTGTTAACCCCCTTTATGTCAATGCAGCTTTTATATCGTGATTGCTTTCACTTCAATCACATGTTCATGAGCCTGTCCCACTGGCTCCTGATCAGAAACCCTTGACCGAGAACTGTCTGTGACGGCTTGATAAATGTTCAGAGCACATTTTTGACACACAAAACCTGGGTGTTGAAGCCCACCTTTAAATGATACTCTGAAGGTTTTTAGGTTAGTATTTTAACTGTTGTTTTTATACTAACAGAAAGTTCAGACCATTTATGACCTATTTTATCTCTAGCTTCTGTGTGCAGGTTGAAACTTTGTGTTGCTTTCATTAGTGTCATCCTGTAGTTTATTTGCCCCTGCTGAATTTTGATATGTTTGTCTTAGCAGAAAGATAATTACAGTGCTGAACTTAAAACCTGTCTGTAATGATGCATCCTATTTTATCCACACACAACTTTTATGACGTTTACGTATCCTAAAACGCTATATATTTTTACATGCTCTGCTTTCATAACTTGGGGCGTGGGGTAAAGATGTATACACCGCTCCTCCACCGCCCCTGCCCATTGAAATGAATGGGCAGTACTTCCGAAGCTGCTGAACACCGTTTCGGAAGAGCCACGTGCCGGTGCTTTTAACCCCTTGTTAACCCCTTCTTAGGGGTTAAAAGCGCCCGTGCCAAAGCTCCGCTATAACAGCGGTAAAGTGTCGCTAAACTGGCGCCGCTTTACCGCTAACACTTGGGCGGCCCCAGGGGGTCTTAGAAGGGGTTAAAAAGGGGTTAAAAGTGGCGGAGTGCGGCTCTTCATATAAAATAAAAAAAAAACCAAACATTATATTTTTTTTCTAACACCCTAGAGAATAAAATGCCGTTGATGCAATACTTTTTGTCGCACCGTATTTGCACCGCGGTCTTACAAGGGCCTTTTTTAAAAAAAAAACCAAAACACTTTTTTGAGTTGAAATGTTTTTGCATATTGTGAAAGATAATGTTACGTCGGGTAAATTGATACCCAACATGTCATACTTCAAAATTGCGCCCGCTCGTGGAATGGCGTCAAACTTTGTCACTTAAAAATCTCCATCGGCGACGTTTAAAAATTCCTACAGGTTACCAGTTTTGAGTTAGAGTAGGTCTAGAGCTAAAATTATTGCTCTCGCTCTAACGATCGTGGTGATACCTCACGTGTGGTTTGAACACAGTTTTCATATGCGGGAGTAAATTATGTATGCGTTCGCTTCTGCGCGTGAGCTCGGCGGGACGGGGCACTTTACATTTTTTTTTTTCTTATTATACTTTTAATTTTTTATTTTTACACCGTCCTTTTAAAAAAAAAAATATTACTTTTATTCCTATTACAAGGAATGTAAACAAAAAAAAGAACAAGAATAAAATAAGCAATGAACAAGAAAAAAGCATGCCAGGACCTCTTAAATATGAGATCTGGGGTAAAAAAGACCTCAAATGTCATATTTACACTTGAATGCAATAAAAATAAAAATAAAAAATGACAGTTAAAAAAAAAAGTCTCCTGCTTTGGGCGAAAGTGACGTTTGATGTTACTTCTGCCCTGCAATGTTATGGAGCTGGCTGGGGGTCATCTTCCCCTCAGTCCGCATCCAGTGCAGGAGGGGAACGGATCAGATTGTCTCCGTTGCTACCGGCGGGTCTGTTAAGCAGCAGAGATGACTGTAGGGTGGCGGGAGGGGAGGCGCACCTTTCCTGCCCCCCGATAAAAGTGATCTTGCGGCGAATCTGCCACAGAGACCACTTTTATCTGAAAGCCTTCCGCCTGCCGTTTTTAAAAATACCGGGGTTATTGTAGCAGATAGCAACGTTATTTAACGGCAAAGTACCGCTGTATGATGACGCTGGGCGGTCCAGAAGTGGTTAAGAGCAGACATTGTGCAATCCAGAAAAGTACAAAGTATTAACGCATAAAAGAAAACTACAGAACCAATACACACTTAAGGCACTAAATGTCAATGTATAGGTATCAAAACTAGTTCAAAGACCACTTGTCTTATAGTACAGTCAGAGCGACTTCCCATGCCTCCAAGTCGGCATCTATAAGCGGGGAAGATTCAGTAGAGGTCAACTATGGGGACCATGTTTCATGATACTTCTTGGGACAACCCCTATGTTTATAAGTTGGTTCTTCCCTACGTAAATTCAAATTAATTGCATCCTGCCACTGAGAGATAGCAGGGGGCTTGGGTGAAAGCCATTTCTATAGTATCAATTTATGAGCTAAAAACAGAGTCCTAGTCCAGAGAAAGCTAATCTCTCCAGGAAGTGTGTCCTCTGGGATAATACCCAAAACGGCTAACTTTGCTGCCAACTCTATCTGCGTGGAACTGATATTATTAAGTATATTTAATATGGATGACCAATAACTGTGAAGCTTGGGGCATCTCCACAACATATGAATGAGAGTACCTGTAGTATTCATGCATCTAGGACAGTTAGGAGAAGCTCGCCTCTGTAATTTCTGTGGTGTATAATGCACTTGATGCAGGATAAATATTTGGGTTAATCTTTGTGAAGGGAACGAGACCTGAATAACATCTTCCAGTGCTTGAGTCCATTGATCATCATTCAAAGATACTACATCCTGCCTCCACAGATTACCACTATTTTACTGCAATTTAGAGCTAGCAGCTGTCTGGAGTGCAGAGTACATATCACCTATCAATTCCCGCTTAGAACAATCTGTAGATACAGCCATAGTGAGGACCGAGGAAGGATTATACTTTTTTTTTTTTCAAATTATCTTTATTGGGTTTACAAAAGATATCACCCATGCAGGGGCAAACAGGGCCGACTGACGGAGCCCCGTGCAGCCGCCTAAAACAATACAACGTGCAACTCTCAAATTATGTGTGCAAAGCCCACTCCAGACTTCAAAATTTGAACGTAGACATGCTGTTAAGTCAATCCCAACTGGTCCGCCCCCTCCCCCACCTTACAGAAATGGCAGAACAACACAAGAAGGGGCATCAGCCCTTAATAACTGGCACCAGACATATTTGCTGTAGAACCATCCTTGAGCCAATTGTTCCAGACCTTGTCATACTTTCTAGGACATCCTCTGTTATAGTATGTGTCTTTGTACAGAGGTAAGGTAGAATTGACTAATTTCATCCAGGCCGGGACTGTAGGAGAAGGGTTTTTTTCCATGCCAGAATGTCTGCTCCATCACTATAGGGGCGAGCGCCTCAACTAAACCCAAAAGACAGAGTCAAATGGAAAGGGGGACCTCCAGGCTGGAAACCCTACGTATAACCTGGACCACATCCTCCCAATATTGAGTTATGACCAGGCATGACCAGAAAATGTGGATAAAATCACCTTTAAAGTGGGAGCATCTCCAGCAATCCAGTGGCATGTTCGGGGGCCATTTTGTGCACTCTGTATGGGGTGCAATAAGCCAGGTGTACAATTTTAAATTGTATAAGACGATCTCTAAGAGACCAGTTGTCTAAATGGCAAATCCCAACTATCCGACCAGTTGTCCCCGTCGAGGTCTGGGACGTCTACCAGCCGTTTACTCAATATGGTCGATAACTCCTTAAGGTGGTTATATAGAACTGACATGATTTAGTCGGGTAGTCAGATCGCACTGTCTCCTCTAGAACAGACATGGACAGGGTCACTGATGCAGCAGGGAATTGGCTGTCGAAGGCGTGGGATAGCTGCCAATATGCGGTAGGTCGGCTCCCCTGTGAAAATCGTCGTCATTGCACGTCGGCCACGCATGCACATTTTGCCGGTGAGCGTGCGGCGTGCACACCTGTTGCGTGCTCTGTGAGCATGCCCGCGGGTCGGGTGGACTCTGTGTCTGCCTGTGACATCACACAGATCTACCATTCCCTGTAATCAGGAACAGTTAGATCTGTCATGCCCCGGCCAGCCCAGCGCCCACACAGTTAGAACACAGTGAGGGAACACAGTTAACCCCTTGATCAACCCCTTCAGTTTAACCCCCTTTTCTGCCAATGACATTTATACAACAACCAGTGGCTATATCTAATCCCTGTATAAATGTCATTGGTCCCAAAAAAGTGTCCAATCTGTACGCTGCAATACCGATAAAAATTGCAGATTGCCGCCATTACTAGTAAAAAAAATAAAATAAAAATGCCATAAATCTATTCCCATAGTTTGTAGATGCAATAACTTTTGCGCAAACCAATCAATATACACCTATTGCAATTTTTCTTACCAAAAATATGTAGTAGAATATATATCGACCTAAACTGATGAATACATTTGTTTGTTTACATATATATATTTTTTATATTTATTATAGCAAAAAGTAAAAATTGTTTTCTTTTTTCAAAATTGTTGCTCTTTGTTTATAGCGCAAAAAATAAAAAACGCAGAGTTGATAATTTAGGAGAGAGTGAGAGCGATAACACCAAATTTAACACACCTGCACCCCATTCAAACCTGAGACCTTGTAACACTAACCAGTCACATGTCACCTGGGGAGGGAAAATGGCTAATTGGGCCCAATTTGGACATTTTCACTTAGGGGTATACTCACTTTTGTTGCCAGCGGTTTAGACATTAATGGCCGTGTGTTGAGCTATTCTGAGGGCACAGCAAATTTACATGGTTATACAAGCTGTACACTCCCTACTTTACATTGTAGCAAAGTGTAATTTTCAATTTTTCAGAGAATATGAATGATAACACAAAAACTTTTCTTTCACTCATGGTAAGTGTTTGGCTGAAGCCATTTATTATCATTCAACTGTGTTTACTCTTTTTAAATCATAACGACAACAGAAACTACCCAAATGACCCTGCTAAAAAGTTTACATACCCCAGTTCTTAATACAGTGTATTGCCCCCTTTGACATCAAGGACAGCTTGAAGTTTTTGTGGTATCTGTGGATAAGGCTCTTTATCTTCTCAGATGGTAAAGCTACCCATTCCTCTTGGCAAAAAGCCTCCAGTTCCTGGAAATTCTTGGACTGTCTTGCATGAACTGCACGTTTGAGATCTCCCCAGAGTGGTTCAATGATATTGAGGTCAGGAGACTAAGATGGCCACTCCAGAACCTTCACTTTATTCTGCTGTAGCCAATGACAGATCGACTTGGCCTTGTGTTTTGGATCATTGTCCTGTTGGAATGTCCAAGTACGTCCCATGCGCAGCTTCCTGGCTGATGAATGCAAATGTTCCTCCAGTATTTTTTTATATCATACTGCATTCATCTTGCCATCAATTTTGACCAAATTTCCTGTGCCTTTGTAGCTCACATATCCCCAAAACATCAGTGATCCACCTCCGTGTTTCACAGTAGGAATGGTGTACCTTTCATCATAGACCTTGTTGACTCCTCTCTAAATGTAGCGTTTATGGTTGTGGCCAAAAAGCTAAATTTGTCTCTGTGCTGTTTGGCATATTCTAAGAGGGATACTTTGTGGCATTTGCATAGTAATGGCTTTCTTCAGGCGTCTCGACCATGCAGCCCATCTTTCTTCAAGTGCCTCCTTGTTGTGCATCTTGAAACAGCCACACCACATGTGTTCGGAGAGTCCTGTATTTCACCTGAAGTTATTTGTGGGTTTTTCTGTGCATCCTGAAGAATTTTCCTGGCAGTTGCTGAAATGTTAGTTGGTCTACCTGACCATGGTTTAGTTTCACCAGAACCCCTCATTTTCCACTTCTTAATTCGAGTTTGAACACTGCTGATTGGCATTCTCAATTTCTTGGATATCTTTTTATATCCCTTTCCTGTTTTATACAGTTCAACTACCTTTTCCCGCAGATCCTTTAAAAATTCTTTTGCTTTCCCCATGACTCAGAATCCAGAAACGTTAGTGCAGCACTGGGTGGAAGACGCAAGGTTCTGCTAGGAGTCCCGGAACTCATTGACCTTTTATACATACACACACACTAATTACAAGCAAACAGATCACAGGTGAGGATTGTTACCTTTAATAGCCATTCAAACCCCTTTGTGTCAACTTGTGTGCATGTTATTAGGCCAAAATCACCAGGGTATGTAAACTTTTGATCAGGGTCATTTGGGTAGTTTCTGTTGTCATTATTATTTAAAAAGAGTAAGCACAGTTGATTGATAATAAATGGCTTCAGCCAAACACTAACCATGAGTGAAAGAAATGTTTTTGCCTTATTCATATTCTCTGAAAAATGGCCAAGAAATCATAAATTCTGCCAGGGTATGTAAAATTATGAGCACAACTGTATATAATACACTCCCATTGCCTGCAATTCCAGTGCATAAATAATAAATCAAACAGTGCAGTTCAAAGTGCAGTCCGTGCATGTAATGATACGACTCCTTGGTCTGTTCACCATTCATAGAAAGTGCTTTTTATCCCCTCTACTCCTTTCATGTGCTCATATGACAAATAATGTGTCATTGCAAACGTGCTCCCCCCTCCAGGAATGATCTCACCTGTTGAATGTGACCTTTACCGTGAAGTGTGATCAGCATGGGTTTTTTGACCTCACCTAGGCTATGGAGAGCGCAATCCAAGCTTCCTCGCTGCTATTTCCTCTTATAAAACTGAGGTGCCCGAGCGGCTTGTGTGTATACAGCGGAGGCATCAGACGGATTTTTAAGCCTGTGAGTACCCTAGTCATCTGTGTTTTATTAAAGTGGGTTTTAAAAGGGTATAAACACTATTAGTAGTTTTTTCTTTGCATATTATCTGGATGGTGCCGGCCATTTCTGGGAGTTTTATAAGAGGAAATAGCAGCAAGGAAGCTTGGATTGCGCTCTCAATAGCCTGGTGGGGCTAAAAAGTGCATGTTTACCATACTTTACAGTATAGGTAACATTACAACAGGTGAGATTATTCCTGGAAGGGGGGAGCACTTTTGAGGTCACACATTATTTGTCATACGAGCACATGGAAGGAGTAGAAGGAATAAAAAGCACTTTCTGTGAATGGAGAACAGACCACAGAGCCGTATCCTATGCACAGACTGCTCTTTGAACCGCACTGTTTGATTTATTTTTTATGCACTGGAATCGCATGCAATGGGAGTATATACATTGTATATGTGATGTTTATTGTATGTATTTGTTTTAAGAAAGTAGCACTAAGTTGAGGCAAAATACATGTCTTTGTACAGCGAAAGAGCCGTAAAGTGTTATGTGGGACATTACAGCCATCAATGAGGACATGGTATTTCCCAAAAATCAGCATACAATGCTGTTCTGTCTTCCACTGATGATCTACGGAAGCCAACTATATTGGGAGACTGTCTGACCGCTAAAGCCAGTGGTTTTAAGGCTAATGCGAAAAGGAGAGGGGACAGTGGACATCCCTGCCTAGTTCCTCGCTGGAGTAAAAAGGTATTAGATATGTGCCCATTGACTTGGATTCTTGCTACTGGTGCAGCATAGAGAAGTTGTATCGACTTTATAAACTGGGGACCAAACACAAATTTTTGTAAAACGTGCCATAAGAAGTTCCATTAATACTGTTGAATGCTTTCGCTGCATCTAATGATAGAATGGCTTGATTACCAGTATTATCAGTGGGTACTTGCAAATTAAGGTACAAACATCTAATATTAACTGCCTTTGATCTGTTTGGGATAAAGCCCAACTGGTTGAGGTGTACAATCTTCGCAATACACTTTGGTAGCCTATTGGCCAGAACTTTTTTAAGGAGGTTAAAGAGGAAGTAAACCCTGATGGGGTTGACTTTCCAAAAAGTGCAAATACGATTGGAGCGAAAATGTAATGTGAGAACTAATGGAGAATGGTCTGACAGGCCTCCTGCTGTATAGGTGATACTTGAGATTAATGGTAATAGGAAAGGAGTGCCTAAAGCCAGATCTTTCCGTGAAGGAGCCCTGTGAGTATGTGAAAAACATGAATACTGTTTCTCCATAGGGTGATGTAATCTCCAAATATCAACCATCCCTAACTCCTGAATGTAGCCTGCAAATGTAGTTCATACAGTAGCATTTTACCCCATGACTGGATTCAATTTATGTAGTAGCGGGTCCATATAATTATTGAAGTATCCCACCAGTAACCATGGAATGTCGGGTTTCTCTGAAGTGAATAATAAAAATTCCCTGAAAACCTCCAGAGAATAGGGAGGAGGGATATATATACAGTTGTGCTCATAAGTTTACATACCCTGGCAGAATTTGATTTCTTGGCCATTTTTCAAAGAATATGAATGATAACACAAAAACATTTCTTTCACTCATGGTTAGTGTTTGGCTGAAGCCATTTATTATCAATCAACTGTGTTTACTCTTCTTAAATCACAATGACAACAGAAACTACCCAAATGACCCTGATCAAAAGTTTACATACCCTGGTGATTTTGGCCTGATAACATGCACACAAGTTGACACAAAGGGGTTTGAATGGCTATTAATGGTAACTATCCTCACCTGTGATCTGTTTGCTTGAAATTACAGTGTGTGTATAAAAGGTCAATGAGTTTCTGGATTCCTGACAGACCCTTGCATCTTTCATCCAGTGCCACACTGATGTTTTTGGATTCTGAGTCATGGGGAAAGCAAAAGAATTGTCAAAGAATCTGCGGGAACAGGTAGTTGAACTGTATAAAACAGGAAAGGGATATAAAAAGATACCCAATGAATTGAGAATGCCAATCAGCAGTGTTAAAATCCTAATCAAGAAGTGGAAAATGAGGGGTTCTGTTGAAACCAAACCGCGGTCAGGTAGACCAACTAAGATTTCAGCCACAACTGCCAGGAAAATTGTAAGGGATGCAAAGAAAAACCCACAAATAACTTCAGGTGAAACACAGGACTCTCTGAAAACTTGGTGTGGCTGTTTCAAGATGCACAATAAAGAGGCACTTGAAGAAAGATGGGATGCATGGTCGAGTTGCCAGAAGAAAGCCATTACTACACAAATGCCACAAAGTATCCCGCTTACAATATGCCAAACAGCACAGAGACAAGCCTCAAATCTTCTGCCACAAAGTCATTTGGAGTGATGAGACCAAAATTGAGATTTTTGGCCACAACCATAAAGGCTACATTTAGATAGGAGTCAACAAGGCCTGTGAAACATGGAAGTGGATGGCTGATGTTTTGGGGTTGTGAGAGTTACAAAGGCACATGAAATTTGGTCAAAATTGATGGCAAGATGAATGCAGTATGTTATTAAAAAAATACTGGAGGAACATTTGCATTTATCTGCCAGGAAGCATGGGACGTACTTGGACATTCCAACAGGACAATGATCCAAACCACAAGGCCAAGTGGACCTGTCATTGGCTACAGCAGAATAAAATGAATGAAGGTTCTGGAGTTGTCATCTCAGTCTCCTGACCTCAATATTATTGAGCCTCTCTGGGGAGATCTCAAACATGCAGTTCATGCAAGACAGCCCAAGAATTTCCAGGAACTGGAGGCTTTTTGCCAAGAGGAACAGGCAGCTTTACCACCTGAGAAGATAAAGTGCCCCATCCACAAATGCCACAAAAGACTTCAAGTTGTCATTGATGTTAAAGGGGGCAATACACGGTATTGAGAACTGGGGTATACAAACTTTTGATCAGGGTCATTTGGGTAGTTTCTGTTGTCATTATGATTTAAAAAGAGTAAACACAGTTGATTGATAATAAATGGCTTCAGCCAAACACTAACTATGAGTGAAAGCAAAGTTTTTGTGTTACCGTTCATATTCTCTGAAAAATGACCAAGAAATCATAAATTCTGCCAGGGTATGCAAACTTATGATCACGACTGTATTCACTAAAATATACAACTTTTGAAATATCGTACAATATAGAAATATATAGGGTCCCAAAGGATCTGTCTGGGCCTGCCTACAGGAAAAATCATTCCCACCAGAAATCAAAATGGAAACGCCCTTAGAATATGAAGCATATGTTGAATGGTATTCGGTACATTTCAAATAATGTAAGGTATCTAGGTGGAGATGGGTCTCCTGCAGACAGATCACTGAGGGAGAATTTTTTTTAAGAGCAGTAAATATAGCTTGCCGCTTAACCCGTGTCCCTCAAATCTCTTATATTCCAGGAGATCAAAATATCTGTTTGTATAGACATATACAGTAATATTCTTAAAAGACATGAGACAGAGATCAAAACCATTGTGGATGGTAACCAATAAGTGAGCACATAGCTCCTGTAAAAAGCTAAAGGTCTGATAACCTGATGCAGGCAGAGACAGGATTAGATCATTCTTAGCAGTAATGCGGAGCACGCACACAGAATCTTCCCACTTATGTAGGATACAGTCAAGGCAAGTATAATTCCGGATTGCACGACCTGGTACTCTGATAAATCTGAAGAATGAAAAAAATAGACAAAAAAACAGAGCCAAAGTCAAACCACAAAACAAGAAAGAAATTAGTATTGCTGTGAGCAACCACTTGCAGCCTGACCGGATATAAAGTGGAATAAGTGAGCTCCAATTTATGCAACCGCTGTTTCACATCCACATATTTAGCTCTTTGACGGGAAGAAGAAAAGCTTGGTGCTGTCCACCGCAATATCAGGACTCTGGCTTTCTGCAAGATGATGTCCTGATCCTTGTAGTTTAAAAGCCTTATCAAGAAGGGTCTAGTGGGAGCACCAGCGGGAGGTGGTCTAGCTGGCACCATGTGCACCCTCTACAGCGAAGAGGGGAGTGAAGCTGTCTGCTCCAAACATTTCCTTGAGCCAGCATTCAGTGAAGTCCACAGGGGACTTCCCATCCAGATCTTTTGGGCAGACTCACTATATGCACATTGAGTCGATTTTCCAAATCTTCCAGCCGCGCATCATGTGCTGAAATCTTATGAGACACATGGTCTTGGAGGATTGCAGAAGAGGCTGTACAGTGTCCTCTATAGAGCTTATTCTCTCCTCCGAAGCAGAAACCATTTCTCAGGTCTTGTCTGATGATGGAAATATTGAGACATCAAACCCTTGATTTAAAGCGGTAGTAAACCCGCTGACAAAAAAAAAAATAAAAAAAAATCCTGCAAGACAATCTCATAATATGTTAGTATGCATCGCATACTAACATATTATGAAATACTTACCTTAGAACGAGGTCCCCGATGCCCGAGTCGGTCAGCGCTAAGGACGCTGACATGTTTGTCCTCTTCTGTCTTCCAGGTACGCGGCTCCGGCACTGTGAGTGGCCGGAGCCGCGTGACGTCACTCCCGCGCATGCGCGCGGGAGCTCTTCGCTCCGGCATCCAGCTCTGAGTTGCCGGCCGCCTTGGCCGGATCGTCAGAGCGCATGCGCCGCTAATGTCAGCGGCTGCATGCAGGGCGAATATCTCCTGAACCATGCAGGTTTAGGAGATATTCTTTTTACCTACAGGTAAGCCTTATTATAGGCTTACCTGTAGGTAAAAATAGCTTTTAGGGTTTACTACCGCTTTAAGCTAGTCCGAGAGCTTTTACATGAGTTGATTGCCATGAGGATGTCTGATAGGAGTCCTGTGTTGGAGCGGCTGCCTTACAAGACTCAGGATCAGAGACAGGAATGTTGCTCACTGTTCCATCAAGGAGAGTCCACGTGGCTGCATCTTCCTCCCAGGCAGGAGAGCAGGCAGATGTCTGAACCTCTGCTGATAACAGCCAGTGCTGTATTCAGAGATGCGTTGGCCCCACTAGACCCTTTGCCAGTGTGTGGCAAAATGCTACAGATGAGCGGCTGTGTCCAGGAGCTTCTCCTTGACCAAGCGCTGTGGAACGGAAGCGGTGCCATCTTGGTGAGAGTGGTCCAGGGCTGCCAACTCCTCGGTTCTTTTTTGTCATACTGCGACCACTGAAAAGGTACCTTCAGGTCGGCCCAAGGCGTGCGGAAGAAAGTATATATGCTAACAAGCTGACTGGTGAAGGATTTTACCCGCTACAGGATGGGTTAGGAGAGCTCATGTCCGAGCGTCCTTTCACATCGCTGTCCAAGCCACACGCCCCTCTCACTTTTTTTTTTTTTTCTATGATGTGATTGTTCTGCTATAAAAGCTTTGGACTACATTGGATGGCTTAATCAGCATGACACCAAACGGATGGATAAATGGGTCACAGCTTTCCTGCCACAGCTCTCCTCCCAACTTTCATAGACCTCAATCAGGGTAATGATAAACGTGGATGCCAAAAGACAACAGAAAACCATATAGCATAATACCAACAAACTTGATCCTTTTATTAAAAGGTATGCACTCACATGATACAGTATATAAAAACAATTCCCCATTGAAACAGCCATGTGTAATATTACTCTTCCCAGCAACGCTCAGCTTAGTGTTATCGATGTGTATGTGCGGCCACCACTACCAGCTCACTGCACACCTCCCGCTGCTAATGGGAACTCCCCAAAGTACCTGGTCTCCATGTTGATGAGGACAAGGGCCTCTTTCCCACAACCCTGGCTCTGTGGCTGTTGGGGTGCCGGTAGGGACTTATCGCAATCTGGACAACTGGGCTCCCAGATCCTACCCCCCAATGTACAGAAGTAGGGTGTACATACTACCCCTACTCATTCACGAAAAAAATTAACGCTGGCTGCCGACCTGCACGAGAAAATAAAACATCCACACCACACACTATTTTTTTTTTTTTTTTGGCGACCCAAATTGAATTTGCAGTTCAAATGTAAATGGAAATCCCTTAAGGACATCTATAATCATAGCATACGCTTTCATTTTATAACATCAGACTAGTAATAGCAATACAGACATTAATTATTTTTGACAATCCCAAAAAATTTTACTTGAAAAATCTAATTTCATGTTGTGAGTGCTGCCTGTCTGTTGGCCATTGCGTTCTACATCTTCCTGGACTTCCTGCATGCTTTGCAGCTTTGTTGTTTACTTTACATTTCTAAGGACTGCACATTCCATGGTCCTATAATGACTTCTGTAGTTCTGCACTAGATGTAAATGTAACGTCAACACCATTCAGAGTAATAGCAGTAGGCAGTATTCAAATACAATGTGGAAATTGGTATATCATTTGACATTTTAACCATCGATATGCTTGAGGAGAAGTGCTGGGAGTATGCACAAGAGAACAACTTGTTTGCAGAAGTAAGAGTCTATCTTCTTTAAAGTGGTCCTAAAGCCCAAAACATTTTTACTTTTCATGCATTCCTTGCATTAAGGTAAAAAATGTTAGGTAAAAATATCTACAGCTCACCCCCCCCCCCCCCCCCAGCTGAGGAGAAGAACCACACGGAGCTGTACCCATCTGCGGTGTCTCTCTTCATCGCTTCCACAGGCTTTGCTGAGGCAGTGGAAGCCATTGGCTCTTGCTGCTGCCAGTCAAATCCTGTGATGGGGGGGGGGGGGGAGCCACACCGTCCGTGTCTATAGACACAGGCAGCATGGCTCAGGATCGAGCATGCAGGTGTGCCATAATAGGAAGTGGCTTTCTATGGTGGCACACCAAGAAGAGGAGGATCCAGGAGGGCCAGCAGGGGACCCCAGAAGAGGTTCGGGGCCGTTGTCTATTACACAGAGCAGGTAAGTATAAACTTTTTATTAGTGTTGAGCGAACCCGGACTGTAACGTTCGGGTCCGTACCGAACTTTCGGGTGTCCGTGGCACGGACCCGGACCCGGACATTTCAAAAATCGTTCGGGTTCGGTCCGGGGTTCTGCTATTTTACTCCACGTGTTGAGAAGCTGCAGGGCAGCCAATCAACAAGCGTTTCACTGGTTTGCCCTTAGAAGCCATCACAGCCATGCCTACTAATGGCATGGCTGTGATTGG
>BLSH010481052.1:1849985-1862538 GCA_018402905.1 Glandirana rugosa
TCCGTGCGATCGTTCGGGTTCCGTCCGGACCCGGACCCGGACTTTGTCCCGAAGTTCGGACGGACCAGCAGAACCCGAACTTCCAGGTGTTCGCTCAACTCTACTTTTTATTTTTTGGGCCTTGCAATGCAACATCTTAACCTAGTATGTGTCTTCAGAACCCTGGATCCTTTCTGAAAACAAAACCTAGTGCCAATAAATATTTTGATTGTAGTGAGTGGTACTTTAAACTGGGAAAGTACAAGCTGACAGGGACTCTTTACATTCCTACCAAGTAGTCAGTGTATGTATGTATTCTGAACCTTGTTTGAACTTTGTCATTAAGTGTTCTTAAGTTCTGTATTTTCTAAGTAAAATATTTGTAGAATTATGTGCATTTTTAATGGGAATTGATTGCCCCCTTTCCAGCAGACATGAGTTACTTGTTGAAAGCTTGAGATCTTTTATTATTACTAGCCATATTTATTTCTTTTTTACTGGCCTCAGATGTTTTCAGGTAGCGTAGATGTTACTATAAATTGTTTTTTTGACTCTAGGCTGGAACAAAACTTTACAAATATGACTACATTCCTGTTAAGTGCTGTCAAGGGGAAGTACACTTATTTTACAAATGGACTTGTTTACTGGTCACTTGAAAAAGGCTCAATTTGTCTTTGTTAGTGTTGTTCAGACCTTGTAAATATTGCAGTTCATCTCATTTTCCATAGTACATTTATTTTGCCTGTACTCATTGCAGGTAAATAAGCTTTTAAAACACAATATTCTGTTTATTTTTATTGGTTATTATTCCATCACATTGTTCCTGGTCTTATTGTTTTTGAAACTGCAGAATTCCTGATAAAACATTTTTTAGGTTCTTCAACACATGCTAGTATGCATTTTGGATATTAAAATATTATTTATTATTATTATTATTATTACAGGTACTTATACAGCGCTGTCAATCTGCAAAGCGCTTTACACATAAACATTTTACATTCGCCTCAGTCCCTGCCCTCAAGGAGCATACAATCTACGGTCCCTAACTCACATTCATACATATTCTAGGGCCACTTTAGGCAGGAGCCATTTAACCTACCGGCATGTTTTTGGAGTGTGACAGGAAACTGGAGTACTCGGCGGAATCCCACAAAGGAACAGGGAGAATATGCAGCAGGTAGTGTCATGGTTGAGATTCGAACCAACAGCCCGAGTGCTGCCAGGCGTAAGTGCAAACCACTTGGCCACTGTACTTCCCAATTAAAAGTCAGTATAATGCCTTAATTTTCCATTTGAGATGAATCCATAGTTCTCACATTTATTGCAAAGGTTTGCTGGATAGCAGGCAAATGTTCCTTACTTGTTCTTGCCTTCCCTGAACTTCATACTACATTGTTCATCTTCAAAAGAGATCTTCATGAGAGATCATTTGACACTTCTCCCTTGACACCCCTGCCACCTTTAAGACAGAGTACTGAACGATCAAAGACCACTGGTTGCTCAGCTCAGTGAGCAGAGAGATGGTGACTATCAGCCACTGGCTCTGTGTTCTGCCCCTCCGGCGCTCACTGGAGTGCCAGGCTGTGTATGGGTTGGGAGCAGTTGGTAGTGCACTGAGAGGCTGAGCCAGCTGCTGGTCAGGCATCTGGGAGGATCCCGACATCCAGAGTCTGTACCGGTTGAGTGACGTCAGCCGACCCTTTTCAGTACTAAAAAGGGGATAAAAATGGCATGTGTTGGAAGGCAACATTTTTTTTTTTCATAATGCAAGATGCTTCTGAACTATGAATCTAATTACACCTAACCTGCGATACTGTAGGGGGCAGCCTGGAATGCCATTCAGCAAGTTTACCCATGCAGGCTATGAAACTGAACGGTACATATCAGAGCCCATGCACCCTGGCGGGGGAGTAGATCTTGGATACAAGCCACCTGGTGTAATAAAGATGGAAGTGCCTGATTTTCATGTCTAAACAAAAGCTTCAAAAATCAACTGCTGCTATGCTGATTGATTACCGGAAGTTACAGAACATCAAAGCCAGTTGTTACTGAAATATGACCCCGGTCAAATAGCAGTGATTTGTGGACATATACTGCCCCTGGTGGGCACTACAAGCATGCTTCCTAGGGGACGGTCAGAAGAAAGAAGAACTGCCTCTGATCGTTTACATTTTGTCAGAATTATATATAGGCTGGCATTGGGTGTTTGTGTAGGTGGTGTGTGATTGGTCTTTAAAAGTGTTTGCGAGAGAGAAAAACTTTCTCTTGCACTATCCTGCCTGCTGAAGATGCACATCACAGAGGACAACTTTACGTAGCGTATTATATATCATCTTTGTTTTACATGGTCTGTAACATTTTTTTGTGTTTTTATGTTAGCATTTCTACACTTTTTATAATAAATGAGATATTTGCTCATTTAAAACAGTGTGTTTTATTTTTGCAGACTAATATTGTATCATTCCCATTAATATTATCAGTTTTAGTAGGTTAACAAATTATAGGAATAGACCATTTAATATATATATATATATATATATATATATATATATATATATATTAATAATACATTTGGGGAATCCATAACCACCCCATTTTTATTTCACCATGATTGCATTTTTAATATCCTACACAAGCAGTTTTTACATTTAATCTTACAACAACAGCTTATTTTCTTAAAAACAGTCATTGATTATGGGTACCCATATGCATGGAAGAATTAAAAAAAATATATATTTTAAGACCTGTGTGTATCCTATTCTCAGTTGGGGATCAAAGCGATCTAGCCCCAGAAAAATATAGATGGATTATATGCCTGTGTGGTTGGAGTCATTCTATTAGTAAATCCAGTTATCACCTCATTCCTTCATATTTACAACTATGCTGCAAAATGCCCCAGATTATCGGTAACATGGGTAAGGAAGTTGACTGGGTTTACACTGCTTTGCTGTCTTAATTACAATGTTTAAAAGCCAGAAGCCGCAGTTTTCAGTTTCTAATTTGGTCACAATATTGTTGTGGTGCAGTGCCCTTTTCTGTATTAAATTACTTAGTATTTACAACTAGGCAGCACATTTCTTCTGCATATTTATAGCAGTAAAATATAGAGAGAGGGACAGTGTTAATATAAAGTGTTTATCTGTTAAAGTGGTCACAGTAATGTTTTAGTGCAGAGCTTGTTAACTGTATTAAACCGCATAACAGCTTATAAATTAAACAAAAAAAAAAAAAAATACTAAGTACCTCTGGCCTTGATTTAGAATGGGTTGTTCAAAGTGCCACTTCATATGTACCTGTATTTCCATACCGACTAACTCTCTGTGTGTATATATATTTTAAACAACCAAATACTTGTTCGAATTGGTTTAAAATAAGATCTCTTTATTATTAAACTTTAAAGAGAAACTGCAGTTTGCTCACATAATTTGTAATAAAAACATCTGAAACTACCCTCCAACCACTTTGCATATTATTTTATATATACATGTGATTCTATACTTTCCAAATATGCTGCAGAAATCTCCCTCCACTAAGTCTGGCAGCATCCACTTTAACTGTGGGCAGCTGAAGCTGCTGCCTGTTCACTTCCTGGATTTACACAGGCACACAGAGGCACACCTCCAGCTCTGCAGCCCTGCAGCTTTCATTGGCCCTTTTATGACTCACCCCCCCCTCCCTTCCTGGCAATTTCTGACAAGTGAGAGAGCTGTGCATGATGTCATAAGCCTAGGCTAATGACCAGACTAGAAACAGGAAGTGGGCTGCATAAGGTATTTACTGGCAGATTTTTTTTTTACTATCCAAAGTTAAAACAACAAGGGCAGAAGATTTAATACATTTGAAAAAAAAATGACTGAATGTCCGCTTTAAATTTAGCCTGGCTACAATTTTGTATTGGTGTTGGATGTGTGCACATTATACCGACCAAGAGTTTGAACCATCACAGTTATCCAAATACAAGCGTTTTATAACAGTGACAGAGCTGTGTTATGTTGCATTCATTCACGGTTTCACGCTGTAGTTATTAAGGGTTAAGAAATGCTGTATGCATATATTCACACCACCAGTTGTGTTGAATTGCAAAATATACTGATTGATATACAAGTTGGATGTTCAGTACGGTGCCACCCTGGCAGTATATTTCTTTGTATCTATAAACCTTCTGAACAGCAGCAGTTAAAGTTTAATGGCTTCCTTTTCCCCCATGCAGCTCATTTGATGAGTACAGTTCTGAGCTGAAGTCAGGAAGGCTGGAATGGAGCCCAGTGCACAAATCAGAAAAATTCTGGAGAGAGAATGCTGCAAGATTAAATGAGAAGAACTACGAACTCTTAAAGTAAGCATCAATATGACCGATACTGTATTATAAAATCATAAAATAAACATTAGATTCAAGATATTTTACCAAGGATGTCTGTGTTAAACAAGTAAGTTGGTATCCATAGCATGCTTTAGGAAAATGGTACGGATTTAAAATGGAACTACAGAGACCAACTAACAGATTAATCACTTTAATTGCAGCTTCTGTTTCTCAGACCTGAAGGTCTGGTGCTGGAAGTATAGCAATAGCTATTTCCCTCGCACTCAGTCAAAATATAAATAAGAAACAAGTCCATAACATGGTTTATACATCTCACTGGACTTAACCACCAGCCAGCAGATTTTTTTTAACTGCTGCAATTTCTGGAGTTCTTCTTTAACTATTTTTGTATTTATACTTGTTCTCTCTATATTATCTTGTTTTTCTTTGTTTTTTGTTTTTTTCTTTTAACTGTTAACCTCTATATATGTGAGATATTATTTAGCTCATAGAATATGATATAGTAAGTTGAACTTCACAGAAGCTACAATTTTGGTTTTATTATGGCACTGTATAACATTTTATATGTATGGTTAAAGTGGTTGTAAACCCACCAGGCATCCTGTACAAACCAAAGGCACCATAGTAACGTGCCCACATGTACAAATGCAATGTGTGTGTTTTTACCTTAAAAATGTTGATCTCTTTGCCTGTATGAGCCGTGTTAAAATCTTAGATCGGTGCTGGAGCTCGGGAGTCATGACGTCACAGGACTCCCATCCCATCGCTACACTCCCCCCAGCCAGGCAGAATCACACGGCATAACCTCAAACACGGACCTATCCGGCCCCCTCAATGTGTGCATATCAAAGCTACCCCATGCCTGTGTGTATGAGAATTCCTGGTGTCAGTAGCTTTGGCAGCTGATCCATGCCACAGAAATTAGCTCCATTGCTTGGCAAAAAGAGAAGAAATCTCCTGGATGATAGCAGGACAACAAATTAACGTTCTCAAGCCACACCCCTTCACAAGAACCATCCAAACAAAACTTGGGGAATGCACCACATGACTTCAGCATGCCCAATCATGCTGAGGCATGGAGCAGCCCATCCTGGGAGAGCTTAAGGAGAAAAGAGCAGCAATCTGCTGCTGGAATCCTGGACACACTCCCTCTGCTCTCATGCTTGTGCATGAGAGAAATACGTCAGATCTCAGTCACCTCAGCGGGGGGGGGGGTGGTGACACAAGTTTTTTTCATGTGTCAGCATTTAACTCAGCAATAAAGTGGAAAGGATTTCCATGTGCTGAATTAACTCTTAGTGGCAAGACTGGGCACAGATGACTTCACATCCTCTACTGTACCAGGTAGAAGGCTTATTTTTTTTTTTTTTTTCAGGTTTAAAACCACTTTAAATTTGAAGTGTAATGTACATATATAATACCATTCCTTGTTCCTCACTCCCCCTGACCAACTTACAATCAAAATTTTTCATCAAGTCATTTTGTTTTCAAGAAATACCTCTTTTGAGACCCAGTGACATAATCAAGAGATCTTTCTGCTGGTCTTTGCTGTAAGTAAAATTACATTTGGGAGGGGGAAGCAGGCTCCTGTAAACATTGCAGCGCCCTGCCTCAAATCTTTTTCTAGAGCTCTTGCATTATTTGAAAGAACAAATCCCTGACATTCCTTTAGATTTAGTCTTCTCCCTGCTGGCCACTGAAAGTGCTGCAGACTTTAGCAGTGCAATCTGTTATTCATTTGCCTATAATGCACTCTAGAACACATTTTGTGTTTATTTAATGCTCTGGAGAACAGAAATACAGTGACTGACACCAGTCCTAAAGATCGTGGCCACACATGACAAAAAGCAACAGGTAAAGTGAATAGTTAGGTGGCTCAATGACCGTGCAGATCAGAAGGAGCAGGGATTGATGATTGAAGCCCTTCAGACAGGAAACGAAGACGGACCTAAGATAACTACTGCAGTTACCCTTCAAAGGGTTCTTGTTTAGCGTTCTTTGTGGGACACAGAAATTCAATGACTATTGGGTTATACTGCCACCAGTTGGAGATTTTGGACACTAGCAAAGAATAAAATAGTGACCAGCCTGTTATAATCCCTCCTACTCCCAGTTTGCCGCTCTTTTTTTTTTTTATTTTGCTACTATCCTAGGAGGGTGGACACCTTTTCTCTGCTCTGTAGAGAAGGATCTATCCTTTTGTTTGCTAGCTATTTTTTCTTCATGATACGTTGACAAACAGCTGAGCTGGTCTATAAACGCAGCCATCTAGATCAGCACTAGCTTTGGAGGCCATACTCACTCTGCTTGACAAGTACAGGGCTAGCCTGAAATGCAAACTTCTGACACTGGATTCTGCATTTGGAGCTTTTGAGCCCTAATTAGCTGTGCAGAGTGCTTTCTGGGTTTAGAGTCATGGCACAATTCCAGGTGAGATCCTGTCTCTGAAAGCTTACTTTGTATGTAAGTTGTAAGGAGTAAGCTTTGGGATTTCCTCATTCTTAGGACTATTGAGCTCCATTTGATATTCCTGATTCCCATCTATTCCCATCAAACGGGAATAATGCTTGGGAACACTGAGCCCTGACCTCATCTTCTAGTTGGTATATCGCATGCATATGCTTCACACTTTCCTTTCCACTATTCAGTGAAGAGGTAGCACCTTCCTGCTGCCTCTGGCAGCAAGTGGCACTCCGATATATCATCAGTTCATCTCTGCTGCCCACTTTCAGTGACTTGGTCAACTTCAGGTGCCTCAACCCCTTTGTTACTGCAGCCAGTTCGTAAAGCGGTTGTAAACCGATGGGTGCTTTTTTTTTTTTTTTTCTGGCCTGCAAGGTAAAGACACAATGTGCTAGTACCAGCGATGCTTCCATCTTCACCTGTCTTACTTCCAGGTGCATGGCAAAGCTGCTGTTTAAGGCACAGGATTTTAAAGAAACAGCGCGGTTGGCTGTTCCTTTAGAGCGCATAGCCGATGACGTCACCGGCTTCATATTTAGTAAATATCACCTAAACAGTGCACGTTTAGGAGATATTTACAGTACCTATAGGTAAGCCTTATTTATAGGCTTACCTATAGCTACAAGTAAAAGACTGAAGTTTACTTTAAAGCGATTGTCCGGTCATCTGTTCAAAAATGGTCAGCAGCTACAAAAAATGTAACTGCTGACTTTTAATAATAGGGCACTTGCCTGCCCCAGGATCCAGCGATGTCCTCACCCGGCCAGTTTCTGCACCGGGTTTCTGTCCCTTGCCCCAGCATACCAACTGTGGGCAGACGGCTGTGACTGCTTGTAGCTTCACAGCTGGCCTCTCACTGCACATGCGTAAGCCGTGTTGCTCTATTTGATTGGTCCCGCAGCTTAATGTGACTTGTGACATGTCCCAGAAGGCTGCGGGGATTTCCATGGTGATCTGACCAGAAGTGGGGAGCAGGTACTTGTCAAACCCAGGTACCCGCTCCTCCCCCATCCACAAAAAAATGATGTCGCAAATGTTGGGAGGGGGGGAGGAAGAGTGGAGCTTCCCCTTTTTGGGTGAAGTTCTGCTTTAAGTATTCAAGGATTGGCTTTGTACCCTGAGCAAGACTGCCCTCTGCATGGCAGTGCAACATGTAACATTGGGGAACGGTCCTGTTGCCCTGGCTCTTTCCCTAACTGTTCCGGTGCTGACACCGACAGCCTGCTATTTTTTGTCCACCGCTTGAGTCTATGCCATCCTCTAGGTCTTCCTTTGCTCTGACGTGTGGCCACCTCCTTGAGGCTATCCTGGGAGGATATTTCCATAGTCATTCAGACTTTATGGGCCAGATTGCAACTTTTAGGGCCGGTTCACACTGCTGTGCTGTCCGATATCGGATGTGATTCGCACCTCACTGCAGTGCAAATCACATGCGATGTCTGTGCTATGCGAACTCAGTCATACAGATTGTATGGCTGAATTTGCATCGCATTCGGGCCAAATTTGCATAGGACCTTTCTTTTTGTCCACACCAGAATCTGATCGCATAGGTGTTCACACCCATGCGATTCGATTCCTGTCCGAATTGAAAGTTTGCACTGCGATATGCAAACTGATTTGGGGATGTCATTAGCTTTCTATTGACACTCCCAACTCTTTGAATATGGCAGTGTGAACTGCTTGCAAGTTGCATGCGATCAGGGAACCCACAATGGATTTGCAGGGTTCCTGCATCGCTGCACTGTGAACCAGCCTTAATTGTTGACTCTGACCACAGAGGTTATAAGCATGCGCTTCTATGCTGCCTTTTGCAGAATATGTCTTTTGGCTTTAGGGGCCTTTGAGTCCAAAGCCATTGAGATCTTATCAGATGTAGAGTTGCGTAAATCCCTCACAGGCAATGTCATGCCTTAGGAATCTCAGGGCGTACGATTACTCCTTGGCTTAAAAAGATCATAGTGTGTCTGACATGCTTTGCACCACCTTAAAATTCGAGAATGAGCCTGAAGCTTTTGCCAGTGCAGTTCCCCATCTAGGTCATTTCTGGGTCCCCAAGACCGCTAAGACCTTTCCATTGCCGCAATATTTATTTTCTGTCATCCTTTACAGAAACACTGAAAAGGTGTTTATTCCCTAAACAGCTATACATCCTGTACCCAATTGAGGTACCCCGTCAACAACAGCTTCTTCTCCCCCATGCTCCAGTGGTCTTGTTTCCTGATGTCATCAAAACCAAAGCAGGGTCCATATACCTTCATTGGACGTGATGACACCAAGGGACAGTCCACCGCCGGAGCCTGGGAGAGCGCCATCTGATGGGGGAGTGGAGGATCAAGTTAGTAAAACTGTTTTATCCTCTTCCCTAGAAAAATAAACTAGCTAGTAACCCTTGCAGTGTGGGTGCAGCCCCACTGCAAAAGACTATTTAAAATGTTCCCACAGTTGAGCTTTAGGAAGTGGACTTCTCCTGCTGTGGATTCGGCAGTTTCCCATCTTAACAAGGCTTTCACCTTTCCGTGTGAAAGATGCTGTTATGGTCAAGGACCCCATTGGCACTGGTTTGGAGGCTGTCTCAAAGATTTTGCTTTCTCTGACATGCCCTGCTTAGCAGCCTGCACTGGAAGCCACTTTAGTCTGCCAAATATTAGGTGATTGGGCTAAAGTCATCTGAAGGCCATTCAGTCTGATCCTTAAATTTAGAGAGACTGGAGCTCCTGCCTGCAGCCTTAAACTACAGTGTGCATGGGTTGTTAGAGGTCTCCCGTCTTGTTTCCTGGTTGTGAACATGAGTAGAACTCTGGCTCAAGTGCTAGGCTGCTGAACTGGCATGCAAAAAATTTATGCTTCACATGTTTTTTGAGGGACAGTGACTCCTCAGAGCTGCCCTGGATACAGTCATCAAAGTTATCACGGGGGGGGGGGGGGGGCAGAGTACTCAACAAAATAAGTCTATGACTCAACTTGGGAAGCCTCATCCTTCTTCAGAGGCCAGGAAAGATTCCTTTTTGTTCCTTCCAGGCCTCAAACTCCTAAAGTGGAGCCCAAACCTGGCAATCGGTCTGCTTAATTCTGAGTCTCCCAGCCTTCAGACAAGTCTTCCTCAGCATGAAGGGGGGACGTCTGTTATCCCTTGTGAATATTAGGTCAGCTAGCATATCAGATAATTGGGTAATTGAGGTGGTTTCCTGGGGCTACATAGAATGCAATAAGGTGAAAAACCTTTAGGTTTTACAACCACTTTAATCTTTGTACATATCTTTATATTTGTGATTGTGTACATGTGAGATGTACATGCTGTCAACACCTTGGACATTCACATGAATTTTTGTCCACATCCACAGTGGTTAACCACTTCAGCCCCGGACGAATTTCCCTCTTTATGACCATAGCACTTTTTTGCTATTCAGCACTGCGTCGCTTTAACTGACAATTGCACGTGCGATGTTGTACCCAAACAAAATTGACGTCCTTTTTTTCCCCCATAAATAGAGCTTTCTTTTGGGGGTATTTGATCACCTCTGTAGTATTTGACCACCTCTGCGGTTTTTAGTTTTTGTGTTATAAACAAAGAGAGACAATTTTGCAAAAAACACAATATTTCTTACTTTTTGCTAAAATACATATCCAAAAAAAAAATATATATAAAAAAACATATTTATTCATCAGTTTTGGCCGATTTATATTCTTCCTCATATTTTTCGTTAAAAAAAAAAAAAAAATCTGTGTATATTGATTGTTTTGCGCAAACGTTGCCACGTTTATGAACAATGAGAATTCATTATGGGGTTTTTATTATTTTTTTTATTATTCACTGTTAATGGCGGTGATCTGCGTTTTTTAGCGGGGCTGCGATATTGCGGCGGACATGTTTTTTTGGGACCATTGGCATTTATACAGTGATCGGTTCTATGAAAATGCACTGATTACTGTGTAAATGTCACTGGCAGGGAAGGGGTTAACACTAGGGGGCAATCAAAGGGTTAAATGTGTTCCCTGATTTGTGTTTCTAACTGTATGGGGGCTGGGCTGACTGGGGGAGGAGAGTGATTGTTGCTCCGATATACAGGGAGCATACAATCACACTCTTCTCCCTTGTCAGGACTGAGATCCATGTGTTTACATACACAAATGCCAATTCTGCTACTGCGGGGGAGTGATCGCGGGTAATTTGCGGACATCAAGTCGGCCCTACCTGCTACCTGGCTCCCCTGCTACACAGTGCGCATCCGCACATGGCCACACTCCTCGTGGCGGCGATTTGCAAAATCTAACCTGAGTGCCACCATCAAATGACGGCGGGCGGTCGATAAGTGGTTAAAGTGTTTGTTAACCCCAAAAAAAAGCAGATTAAACAGCACAGTGCTTGTGCTATGTAATCTGCCCCCCTCTAAATGGTAAAAAAAAAAAAAAAACCCTGAACCTGACACTTCCTGTGTTCCCTCTCTGCGCAGACCACCCTGGCCACCATTGTCTGTGATGTTAGCAGCCCTGCTCTCATCTTAACCTCATTCCCTCCTCCCAGTCTGTCTGCTCCTTTCTGTGTGTGTGTGTCTCCGACCCCCGATATTATTAAAATTATTAAATGTACACTGCCAGCCCCTCCACGTTATTAATGCAGAGCACACTGTATACATATTTTATAAAAACAAGCATTGTAAATAGCTATTTAGAGTTGTCATCAGGCCGGTTATGTGACTCACGGCCGCTTTACAGCTCTGAGACAAGACATCTGCAGGAGAGACTGAGCGGTCACGTGATCTCCCCGACTGACGTCACAGGGAGATCCTGGCCCCTTCTGCAGAAGCCATCCATCGGAGCTGAAAATTGGCCGCGAGTCACATGATCGGCGTGAAGACAGCTCTAAATAGCCATTTACAACACTCGTTTTTATAAAATATTTATACAGTGTGTTCTGCATTATATTTATACACTATGCTCCTCATTAATAAAGTAGAGGGGCTGGCAGTGAGTACAAATAGTAGTTTAACAACCATTTTAACTAAAGTTTGATTCCACTGCTATGAATCCTTCATGAGACACACATTTATGTAAATTATTTGTAATAAAGATTTCCTCCTATCCTATACTCTTTGACTAAAGCTCATAATGGAGTGAAATGAATTATAGTAGAAGGACGATTAGTCCTGTGCTAGATAACAACAATAAGTTTAGTTTGGACTTTCAGAACGTGAGTGGCTTTACGCTGGTGCTGATTTAGGAAAATTTCAGTGACAGATTGAACTCAAAGTGCATGTACAATACTGTGCAGAACCCTCGCCTTGATATGTTTAGTAAGACTCATGTCACGTTTACAGCTGATAATGAAGATCTACCAGCACAGTACAGGCAGGGTTAATTATGGAAAACACAGTGCATCCGCTACGTGACAATTGACACCCTGGAATATATCAGTCCACACGCGGAAAGGTTTAGTACAGGTTAGTTGACTTAAATGGTGTCCATGGTTAAGTCATAGTTCTGAGGTTAATTCAACATCTTTGTAGAGTTCCTACTAGTCACCTTTGCTCTACGTGGACTCGAGTTAACTCACGGTACCGTTTCCGACATTTATGTATACATGTACACTAAAAAAAAAGAAGTAAAACAAAAAAATTAATTAAACGTTTCTAAAGTTTGTTTGAAGAAAGTGTAACAGTACCCCATAAACATCTTAAAACTCCTTTTATTACGTTAGACAAAACCTTATTCCGACATTGTATTACACCTTTTTCAATTCACGACACTTATGAAACGCCTACGTGACACAAAAGGTATTAATTGGGACGGACA
>BLSH010481052.1:1879816-1896918 GCA_018402905.1 Glandirana rugosa
TCAAACTTAAACTAAAGAATTAAGACTTGTGTCGATGTAGGGGTCAATATTCTCCCACACGTGTGAATACGTTGGTGTAATTAAACCAATAAAAATGAGGGGGGTGGGGAAGGGGGGAAATTTTCTAAAGTCAAACACAAAGTTAACTCAGTGTGTCAGGGGTGGGGGGAGTAAAAATAACCAAATTAATGTGGTTGCATAAGTGTGCACACCCTCTTATAACTGGGGATGTAGCTGTGTTCAGAATTAAGAAATCAAATTCAAACTCGTGTTAAATAGGAGTCAGTACACGCCTGCCGGCATTTAAAGTGACTGTGATTAACCCCATTAATTATTTTGTGACATTTTATAAGTTGCATCCTACAGCAAGAGCAAAGAACTTCCAAAGAATCAGAGGGATCTCATTGTTAAAAGGTATCAGTCAGGAGAAGAGTATAAAAAAATTTCTAAGGCATTAGATATACCATGGAACACAGTGGTTGTGGCTCTGAGGAAAGAGGTACGCCCCCGAAACGCATCAGCCTACCTGCGTCTATGTCATTGTGTTCTTTGATGGCCCATTATAGGCCGCCACTCTTGTGAGTATCTCTTTTTAACTTTTAATTACCCATTAAATGCATCTGGTAATGCACTAGGTGTGCACACCTTCCTTTGTTTTTGTTTTGTAGTCTCTATCGGATCACCCCGTCTGTAAAGGGCAGCATCCGCCTGTCATTGATGACCTTGTTGCCATTTTCCAACTACTAAAGGCCTCTTTAGCGCTGGAAGTGATTTTTGTTTCATGTTATTTACAGTGAAGACAAGTCATCATCACGTGGAGAAAATATGGCACAACAGTGACATTACCAAGAACTGGATGTCCCTCCAAAATTGATGAAAAGACTAGAAGATATCTGGTCAGCAAGGCTGCCAAGAGGCCTACAGCAACATTAAAGGAGCTGTAGGAATATCTGACAAGTACTGGCTGTGTGGTACATGTGACAACAATTTCCCATATTCTTCATATGTCTGGGCTATGGGGTAGAGTAGCAAGACGGAAGGCTTTTATTACAAAGAAAACCATTCAAGCCCGGCTAAATTTTGCAAAAATACATCTGAAGTCTCCCGAAAGCATGTGGGAAAATGTGTTCTGGTCTGATGAAACCAAAGTTAAACTCTTTGGTCATAATTCCGAAAGATAAGTTTGGTGCAAAAACAGCACTGCACATTACCAAAAGAACACCATACCCACAGTGATTCATGGTGGTGGCAGCATCATGCTTTGGGGCTCTTTTTTCTTTAGCTGGATCAAGGACCTTAGTTGAGGTAGAAGGGATTATGAACAGTTCCAAATACCAGTCAATATTGGCACAAAACCTTCAGGCTTCTGCTAGAAAGCTGAACATGAAAAGGAACTTCATCTTTCAGAATCCAAACCAACAAAGGAATGGCTCACCAGAAGAAGATGAAAGTTTTGGAATGGCCCAGTCAGAGCCCAGACCTGAATCCCATTGAAAATCTGTGGGGTGATCTGAAGAGGGCTGTGCACAGGAAATGCCCTCACAATCTGACCGATTTTGGAGTGATTGGGCAAATATTGTGCTGTAATAAAATAAAAAGGTGCTTCAACAAAGTATTAGTTTAAGGGTGTGCACACTTATGCAACCAAATTATTTTAGTTATTTATTTTTACTTCCCTCCACCTAAAAGATTTAAGATTGTTTTTCAATTGAATTGTACAGTTTGTAGGTCACATTAAAGGTGGAAAAAATTCTGAAATGTTTTATCCTTGTCTCATTTTTTTACTTCACAGAAACCTGATATTTTAATAGGGGCGTGTAGAATTTTAATATCCACTGTATATGCTTTTGACATTGCCGTAATTTAAGTCTATTTTTTTTTTTTTAATTGGCTTTGGATTTTTTTTTAAACTTCACTGCATTGCTTTCTTTTCCTTCAGCTTTCAGCAGTTTCTTGTTTCTTCCAGCACTGTCACCTTTAGTTGTGTTCCTGTGCATTTTTCCAGGGTCCCCCCAGCTCACTGCTATTCTGTGACATCGTTCTATCACTATGGTTACTGAAGCCCAAGTACTCTTCAAACCAAGTACTGTGTATTTATAAGATTAATTCAGTGTAAAAGCAGTACTAAACCCAAAAGCAAATATTTATTTTATTGCAACTCACCAATTCTTCAATGTGTGATGGCTGCATTTGGTTTCTTTTTTAGGTTTTCTATTTTCATCTGGTGATCCAGCCAGTAAGTCTGTTGTTTACAAAAGACCACACAGTCTTGCAGAAGCATCAGTAAAACCTTTATCCCAAAAGGAAAAAAAACAGTTTGCCATCACTGACTATGAAGAGTGAGCTGGGGGTTGGCTTCTATTTGTTAGTGTTTTTAAAGGCTACCTTAAAAAAAAAAAAAAAAATAAGTGCACATATTTTTGCAGATAATAAAGCGCATATTTTTTTTTTTTTTTTTTTTCTGGAGCCTGCAGAGAATTGTACCAGTGATTAGCAGTTCACAGGTGTAATGCCAAGCTCCTGCAGAACCTCAGTATAGCTTTCTGTTCGTACCTTCCATATGCATTACTGGAGAGCAAGAAGATCAGTTACAACAGCGATCATCAACGGTGGAAGACAGTACTTGTAGTTCATTCATTCCCAGAACTCTGTGAATGAATAAATGACATGTCTGTGTGGGTGGAGCCCTGCATGGTCATGCCGTTTTTAAATTGTGACAGTGGGTGCCTGGAAAAGATCTCCCACTCGCTGTCACAGTGGGGAGTCGGAGGAGCACATACAGGTACTCTTTGATAACGTGTAAATATGGGTGTAACATGTTGCCAGAGGTGAATTCCTCCTTTAAGTCTGCCTAGTACATCTAACACATTCCTCCCCTTAGACTGACAATGCTGCTGTGCCCCCTGTGCTCATTTGTCCAGAATGGGGGGCACTCTAATGCAGGAGATGAGTTACTGGTCAGATAACCAAGTGATTTATTTATCTATGAAGAGTAACTGGGAAAACTATAGGTGGCTGTTTTTTAGAATAATGATTTGCCTGTGATTTTTTTTTTTTTGGTGTTTTGTTATAAAATTTTCAAAGATAAAATCAGAGTTAAAAAAAAAGACAGCCAGGTGGACACCACAGAAAAAAGTCCCTAATAAAAACGATTGCAGCCCCCACATCTAATGATATGTAACCTGCATTATATTACATTTTTGGTTTAGTACTGCTTTACATTAAAAGATCTTCACTAATTGAAATTGTTTCTGATGTTAAATTAGAAAAATATCCAGGATTTTAAAATATGGGTTGGTGTACTAATGTATGAGATATGTTATCACTTTTGGTACATTCCTATTTCCAGCTGATGAGTATTGTACCAGTAGTTCAGATAAAACTTTTGTGTGCAGGATACCTTAGCCTTAGGAAGTAGCTTAGTTGGGCATAGGTTTATGGATTAGGTTTTTTTTAAACAGTAATATGTTTATTCATATAATTCAAAAGAGAAATGTTTTCCGTATACAAATATTAGTTCAATAAACAATCAAACCTAAAAGGTATGTATGCATCACAGAAATCTGTAGACCAATGCAATACAGAGTAATTGCCCATAACACCCTTATCATGTGGTATTATAAGCAATGTTATCATGTTTCTTAGCATTTTACAAATTCTGTTTATAAAATTTACCAGTGTTAAACATTATGGATTAGGTTAAGGCAAGTTGGACAGGATGTCAGTTAACTGTTAAGTCAGAAGGTCACTTCTGAGCATTTAGTTAAATGTTAGGATTAAGGTGACTGTTGAGGGTGGATTTGGGGGTTAGGTTTTCGATTGACTTTCAAGCTAAGTTAAAGAGGAGCTCCAGTTTGTAAAAAAAAAAATAAATAAATAAAAGTCTGCCGCTACAAATACAGTAGCTGTTGATTTTTAATATTAGGACACTTACCTGTCCAGGGATCCCACGATGATGGCGCACCCGAGCAGATATTTCAGTTGGCTTCGGATGCAGGCATCGGCATTGTAAGAAATGTAAGCCGGCAGTGAAGCCTTTAGGCTTCACAGTCGGTTTCCTACTGCGCATGCGCGAGTCGCACTTTGCTTTCTGAATGGTCTTGCCATCTTCTGGGACCTGTATGTGTCCCAGAAGGCAGCGGGGGGTAAATGTGGTCGATCGCCAATCTTACCCGAAAGTGGGAGCGGGTACCCCCCCAAAAAAACGCCAAATGTGGCTGGTGGGGAGGGTGCGAACAAGCGGAGCTTCCCCTTTTGGGTGGAGCCCAGTTTAAAGCTTCATGAAAGAATTGTGTGGTTTTGCTAGTCTTCTGGAACGCTATAAGACCAACATTTCCCAAAGAGTCAACAATGGCAGCACACATATTTTTCTCAGGACAGGTGTAGTAAATCTCATTGAGCAAAAATAAAACAAGTAAATAACAATGATAACTTGGAGACAGCTAGTGCTGTCAATTAATTGGCAGTAGAAGTTGTTGCTGTCAGTGACAATATGGCACAGATATTGGTTAAAAATGGTATAATGTATGCAAAAGCTTTTGTTTTGCAGCTATACTACGTGATATAATATTACCCATAGAGACATAATGGTGTTAATTTTTCTCACCATAGTTGAATTAAATATTAAGCTGTTTGTTGCCTGTAGATTGCTTACCCTTTTGAATTATTTGCCTGTAATTTGCATTATGAGTAGCCAGCAAGAGATTACATTTGCTGGCTCACAGAAAGAACTGTTGTGCAGAAATGCATGTCAAGTAGTGGCAAGAAATCTCATTTTTGTGATAGAATTATAATCACATTTACTGAAAGAGATATTACATATAGTTCTTCATCTATTCAGCTACCAAAACAGTTTCAGGCAATCATATTTCGTAACAAGTGTTTCGATTTTTGAATAACTCTCTCCTAGACTGACAGTAAGATTAATCATATAGACAAGCCAATAAGTAATCAATATGCCACCCCCTTCTTGCAGGGTGATTGAACAGTTGGGTGGTAAGCAGCTGGTAATGAACCACATGCATCATGAAGACCAACAGGTCCGTTATAATGCTTTGCTGGCTGTGCAGAAACTGATGGTCCATAACTGGTAAGTGACAGTTTAGAATATAATGTTCAAATAAATAATGATACAAAAATAAAGCTATTCTACTTTTGCAGGACTAGTTCTTACAAAAAAATTATTTTTACATTATTTGGTGTATACTTTTTTCTGGATACAGCATTGAATCGTTTAGACTCCTTTCAGATTTTTATCCCATGTGCCATTTGGGAGAATTTAGTTTGCTTCCCATCCCAGTGATACAGCAGGTCGTAGAAGATTATCCCATCTACCCCCTCTTTTTATCACCAGAACATACAGTATTTGCCATGTAGAATATTTCCTCGAGCTCCTGTTCTGTGAATATCCCATCCCTTACTGGACCAGAAATGGTATGCGTGGGTTTGTTTTTTTAAATTTTTATTTGTTTTTGTATAGTAAGAATATGTATAGGCATCCGAGATACATCCACAGCTCCCTAGTAACAGTTCATTTAAAGGCCACTCCTAATGTTTGCCCTGTCAACCAAAAAGAAACCGGAAAACTATTATTTGACCTGTCTGAATGAGTTGCATTTTTTTTTCTACAAAGTGTCTTTTGGATCAATATTCTGCATTTAAACCTTGCATGTAGACCTCTAGTACAAGGCATATGCAGAATAGACACAACAAGGAGAGCAGGGGGAAAGTACCCCAAAAAAGTAGGTATAAAGCGACCCCAAATGGTATGTTCAGATCAAAAAATATGATTTTTATTGGACTGGTAAATTTTAACAAAAAAGATAATCAAAAACCTCCACCGAACCCTGTAATAACTACATTGCTATTTAAATTCATACCAGACACAAAATTTATGAAACAAAAAAAAAATCATACCAGACAGAAAGGGCCCAGACACACATGGACATCACAATGTACAATATGAGGTATAAACCATCCCTCTGTGTCCTCTTTTCTGGCTTTCCCCTATTAAGGAGAATGAGCGTCTGTGTATATATGTAGTTATTATTACATGATTGTGTAGTATCTTAAGTTAAGGAAACACAGTCGTTGGCCTTTATTTGTGGTGCTTTTAATAGTATATGTGTCTCATTGATGAGGTTCCCTCCGTGGCCGATGATGGTTCTACATCTGTGTATATCCATAAATTGAGCCAGGGAACACGCCCCCTACAGGTTCTGAGGAAGTCCACCACGATCAAGAACGGGTAAAACATGGTAACTGTGGGGTTCACAATACGAGGCCCTAGAGTCACCCAAGGACACAGAGTGAGGTCCAATGAGAGCCGGTAGAGTACCGCATGTGAATCATAGTTGAGCAGGCGAGCACCAACTATGTTTGTGCGGGCGTCCGGTCTGCCAGAGAGGTGGAGGAGACTAGGACTAGCAGCATCGTGTGTTGGAAGAGAGGAGGAATGGGGTCTCCCTATATGGCACTGGTAGCATGAGCCACTGCGATGGACAGGCTCAAGGGATGCTCCCAATCAACTAAAATGTGAGTCGGCAGCTCTGGTTCCATCTTCAAAACACCGTGCTTGGTTTATCAAACAGCTGTAAATTCTTGGTGTAGACACTTAAAGTAAATACTTATATAGAAAGTCCCATGTGGTGAGATTAAAGTGCTTGTGCTCAGTTCATAAGCATTAAGGTGCTTATAGAGTGCTCAGACTCTGTGTGCCCCACATGGATGTACACTCACCCTCCAATATTGACCAACTATCGCTAGTATGGTCAAAAGTGTGTGTGGGGAGTGTCCCCTGTAGATTCTTGCAGTGACCGATTTAGATGGTGTTAATCCGTCATTGGGGCGGTCATAGGTGCAATAACATTTTAAAATTTATTAAGAACGGTTAAAAACAATCAGCAAATACACTCACATGTTAAGGTGCCTGATAGTCCTGGCACCCAGCGTGTATAGCAGATGATTTACTCTTGGGGAAATCGGCCCTTGTTCGTGTGTGCCATTCATGTTCTGACCTTTAAAAGCAGAATAGTTACATTTCTTGTTAAGAAGTCTGGGTAATAATTCTGACTAAGAAGATTCCATCACTTGGGTCATGATGTAAAGTACTGTTGTTCACTTTATTGACACCTCTATTTATTTTTTTCATTATTTGTTCTTTTTTTCCTGGTTAAACTAGATGCACTTTTTTTCAACCGAACTCTGTAATTATGTATAAACACACTGTAGGTAGGCTAACAAGAGGCAAGAATATATACGTGTGCTAACAAGAGGAAAAAATATATTGAGAAAAAACAACAATCTTAAAAGTTGTTTTCTTACAAAATCGTTAAGAACCAAATATAACTTCCCTGTTATGGCACAGTTGGATTTTGTTCTAACTGAAAAAAGATGTGATTTCTTTTTTTCCCCCTTTAACCCTGTTTCAGTACAAATTTTTTTTTTTTTTTTTTGGAAAATTAGAAAAAGGAGTTTAGAAAATGGAATTCAGAATGCAGGCACATGCTGAATTTATTTTTAGATATGCAGGATATTTTGTAATAGGTCACAGAGTAGACAAGTGCATTCAATCCTGTTCTTTTAATGTGGTCATAACCATGCTTGGTTTGGTGACAATGAATATCATATTGTTTGTTCTCCATCTTTAGACAGAGAATGTGTTGCCGTGAGCTCCCTTCTTTGGTACAGAGTTGAGGGATTGAAATAGTAGACCTCACTGATTCAAGATTTTGTAGATGTGCTCATGTTGCCAGTAGCAAAACACAAGATGGCTCTTTCTATTCTAAACTGCTTTAAGTAATTGTAATAGGTTATTTCTGTAAGCATTATGCCTGCTTTGGGCCACAACAGTACTCTTGTATTGAACACCTTTCTCACGACACACACTTTAATCATTTTAAATTTGTATTTTGTCAACAGATTCTACAGTGCTAAGAACATCCTGCTAGCTATAATTTTCAGTATAAAAAGTAAAATGTCAGGATAGAAATATGTCAGTTGTGTTTACTGAGACAATTAGAGGATCATTAGCAGTCCAATGATTGCTAACCAACCTTCCTTCTGCCTAGTTTGCAGAGTGTGAGGTCCCCAAATTGTTTCACACAACAGTATCTCATAAAGCAATATTTCCTTTGGAAGTGGGCAGTTCTTGTGATAGATCCGGCTGTTTCCTACCTTAACACCACCATTGCCAAGTAGATTAGATAAGTTATTGTGAGCCTGTAGTTTGAAGGATAGGATTCCTCCTGTCTCTGTTAAGGTGAGCTCTACCAGATCAGTTGGTGCATCGTGGACGTTTCAGCATCTGGCGCCTGTATCTCAGATTTGCAAGGTTGCAACTTAGTCATCAGTGTACACGTTTCGTTTCTACCAGATGGATGTTCAAGCTTTTCCCGATGTCATCTTTAAGTGTGCTCTCTGAGTCTGTCAATCCCTTCTTGACCTGCTTGTTATGTGAGCATTGTTTGCTTTGTTGCCCACCCCTCACTTATACTGCTTTTGGATGTCCTAGCCAAACCACTTCAATACTGGGCACTTTTACCCCGCCGCCCAGGCCAATTTTGAGCTTTCGGCACCGTTACACTTTGAATGACAATTGCGCCATCATGCAACAATGTACCCAAACTAAATTTTTATCATTTTGTTCATACAAATAGAGCTTTCTTTTGGTGGTATTTGATGACCACTTTTTTTTTATTATTTTCTTGCTAAATAAATGAAAAAAGACTGAAAATGTAATCTTCGTTTCTGTTATGAATTTTTGCTTATAAATAATTGTTCATAAATTGAACCCACAATGTATTCTGCTAGATTTCTTTGGTGAAAATAACACAAATCCATGTATGATATTTAGTCTGTAGGAAAGTTATAGAGTCCACAAACTATGGTATAGATTTGAAAATTGATCAGTCCTGATGGACTATCTCATCTCTTTTTGGCCTAAAATGCCAGGACAGTAGAAACACTCCCCAATGACCCCTTTTTGGAAAGTAGACAGTCTAGTTATTTAGTAAAAGGCATGGCAGGTTTTTTAGACCTCATGCACACAGGTGTTTTTACAGCCACATTATTGAGCTGTTTTTACAGCTTAAAAGCACCTCTCCATGTTGTTCAATGGCCTCATACACACACTGATGTTTTTGAGCTGTAAAAAAAACCCACGACTAGCGCGTTCTGAAGCTGCAACGCTAGAGCCGTTTTGACGCCAGTAAAAGCTCAAAAACATGGCTTAATGTTGTATGCACAGCGTTAAGCCTCATCAGGCGTTTCTCTGCCTCTATTCCACATCACTGGTTCCCTATGGGAGCCGATTGATTCGAATAGAAGTCGCACCAGAAGTCGGATCATGATGATCCCACTTGCGGTGCGACTTGTGTGCAGAGGATCTTAAAGGGAACCCCTGCAAAAAGGAAAAAAATCTGTAAGGATCCCCCCTAAGAGGAGCCAGACCCTTCGGTTTGGTATGGATTTTTAAGGGGAACCTCCACACAAAAAAAAAAGCGTAGGGTCCCCCCAAAATCCATACCACACCCTTATCCAAGCATGCAGTCTGGCAAGCCAGGAAAGGGGGGGGGGAGCGAGCGTCCCTATTATGTACTATATAACAATAATGTCCCTATTGCGTACTACAAAATTGAGGCTAACTGGGAGAAGGGGGAGTTATATAGAGGAATGTCCCCACAACCAATTTGCCAGTTTCCAGTCACTTTCAAGTAACTACACTGAAGCCAGTCATAGGAATATTAAGAAGCCTGCATTCTATAATATAACATGTATAAACCCCTACAAGTTTTCTGGATTTTTGCATGATGGGATCTGCTCATCAAGCCAGTTTTATTGAAAGGGTCAGTCTGTTTAAAAATGATTTTTCTCTCTCTCTATCACTACAGGGTACGTGGAAAGCCTGGCTACAGAGGTTTTATTTTCTCAGTTTTACTCACCAGTTTCTGAAACCGGGGGAGAGGAGTGTAACAAATTGCTCCAGTTTGTGTCTGAGCAAAACTTTGTCCTTGTTATTTGGGATTCACCTTCGCTAAATAACTAACCTAACCCCTAAAACAATCCTCTAACATTTAACCCCCCCCCAAAAAAAAAAATGAAAAAGAAAACCTTTACCTGTCCCTCAGCACTTTTCTCTAAAATGAGCGCTAAACACTTATTCACGTTTCCTAACACTAACGCTTTAAAGAGCAGATTAAAGTGGTTGTCAACTCATGACAACCACTTTAACCTACATGGTTTAGGAGATATACAGTGTACTGTGATGTGCCCATGTCATTGAGCACATGCGCAGTGAAGAAACGGCCTCTGTGCCATTCATTCACTGACATCGTGCCACAATTGGCGGCTCCCGTGCGTATGCGCGGTAGTGACATCACACGGCTCCTGCAAATCGCAGAGCCGGAGTCCACGGACCCGCAAGGAAGAGGGGCGAAGATGGACGCTTCCTACTGCGGGGACAGTGCGGGATACCAATGCAGGTAAGTGTCACATAATAGGCTAGTATGCGATGCATACTAGCCTATTATGCTTTTGCATTGCAGGGTCATTCAGAGCAACAATGAGGAAGTAAAACCCACCAGTTTACTTCCTCTTTAAGCCTAGATTCACATTGGTACAATTTGACATGCGATTTGACATGTCAAATTGCTTGCGCAATTCGGCGCGAAATTGCCGGCAATGGCACAGTCTGAATCGGGGTACATGGCTAATTGAGATTGTGAGTCTGGACAGTGTGACTCGGACAGCCAATAAAACCTTCTAGGGGTTCTATTTCTTAACCATCTACATCACTATCCAAAACGGGATTTAGATTTACATTAACATTTAACCCCACAACACCATAAGTGCGCCTTTAATACTTTATGCCTAGGCCTACCACTAAATAAACTGTCCTAATGGTAATTACCACTTGTTATGCTTTTCTACCTCATCTTGTGCAAGTAGCTGCAAATTCCACACCAAAAGCATGCTGCCCTGAGATCTTGGTGTCAGAATAAACTGTTTCTTTGTCTCCCTATATTAGGGCTCGACAATCCCCGGGCGCCATGGCAACCAGAAACCTGGCGAGCAGTCGATCATTCTCTCCCCTCACTGTCTCTGATTCACTGAAGAGCTGTTCTCTGCTCAATCCGACAGCTGTTAAACTTGGCAGGCTGCCCGGACTTTTGTTTTTCTTTAACTATAAACAAAGTATCTTTTTGTTTTATCAAAGGATAGAACTACGGTCTGTATGAGGTCAGTTTAATCACTTCCTGCCCGGCCTATAGACAAATGATGGTTGGGCGTGGGATTCATTATCCTGATCGGACGTCTATTGATGTCTTTCAGGATAACCCGCGTTCACGCGCAGCGCGGCAATCGGTGGTGCGTTGTGTCAGTCTGACCTACTGCATTACCGATCTCTGTAAAGAGCTTCCATCAGAACCTCGTTACCACATGATCAGCTGTGACAACCACGGCTGGTCACATTGTAAACAGGAAGAGCCGTTTATCTACAGACACGAGTAGAGGAGAGCCGATCAGCGGCACTCCTGACGGGCAGGGTCTGTGCTGATTGTTTATTGATGCAGCCCCCCCTAGGTGTGCCACCCCTGACCACCAGGGAGCCTGCCCAGGGACCACCAGAGAGAGCCCACCCAGGATCACCAGGGAGCCCACCCTAGACCACCAGGTAAGGGGCACAATGCCCAAAATGAATGGCACTCAGTGTGAATTTTAGATGCCACCCTAGACCACCAGGGAATGACAACCTTACAGTGCCACCTATCAGTGCCCATCAGTGCTGCTTATTGGTGCCTATCAGTGCTGCATATAAGTGCCTTATCATCAGTGCCCGTCAGTGCCACCTCATCAGTGCAGCCTTATCAGTGCCTGTCAGTGTAGCCTCATCAGTGCCCATTAGTGATGGAGAAAATGTACTTATTTTCAAAGTTCTGTGACAGAAACGGAGAAACTTTTTTTTTCAAAATTTTCGGTCTTTTTTTATTTCTAGCGCAAAAAATAAAAACCATAGAGGTGATCAAATAACACCAAAAGAAAGCTCTATTTGTGGGAACAAAATAATAAAAATGTTGTTTGGGTACAGTGTAGCATGACCGCGCAATTGTTATTCAAAGTGCAACAGCAATGAAAGCTGAAAATTGGTCTGGGCGGGAAGGGGGGTAAGTGCATGGTATTGAAGTGGTTAAAGACTAAACCTTTTCTGACATTTGTGGCTTACAAGTAAAAATCCAGTATTTTCTGTTAGAAAAGGACTTAGAGAACCCCCAAAGATTCTATATATATTTCTATAGCAGAGACCCTAGAGAATAAAATGGCAGTTGTTGCAATATTTTATATCACACAGTATTTGCGCAGCGGTCTTTCAAACACATTTTTTTGGAAAAAATACACTTCAATGAATAAAAAAAAAATAAACTGTAAAGTTAGCCCATTTTTTTGTATAATGTGAAAGATGATGTTACTCCACGAGAATCGTGAGAGAATCATGATCTTTATGCTAAGCAACAAAATTGTGATAAAGCCCTGTGTACCTTCAACAATCACCACTCTTTATGTGCAGTTTGGCTCCAGTATTTCATGGTGTCTGGAAACCCACCAGACCAATGAATAGTCACCGTGGGGGAGACACATGTAGGCAGGAAGTAGCTGCAAAGAGGCAGCAGAAGATCAGCAGCACTGGAATACTTCTTTCACTTTTTTTGTATTTTATTTAAAGTGTCAATAAGGCTTCATTTCGATGTGCAGTTGGGGGGTAAAAATGTGCGGTAGAGAAATGTTTTTGCCACCCACCAATGGCCACCCTTAAGCTCCATTAGGCAGCAGATGAGGGCATTTTACATGGTGCAGTCACGATGCATTAGGCATAATAAGAACTTTCCCCCTATAACAGGTTTTTATCATCAGCCTATAACCCTGATGTAACGGTGTTATGTTGGCGTTATTGACTGGCTGCTCTGCTGTAAGTTAGGGTTAGGGGGCGCAAATTACTTGCCTTACCCCGGGCGCTGACAACCCACACTAAGCTAATAAAAACTGGCTCCTAACTTGTTTTAGCTGGCTCCTAGATTCAAAGCAAATTTGTCAAGCCCTGCCCTATATCATTTTTATTAGTACTTGTTAATTATTGTTATCTGGTCCTTCTCGGGTATCTTGAAGATCATTATAAGATTTCAGTGACAGTTTGTGTTTGGGGTTAGTGACTTTATAGATTTAGAACTTTACATGAATTGACTTCTAACTTTATCAGAGTTTAAATATTTATGAGTTCTAAATTGTAGGTTTAAATGTTTAAAATGTCACAGTAATAAAATGTCAGATTAATGTCATTGCAAAGATGAGTCACTGGTGCGGAATATAGAAACATATCACAAATTTTCAGAGTTCACATGAACAGAACTCTGGATGCACTTGAAATACATTTTTATAATAGTTTCTGCCATCTAGATTTGTGGCATGCAGACTTGCATGGAAATTTATGGTCAATGTCTTAAAAGATTATGTTGTATCCTAGAAGTAATGTTATTTGACTCCATTTATCTTTTGTGATAAGTTTCTAAACTAGGCATTAGAAGCAACTGTCTCCCTCCAAATTAAATTCCACATTTGTCATGTGAAGTCCTCCCGGATCGCGCCTCACGTGGGGCCACGCTGCGGCGTGATCTGTCACTGGCTGTGTCTATTGGACACAGCCTATGACTGATCAGTGTATGTGCTTGCTGCCGGTACCATGTGAACGCTGCAACCAATCTCATTAGGTCTTATGACAATTGTAAACAATGGATGGCTTCCTTTCATGCTATCCATTGTGTACAATTGTGTTGCTAGCTGTGATTGGTCATACTGATCATATGGTACAGACAGGGCCAATTATAGCCCATCTGTGACCAATCACAGCTAATCACAACAAAAGACACTGAATGAATCAGTTTCATTCAGTAAAAATGGTTGCTTATATAAACATTTGGAGGGTATTTGTACTGTCCTCATGTTTTCAGGCTTCAAGAAATTTGATCGGCCATCAGTATATCAGGATTGATTGCTTTTCAGATATATACCATAGTTTGTGAACTCTATAACTTTCCTACAGACTAAATATTATACATTCATTTGGGTTATTTTCACCAAAAAATGTAGCAGAATATATTTGGGCCTAAATTTATGAAGAAAGATTATTTGCAAAATGGTATAACAGAAACAAAAACACTGTTTGTTTTTTTCTTTTTATTTTCAAAATGGCCCATAAAGACATGGATGAGTGAGTTTGGGGTGGAGGAACTTGACTTTCCTGACCTCAACCCGATAGGACACCTTTGGGATAAATTACAGCAGAGACTGTGAACCAGGTCTTGTCGTCCACATCAATGCCTCATCTCAAAAATGCGCTTCTGGAAGAATGGTCAAACATTCCCATAGACACTCCTAAACCTTGTGGACAGCCTTCCCAGAAGAGTTGAAACTGTTATAGCTGCAAAGGGTGGGCCAACTACAGACTTAGACTGGTATACCATTAAAGTTCATGTGTGTGTAAAGGCAGGCATCCCAATACTTTGGTACTATAGTGTATATAGCAATGGATACATTTGGTGTACATGGAGGCAGCCCAATCCTCAAAGGAGCAGGGACACACCAGAAGCTTAGCAAAGCACAATGGCAGCTGAAGACCTCCAGTGTGTCCCCACACCAACTATAGCAAGCTAAAGACTAGCTGGTAAGTGTGCAGGGAAAACTTTTGTTGTGTATGTGCTGTGCAAAGCCTTTTCATGTGCACCATACTTGAAAAGCTAATTATATGTTTGGATGTTGCCATTTTTGTTTAGCTTGCTGGAATTGGTGTGGGTACACATTGGATGCCTTCAGCTGCCAATGTGCTTTGCTAGGCTTCTGATGTGTCCCTATACCTTTAAGGATGAATGGGCTGCCTCCATGCATACTTTATTTATCAATTGCTTCCCTCTGTGCCCCTGTGCCTTTTAAAGGAAAAGTTTGTTTAAAAAACAAAACCTACATACAGTGGATATAAAAAGTCTACAGCCCCTGTTAAAATGTCAGGTTTATGCAGTGTAAAAAAATGAGACAAAGATAAATCATTTCAGAACTTTTTCCACATTTAATGTGACTTATAAACTGTACAACTCAATTGAAAAACAAGTTGAATTTTTTTTTTGGGGGGGGGGAGTAAAATTTAAATGACTACAATAATGTGGTTGCATACGTGTGCACACCCTATTATAACAGATCCTGTTCCCTTAAAGCATGTTATATACCGCAGTGCTTGTACCTGCCTAGCTATGCTCTCCCCCCTGTACGCTGACCATAATATATCAGGGCTGCTGTGCCCTGGCACTGGTCAGCTTACGTGCCGCCGCAGCTCTGCTCTTCTGTGTCTGTCTCTCTTCTGTCATTCTCCGCCCTCCCCTCCCTGCCTGTCTGCTCATACCAGTGGCTGCCCCTTACCCCCCCCTGCTCCTGCTGCTCTTATAACTTCAACTGAATCCTGTAATCCCCTCTGTACCATAATAAGTGTCCCTGTGTAATGTAAAAAAACCTGCTGATCTGTACCTATATGAGCGCTGCTCCCGGCGCTCAGCTGACTGTCATCTATTTCCTCTCTCCCCCTCCTCCCCGGCTGATGTCAGCGGGAGTGCTCGGCCCCACCCACTGGATCTGCGAGCCGAGAGAGAAGAGAGCTGACAAGTCAGCTGAGCGCTGGGAGCCATGCTTACATAGGTACAGATAGGCAGATTTTTTACATTACACAGGCACAAGGACACTTACAACCACTTTACCTCCTAAGCTAAGTTTAGGAGTTTAGCTATACACAGTGTTAACCTCCCTGGCGGTATGATTATTTCAGATTTTTGGTGCTGAAAGTGGTACATTATTTTGCATGGAAATTTGGCATTTTATATTGTACGCCTGTAATTCTTAGGAATAACTCACTTAAATCTGTCCAAGAATCTAGTAGACATCCCAGGTATGATAAAGTTTGAAACATGAAATCATAAATTATAATATAATAAATAACTAAAAATAATTATCAAAAATACTAACGTCATAGTAATAAAATGTATTCAATAATGTAATCAAACCAAAAACACTGAAATTTGCTCAGTTGCAGAATTGTCGCTGTCGTCACTTTCAATGTCTGATGATAAATTTCCCCAAAAATCAGTATCACTCAATTCTACAAATGATTCTTATTTACTATCGCTGTTTTCTAGCTGATCAAAAACCACTTTTGACGTAAAGGGACACTTTTTGGTTGCCATGGACATTCTCAAGTTTCCAGGCAGAAAGAATGGCATATATGATATAAAAGTGCATGCAGGGCACTGGGCAAACCACTAGGGACAAAGGAGATGTGAAATGCTTTGATACAGTAATGTAATCTTACAGATTACAGTGTACTGTATTTATGCTGTGTGTTTCACTTTTTGAATTTGCCGCCGGTGTCCGTCCCCGTGCGATGCTCGCAGGGAACGGAGCCCGGCACACAGAGGCATCGGGCGGAGGACACAGCCCGCAGACACGGCGGGGGACATCGCTGGATCCAGGGGACTAGGTAAGTAACACTGCCTTGGATCCAGCGATGCAAGCCCGAGTGTGGCTCGGGGTTACCGCTAATGGTACTGAAATTCCACCCCGAGTCACACTCGGGATTACCGCCAGGGAGGTTAAAGTATAGGAGCTTACACAGTGTTAAAGTGTTACTAAACCCAGGACCCTGCGTTTAGTATATCTGGTCTCCCACAGTGCACAGAACATGTAAATGCAATTATTTTAGTAAATATAAACTGCTAAATACCTTTTCTCATCAGCAGTTAAAGCAGTCTTGTGACGTCTATCAGTGTCTGGTTAAAGCTTGTAGGAGGGGTTTTTATTCTCCCCTGATTGTCCCATGAGACTGCAGGACCCCTGACCCTCTGTCTGGACAGTGCTGATTAGCCCTCTGCTGATCACATGCACATTCCCAAAAGAATAAAAAACTCTAGCAATACACACCAAACTGGGCATGTGCAGCTTGCCCCCAAGGCTCTGTTCTATCAGCAGATAGATTGGGGACAGTAGAAGACGGGGAGATTAAGAGAAGATAGGAT
>BLSH010481052.1:1908072-1923214 GCA_018402905.1 Glandirana rugosa
CGGTACATAAAACTACTCACATATGCAAGGAGGAGGGAAGATATAATTGTACAACTTTGCAAATAAACTCAAATACTAACGATCTGGTCCCCATGGTCAGGACTAACACCCTCTGAAATTGTACCACAACTTGTAGGTTTATCTATCTAAAGGGTATTTTTTATTTTTATCCGTCTTAGGTATATGTGATGACGTACCCCATGAATTCCTCTGTCCTAATTTTCTATAAACCGCACTTGCGACAGGTGTTCTCTCCCATATGAGTACGACGAGATCGTACGTAACCTGTGAGAGTTCTTATAAGGGAGGAGGAACGTATACACTCATCAAAATACATGGCATTTTAACCAAGATCCCGTATAACAGAATGTATCGCCCCTCATTGTCTATTTCTCTCTGTATACAGGAAAATTCTGTTGATCTATGAATTAATATACTTGTCCCTCTAGAGTATGTTGTATGAACGGCATGAAATTGTTGAGGAAAATCTCTATGTTTTAATCTTATCACTGTTTCCCTTGTTAAATGGGTTTCCTGTAGACAGAGAACGGACTCCCCTAAGGCTGAGGTAGTTTTAAACACAGCTATTTTCTTCAATGAGTCACCCAACCCTCTTATGTTCCATGAGCAAATAGTTGTTCCTCTATACATTGTGAATAACAACCAAAAATCAAATAAACATGCCTCAAAACAGTGAGAGTAATCCAGTGTTTAAAAAAATAGAAAAAAAATGTCTGTTTCTGACCCAATACCCTATTTTTTTTTCAAATTCCTGATTAGTGCAAGTTACCCTCTATTTTGTTTTGTACCTTTTCTATAACATAGTGATTGTGGCTTTATTCCCTTCCCATCCTTCCCTCCCGTCTTACCCTCCCTCCTCCCCCCACCCCTATTTAAGGGCATTACTTGTGACCTTGTTAGTGTATCCATATTTATATAATGCCTTCAAAATTTTGTGACTGTGCAGATAGCACTAGTGCCTCTCTACCTTACACCTTCTTAAACTACGACTCTCTTCCTGGTGCTCCAACAAGCAAAAACGCACAAAAAAAAAAAAAAGAAAAGAAAACCGGACCTTTTATTACCCTTATGCACCTATACCCTTAGAAGTATAGCTATAATTATTGTTCTATTATTTTACTTAGTTATAGGGACCCCTCATTTTTTTTCCAGCCAGGCTGCAGCCGCATTGGGTTCATCAAAAAAATGAACCACTCCTTTTGCTGCGACTCTCAGACGTGCCGGATACAACATTGCATATTGAACATTTAGCTGTCTCAACCTTTTCTTTATATCCATAAATCTCATCCTTCTCCTTTGCACCTCTGCCGAGAAGTCAGGAATAAATGAGACCCTAACCCCTTCAAACATTACGTCTTTCATCTCCCTTGCTTTTCGCAGTATTTTTTCTCTATCCTTAAAAAGGAGAAGTTTCATGATTATTGATCTTGGCATCCCTCCCGCCCCTGATTGTCTTTGCAGAATCCGATGCGCCCTTTCTATAGCAAATAGGGGGGGGAGTTCCTCCTTCCCAATGATCTCCTGGAGCCATTTTTCCAAAAAGTCTCCCATATTATTTCCTTCACTTTTCTCTGGTAGTCCAATTATCCGGATATTATTTCTTCTTAGCCGATTTTCTAAATTTTCCAGTTGATTATTTTGTTTGTAAACTGTCTCTTTCATATTTTCCAGCTACTTTTTCATGGGGAATATCTCATCTTCTATGAGCCCAACTCTACCCTCCAGCTTTGTAGTCCATTCCCCCACCTTTTTTAAATCGTGTCTAACCATTGTCATTTCCTCCCCCATATTCTTTAAACGGTCCGACATCTCTGATCGAGCTTGTTTGCATTCATTGACTGCAGTCAGTACCTCTCTGAAGGAGGGCTCCTCCATTACCAGTGCCCCCAAAGTTGTAAGCTCTTTTGGGACGGTCTTTATTAATGGCAAGGACGGACCTGCTGTTTTAGAGGATTTATGTTGTGGCTGCGATCCTTTGGTAGGATTAGAGGGTGAAAGGGATGTCCTAGACTGCTGTACCTTTCCTGCGTTTTGGCAGGAGTTGTATGAAGATTGCTCCAATTTAGCAGCTGTCTCTTTAGTCTTATTTTTCACCCCTTTCTGGGTTTGTGGGTTATCAGTCTCTTGTAACACCGACACATCTCCCTTTTTCTTTGACATATTTCCTGCCCGTGTTTCCAGGTTTGCATGAAACAAAGAGAACGAAACAAGGGACAAGGACCAAAATATACTCCAGCTGCCTTACATCTTCATATGGGGGTAGCCACAGAAGAGAGTCAGAAGACAGAGCAGCAGGGGGAAGAGGGTACGAATCAGTTCATAAGTGGCCCAACAGTAACAAACAGAGAAGATAGGAGGCGAATGATCCTGCCATATATCGCCAGTCAGCAATGCGATTGTATGCAATTGTTTGCTTGAAGGAGGAGAGCCAGCCTTAGATCTTTTAGCAGAGTCCATCCTAGGTCAAAAGATAATATCTTGCAAGCCACCTAGTAAACATTATTAGCTCTTTACTTTCAGGGTCAGGACCGTCAGGATATTTTCAATTCAACCAGCCCTCCAACAAGGTTCGCCAGGGCGCACCTGCCCAAATCTTATGAGTGGGGGGAGAGAGATCCAGCAAGGATCCGCTTTTCCAAATCTCCAGACAGCTCAGGCTCTCTCCTACCTTTTTGCCACCTGGGGGGGGTAAAACTTCCACCAACTCCTCTCCGCTATTTCCCAACCTATTGGGGTACCCACAGAGTCTCTCCCCACTCCGGGGAGATCATCCCTCCAGTCGTGGCCACCACAAAGGGAGCCTCACCTCACCTCCTCTCCAGCCGATCTCCGAGGTTAAGGTTGCTCCGTCCTGTCCCAATCCAGCGGGGAGCCCGGTCTATCAGCTCGATGTGTCGGCTCCGCTCTTCCCCTCTCCACAGTCCTCTGGTCCTCGGCAACCCCTCGGCATCCATCTCGTTACTCAACGCCTCCTGGCCGTTGTTTCAGGTGGTGCTTGGTCCGTCCATCAGGATCCTGGAGCTCAGGTGAGCCGCGTTACACCCGCCTGCTCACATTAGCGGCCGGTCACGCCCCTCGGATGTCTGAGGTTTAACGAATAAATTCACCTTTTTAAGAAAAAATAGTAACTACACATTCTTTTGCATGTAAAATTATATGCCTTTTTAATTTTTTTATAAGCCTGTAAAGCATTGCACCCACGATCAGCAGATTGTAGATGCAATGTCAGGCTCCAGCAGACTGTGTTCTCTGATATGGGCAGGCAGTTACTGAATGACAGGAAGATCAATGAACCACCTAGAGTGTGCATCAGCACCCTGGTAATTCATTGAGGACTACAAGCAGTCAGCCACAAAGGCTGGCAGTACTTGAAGTTCATTAATTTACAGAACTCTGTGAATGAATGGCGTGGCCATGTGGGCTCTTTTTGAATTCTGCCAGCAGGTGCAGGGAGAAGATCCCCGTCCTGCTGTCACAGGGGTGGGGGATCAGGGGGAGAGCAGGCAGATGCTGAACATAATAATATTGGGTGTAACATGTAACAGGTTCACAGAGGTGAACTTATCGGTTCCACCATACTCCCTAAGGAGGCAACTAAGCTGTAACAGTGGATTTCATTCACTTTAAGTGGTGGTAAATAGTTATACCTACTTTTTCCATATGACAAATCTGCATTTTGTTCATTCATGAAAATGAATACACCATGCCAATTTTATAAAAACATTTCACTCTAAATGCTCCGGTAAATAAACAACAGCATTAGCAGCGCTTCTTATTTATAGGTCACCCTCGTAAGTTTTAATGAGTGCATCAACTCTGGAATTGTTAAGATTCCATATGAAACAGTTCACTATACAGTTCATGCATAAAGATGTCAAATTCATCCAAGGTTCCGTCAACACACCTCGTGAGACCTCTTCCCTATGGTATAAAACTCCCCAGAAGCTCATTAGAAATGCACCTGTCATTTAAATCCTTCATCTCATACGAGTCAGCCGATGTGCGGTGTCAGCATTCCATCTATATATTACTCGTGAATAAACAAGTGCTCACATAGCATAATTCTGTTTAAATGTTAAAAACCCCAAACAAACCCCTAGTGAGATGAAAACTCACAACAGTCAAGTACTGTAAATTGTAAGCATGTCACATAATCCATAATCAGCCAGCATGTCTGTCTCTCACCGCTCCTAGGAGAACTTCAAAGAGCGGAGTTGCCCGGGACAAGAAGATCGCTGCTCACAAACAGGAAAGCCCTTACATTACATGCCAATTTTATGTGTCTTATGTTCAAATATAGCATCTTTATCTGAGGGCACTGTTTGAATCAAGGTCTAAAGCTGAGGTGATGAGTCTTCCTGGGCATCCCGTCCTAATCTCCTTGTAAATAACTGCATTAAAGTGTTTGTAACCCTAAAAAAAAAAAAAAAATGGATCCTGTTCCCGTAAAGCATGTTATGCAGCACAGTGCTTGTGCTGTGTAATTTGGCCCCTTGTATAACCTAAAATACCTGGCTGATCCTGCCTGGTCCTGTCCCCCCGTAAACTGACCTCAGTTTATCATGGCTGCTGAGCCCGTGGTCAGTTTACTTGCCTCTGTCATCCGAAGCTTTCCTCTGCCCCCCCCCCCCCCCGCCTCTCTGCTCCCTGCCCCTTCCTGCTTCTATAATGACTATTTCATATTCATACCATCCCATTTGTTAAATAACTATGTGTCCCAGTGTCTGTGCTGTATGAAAACTGTGCCGATTCCTTTCTTATTTCAGAACGTCTCCCGACCCTCACGTGACTGCTTGTCTCTCTCCTCCCCTTCTCCGGGGCGACGTCAGCGGAAGTTCTCAGCCCCTCCCGCTGTAGTTGTCAGCCTGGAAGAGGAGAGAGACGAGCAGTCACGTGAGCGTCGGGAGACGCTCTGAAATAAGGTAAAAATCAGCATACCTTTTACACAGCACAGACACTGGGAGACATATCATTTAACAGATGGGATGGTATGATGATGGTATGATCATCATATAGTGGCTTTACAACCACTTTAATCTGCATTGAGGTTATAGGACATATATCTTTAATAGTAATGAGTAGTTTTTTGCTATTTACTTTTACATCCTGCTATTGATTTCTCAGAGCTTCTTCATCAGACTAGATATGTCATAAGCTGTGGCAGGCCCCAACACTTCTAAAGCCGCACATACAAGTGCAATAACTGAGGGAATGGCAATCTGGTGTGTTAATTACATTCAGCAGGGGGGCTTTGTTATTAGGATTTTAGTCACACTCAATTCTTCCAATCGTTCTGTGAAGCTAGTAGCTAGGCTACATACAGTAAATTTATGGAGCATGTACAATTGCCCATGATGGACATATTTGATTAGTATTGGTTTCTTACACTATGTTAATTGTACTAACTGTTAATTCACAAAATAGTCAAAATGCTTAGATAATTATAAGAAGGGATACATATATTAAAAAAATAGCGGTTTCTGTATAAGAAAATACGCACCCACACCATTACCCCCAAAAAGGCAACTAACTATAAAGGATTTCTGTAAACAAAAAGCGCCATTAAAGTATAACTAAAGGTAGTTTTTCTTTTACATTTTGGATAGCGTGGAGAGGGATTTCTTTTGATCGGTATCTTCCAGTGAGGACACTAGTTCTGGTGACCTTTTGACAACCAGGGATTCCCACACTTTAGGGAGATTTTCTCTCACTTCTTGTTTTGGCTATGGGGCCGGAAGTGAAGGGAAATCTCCCCAATGGTACCCTGATGACAAAACCAAAAATCTTACAGGTGTTCTAACCCTCTTTTACATGATCCGAATTGCCTATTGCATATAGTTTTATTTTAATGTCAGTAAATGCATTGGGATTCACTCACTTAAAAGGAATTGAAATTGTTCCCTTAGTAAGTTCACTTTGCAAAGTGAATATTCCCTGAGCTTAGGCAAACTGTGTTCACTTCAACCAACCAACCAATTGGGCTATCAAAAGTCCTGATTCTTTTTTTTTATTAAATATTTAAAGTGAACACAGGTTACCTTTATTTACATCACAAATGAACTTTCACTTTCGTAACTGAACAGCCACTACTCTACACAAAAAATGTACTTTAAAGCTGTCTGCATTCCTTAAGCCAGCCATAGATGGTTTGAATCTTGGCAGGTTAAACAGGGACCAACCGAGATTTGAATCGTCTATGGACAGGCTGAATGTACCCATAAAACTTTGTTTTATGGCAAGTGTTTCATAATTCTTTTTTTTCCATTATGTATTATTCCTTGCCATTTCTGAAATGCTCCTTATATTTGAGAAATTACATCTAGGAGCTAAATTAAAAACCATGTTATTTTCTGTTGACTGGAAAACAATGCCATTTAATAAGCCACTAAACCATAAAATTGACATTTTTACACATGAGTAATAAACTGTACATAAATCATGGACTCCCTATTATCACATTGTATTAGAAAGTAAAATATGAAATCAGACCTATTATCTAGACATAAAAGCACCTTACTGGTACATTACACTAAAGCAAATAAAGTGGGGTCATGAGAGCATGTGCTTTTAGATGTTTTTAGGAAAAGTGTACACTAGGCAAGGACCAAGTGTTCCTATTGACTTGTATGGAGAAATAAAACTTGTTGAAACACAGCAGAATAGGACATGTTACATTTATAATCAACATTGTTCCACACACAAGTCAAATTAAAACACTGATCCATTTTATCCAAAAAATGTATAGCAACTTATATGGCAGCAACACAAAAACCCCATAGGCATGCACTTCAAGGGGAAGGATCAGTGTTCTAGCAGACATGCTGATTGGTCCAGTCTACATGGCCACATGTTTGGGTATGCCTGGAAACTGGAGGACTACACAACTTTTGTTTCCCAAAAAGGATTTGTTAAAATGGTGTACTTATACAAGAAGACCTACTTGTTATGATTAGACCCCCAAGTAGCTGCTTCCTAGAGGGCGATTGAGTGTTGTTATGGACAGAGATTTACAAACCTCTTGAATGATCTATGTGCCACTCTCCTCTCTTTCACCCCCTTGCCCAGGCCAATTTTCAGCGCTGTCGCACTTCAAATGGAAAATTGCGCAGTCATGCAACTCTGTACCCAAACAATTATTTTTTGAGACAGAGATTTTTTTTTTTGGTATCTAATAACCATTATTTTTTGCTAAACAAACGAAAAAAGAATGAAAATTTTAAAAAAAATTTTTTTTAGTTTGTTTTAAAATTATCTAAAGTAATTTTTCTCCTTCACTGACATGCGCCGATGAGGCTGCACTGATGGGCTGCACTGATCAGCCCGTTCTGAAGGATGTCACATGACATCCAGTCAGAACAGTAAAGCCACCGCCCTGCCCTCTGCTACAGGCCAGGTGGGAAGTGGTTAAAGTATATCCAAAGTCAAAACTTTTTTTAACTTTTTTGGTTAAACCCCAATCATATATTTTGTGTGGCACTTTAGAGAGATTTTTCTTCATTTGATGTATCAAGACATAACTGGAAATGATTGTAGATTTGTCCAAAAGAGAGGTCCTCTCTCAGATGGTATTCACTGAAACAAGTGTCCCCATTGGAAGATTTACCCTCACTCTGGATTTTCACTCACTTTCAGTCATGGTTACAGTGGTCATCAGGACAAATAGAGGGTGAATTTCCCCAGAGGAAATGCAGACAGCAGTAAAATCCTGATAGGTATTTAGGGAATAATTATTAGCGATTTCCTGTTAATTTACTTGTGTAATTTTGGTAATTGTACATATCTGCAAAGTAGACACCTTAGATTTTTACTGACATTGTCTGCTACATTATAAAAGTGATCACTGGTTTTCAGTTAACAGCATCTTAAGTAGGAACCTAATGTGCTGCTCCACAACACAGACTAAAAGAGTCTTCTAAAATAATGGCTTTAATAAACGCTATTCACTCATATTCTTAATTGTATTATCCTTTTTTTTATTATTATGTTCGTGCTTCTGGGTACAATACAGATTTTTTTTCTTTTAAGGATCTGGATAATATAAAATGTACTACATTGTTTTATGCTATAGTTGATCATTTTAGTTGATATGTAGACAGATATATATTCAATCACTTTATTTAAATATTCAAAACAGAATTGGACCTCTGTTTATGGCTACTTTATTTTTATATTTATCTGTAAGGTTTTGTTTTTTCTTTTAATTCTTTATTTAATGGTATGTGCCAAAATAACACAACATGACAAGATAACCAGAATGGGTACAAATACGCCATGAAGAACAATCTTCAATAAAAAAACAGAATACAAGAATCAAAACTTGTGAACATGGCCTGCAAGCTTTCATACCCACGATATCAATGCACACCATAACACTTTTTTTCTTAAATATTTTTGAAAGAGGGGAGAGAAGAGCCAGTAAAGTCATATCTTGCTTTAATGGGAGCTAAGAAGCCTGAAACCGCTGTATGCAAGTTGGTAATACTGGCTCTGTTAAATTATAGCTATATATTTGCTATACACCAGCAGTTTTGGATGGATTGATGGCTAAAAGGGGAAAAAAGGAATGTTTAGTATGACTCCACCCACTTACCCATAAATAGAAACTGAGATCCTTGTTTATAGGTTTTGTGCCGGAAGCGAAGACATTTAAATACCTTCTGTTTTTAGGAAAGCAATGATGTATCACACCATAAACCTAAATACAATCTAAGATTAAAAGGATGGCTTACCTGGGTAAACCGGCATTCCGTGTTAAATAACATCCCTTATATTCCAGTCAAGAAGTTTAGCAGGGACTGGTCCGGGATGAAATCTCTTTAACTAAAGTGCACACTACCACTTTTCTGATTATTAACTCTTATCCCTTGTGTCTTTCAGGGAATATCTTGGAAAACAGCTGCAATCAGAACAGCCGCCAACAGTGACTGCAAGGAGCTAACTGCATCGCTGTGACTGTCCTGTGGTGTTCCCTATCTGCTTCTCTTTAGTTCATGGAGTTGCTTTCTTTTATTTTGGCTATCCACAGTGCTGTGCCCTCTCTTTCCAATAATATCCACATTCTTGTAAAGTATAAATGTGAATTATTCTAGTGTGTTATAGTTTTTCACTATTACATGGAAGGATTACAAGATCTTAATTAAAGGTCAAAGGTAATTAAACAGAATAGTAGTCATTATGCATCCTGTGTATTTATTGATATGTGGAAAACACAATTAAATGGCACATTCCAAGAAAAATTGTGTCTTTGTTTTGTTTAAAAGTACTCTGGACCTTTTCCCTATTTTATTAATAGGAATTGATTAATATCTTTTTAAGTTGCCTTTATACAACAAAAAGGAAATAGCAAGGAAGGCAGAATGAATGCAACAGAAAGTTATTAGGGCAAATTACAAAGGTCTTTATAGTTTTCTATTCCTTTTCATGTGTGCTCTAAGCACTCGATGGTGGAATTACATCTTTAACTTGAATTATTAATGGTGTGTGACAAAGTGTTTGAAGTTACTTAAGTGAAAGTTTTACATAAAACTGATGAGATTTCTGAAGAATATCACATAGTGTTTAACAAGAACCTGAAAGCAAAGCTTTCAGAATTTAACCACTTCAACACTAGGCCTATTTTGTGGACTTGGTGCTTACTAGATAAAACCAGTTTTTTTTTTTTTGCTATAACATGACTTAAACCCCCAAACATTATATATATTTTTTTCTAACACCCTAGCGAATAAAATGGTGGTCGTTGCAAAACTTTATGTTGCACCGTATTTGCGCAGCAGTCTTACAAGCGCAATTTTTTTTTTAAAAAAATTCACTTTTCTGAGTGAAAAAATAAGACAACAGTAAAGCTAACCCAGTTTGTTCTCATATTGTGAAAGAAAATGTTACGCCGTGTAAATTGATACCCAACATGTCATACTTTGAAATTACGCCTGCTCGCAGAATGGCGACAAACTTTGCAACCTAAAAATCTCTATTGGCGACGTTTAACAATTTGTACAGGTTAGCAGTTTTGCGTGACAGAGGAGCTCTAGTGCTAAAATTATTGCTCTCGCTCTAACGATCGTGGCGATACCTCACATGTTGGTTTGAACACTGTTTTCATATGCAGGCGCGACTTACGTATGCGTTCGCTTCTGCGCGTGAGCTCGCAAGGACAGGGCGCTTTAAATTTTTTTTTCCTTATTTATTTTACTTTGTTATTTTTTAATTTTATTTTTTTTTTAAATGTGATCACTTTTTTTCCTATTACAAGAAATGTAAACATTCCTTGTAATAGAAAAAAGCATGCAAGGACCTCCTAAATATGATTTATTATATCACTTGCAGTGGGCCTTGGGATTTGCTAGCAAATTTGTCTTCTCCAGGAAACATGCATAAAATCCAAAAATTGCTTGTGTAATCTTATAGGAAGATTGTTGTTGAAATGAATAGTCTGGCAAAAGGGGTAGGTATGCCTGTATATAAAGAATGACGTACAAGTAAATGTGAGGGATGATATCACTAGGGGATCAAGGGAGGAGGTTGAAGCCTTATGGGTAGAGCTACAAGGGGAAAGTAATACTGGGAATATACTATAGGCCCCCCAACCAGAGGGAAGAGGGGGAGGCAACACAATTTGGAATAGTGACAAAGATGTGGAGCGTCATTATAATGAGGTATTTTAATTATCCAGATATAGACTGGGTGGAAGGTACTGCGCACTCAGCTAAGGCTCGCCATGTCCTAAACGTCCTGCAGGACAATTTCATGGGTCAGATGGTAAAGGAAAAAAAATAGTGATTTAGAGGTCACCAAGAATACCTCTTAACCACTTACCAACCGGAAGGTTTTCCAGCTTTAGGAACAGGGCACTTTTTGTGATTCGGCACTGTGTCGCTTTAACTGACAATTGCTCGGTTGTGCGACGTTGTACCCAAACGAAATTTGCGTCCTTTTTTTCCCACAAATAGAGCTTTCTTTTGGTGGTATTTGATCGCCTCTGCGTCATTTCTGATCGCCGCTATAAACAAAAGAAGAGCGACCATTTTGCAAGAAAAAACATTTCTTACTTTTTGCTAAAATTCAAATCCAAAAAAAAAATATAAAAATTTTTTTTTTCACCGGTTTTGGCCGATTTATATTCTTCCTCATATTTGTGATTAAAAAAATCACAATTGTCGTTTATTGATTGGTTTGCGCAAAAGTGGCCACGTTTACGGATGATGAGAATTCATTTCTGGGGTTTTTATTTTTTTTATCTTTTACTAGTAATGGCGGCGATCTGCGATTTTTAGCGGTACTGCGATATTGCAGCGGACATGTCGGACATTTTTGACACTTTTTTGGGACCAATGACATTTATTCAGCAATCAGAAATTTAAATATCCACTGATTACTGTATAAATGTCATTGGCAGTGAAGGGGTTAACCTGAAGGGGGAGAGCTAGGGGTTAACTGTGTTCCCTGGGTGTGTTCTTATTGTGGGGCGGTTGGGCTAACATGGGCATGAGAGATCTAACTGATCCCAGTGACAGGGATCAGTAGATCTCTCATGCCCTCACTAACAGAGCGGGGAACCGCCGTGTTTACATCGGCGGTTCCCCGTTCTTTCCCTGTGGCCGCTCATCGTGGCTCGCTGGCGGACATCGGTCTTTTTACGGCGATTCGCGCTCAGCATCCCGACTGCTGCCGTAAAAAGACGGCACGCGGTCGGGAACTGGTTAAGGATCCTCTCCCCATAAAACTGAATTTTATTGAAAAAGATTAAAATTACACAAAAACAATGCCACTGTTGCAGAAAAAAAAATAATAGACAATGTTGTCTTGCAGCTCAGACTAGCCGGCAAACACTCCTCATTCATCCACACATTCACCTTCAGTACACCTAAATAAGGCTCGGGGAACCATGCAATGCAGTATCATGTACCAAAAATAATCTATTGATCTGAACGGACACAGGAGTCCAAATGATCATGAGTGAATATTACTGGAGGTAAGTTCCCACACAGCACAGGTGAATCTGAAGGGCAAAAATCCGTGTTGTCGTTTCGGTTGGCTGGATGGGGAGAAAAGAGCTGGATGCAATCGGAAGCTACTGGTCACTCCAGAGTAAAAGGGCTCTCTTTAGTGCTGACAGTCACATATGGTTTCAATTAAAGTTGACATGCTTGCCGATGAATACAATTCAATATAGGCACAGTACATATGTGTAGCAGCAGCCACCGCTGCAAGCAGATTCACAGCACTATGGATTTGACCACAATGGCCGTAGCTCACCAGTACCCTGATGTATGGGGATTGTCCCAGTCAGCATTCCAGGTGAAGAATCTTCATGTAGCAGCATACCTGTAACAAAATAACTAGCTGAAATGGGTGGGATGATACCTAGTAAAAGATTTATTTGAGAAGAGGATTCGACATAGGCAAATTCCTGCCTGGTTAGTCTGTGTGCCAGTTTCTACAGATGAGAAAGCTGCCGGGTCTACTCTAACGTCTCATAAGCGTATATTGAGATGATCATGATTCTACCTTTTAGATTGTTTTGATGGATACGTTTGCTCTGACTGTCCGAGAAGCAGAAAACAAGTGGGTGGCATACAGCCCAATTGAAGAGGGGTTCTAGGCCCCTAGACCTGTACACCTTCTTAAACAATTTGATTATCCATGGAACTATTGTACTGGAGCAGGGATCTGCAATCTATCCCCAGCTGCCACAGAACCACATGTCCCATGAGGTATTGTAAAGCTCTAATATTCTAGACATGACTAAGCATAATGGATACTATAGTTCTGGAATGGCCGGAGGGCCACATTCCAGAGGCCTCCATTGCAAATGATGCTTCTCTGCCCTTGTGTTTTTTTTTTTTTTTGAGCATTACAAATCGGTTAGATGAGAAGTCTGAAGGGAGTTGTGGCTTTAAAACAGTGTCTTAGTACAAAAGTAAGGTTGTCTTCATGAAGATGGAAATTGGATATGAAAAGATCGTCAGGACCCAAGGCTCTGAGATAGTAGAGGAAGAGGAGAACTTGGGGATGAATCCATGTACCGTTCTAGGTCCAATCTTATCCAAGCGCAAAAAGAAAATAATATATTATTGTCTTCTAATCCCAGAGCCTGAAGCTCTGATGCCATTGCCACAAAGACAAATAGTTTCCAAGTGAGATTTCACAAGGATGCTGAATCAGATGGGGCAGAAGGCTGTTTGGATAAGGGTTCCAGAGCGATAGAGAAGTCCCAAGTGGGTACATCAGGATTCAGTGAGTTTTGATGTTAGTGAAAGATCTAAACTTATTCCAAACCTTGTCATTCGTATTGTTCGTTGAAGGCTCCTGTGGTTTGAGCAGAGCTGAAACAACTCTAAAGGAACCTCCTAATGATTAGTCTGTTTTAAGATCCTAATATGAAGGCTCAATCTGCGAGGATTCTCATGGGTGTGATACCTTGAGCCAGAAGAAAAGGTATCAGAGGAATATTTACCGGAGGCCCTAGGAAATCATGAGATTAAGCAAACATGTAGTTCATGAAACGTGTCAACCTTTTTGCCTAATGGCTGTGGATGTCATCATTTTGTCTGCACTTTGTACTATGAGGATTTACCAATACATTTCACAACTTCTTTCAAGTTACGGTGTGCGGTCAAAATCTTTGTTTTCCTGCAAATATGGCAGGGCTGTTATCACCATTATTGTTGATATTGCAAGTCTTGAGAGAATTTTCGAGGTAGGAGGCCGGAGGAGGCCTAAATTAGACTGCATGCCCAAGGACTTGACAGGGTATTTATTGCTTCTGCTCAAGGGTGAGGTAGATGTGAAATAAACCTCTGCAGCTTGGTATTGCTTGCTGTAGCAAAAGGATGCAGTTTGGGAAAAGCCCACTGGCCCACAATCCAACCGAATAACTTCAGTTATAGGGACCATCTGTTGGGATCCGAGAATCCCTGGGATAGGTGATTGGTCTCTGTGTTCTAAGTGGGCTAGAAGATAGACTACTCTTAGGTCCTTCAGATTCCCCTCTGCGCAAATGAAGATGGGTTCCACTTCCTTCAGGAACTGTTGTGGGTTCCGTGATGTATGTATAATATTGCGGCTCCATTTTCTATCCAAAGCAGAACTGATTTGTCTTTCCCATTTGCGGTATTGAATAAGGCATCTAAACTGGAGAAAAGATGATCCTTTGATGATTTACCACCCAGCCGTATCTTGATAGTGTAGGCCACAGCTTCCACCTGTGTTCCACTAGCTGGGCTAGATCTTTTGATAAGAGGAGGATATAATTTTGTTAGGGATAAGGACTGCGACCCAGTTCTCATAGAGAAGCTTGGATAGTGATCCGCGCTCCCGTGAGGGCTCTGAAAGAAGTGCAAGGTCCGAAGGGGTGGCTCTGGAATTGCAGAAGGACCTATTTTGTCAAAAACCCAGGTACTTCTGTAACAGTTACAGTATGGGTGCATGTGTTAGGAAAAAGAACTATTTCCGGCTGAAATCTGTTGTTTCCGCGGAGATGCGCACATTTGCGCGCGTGCGCGCGCTCCCGTGCGCGTTCGCGCGCTCCCGTGCGCGCGCGCTCCCGTGCGCGCGCACGCGCAGGAAACGGCGCCAAATGGGCCTATTTAAGCCTGGATTCTGCTGGGACCAAGTGCTGCTCGCTCTACAGCGTTCCCGACCTGTAAGCCCCAGCTCTGGATACCAGTTCCCGTGTTGCTCTGCCTCCTGTTGACCCGGCTTGTCCTGACCTGCTGTCTTCTACCTGCACCGACCCCGGCTACCCACGACCATCCGATTGTCTGCTCCCTTGTACCTCTGCTGCCCGCCCGTTAACGAACCTTGCTTGGACTTTGACCACTCTTTCGCCTGATCCTTTGTACCTTCCTGCCAGCCTGTTGCCGACCCAGCCTGAACGACCATCCTTCTATCTGCACGTCTCCTGGAGCATCGCTACGTCATCGGTGACCCTCCAGCCCTCGTGCCATCCCGCACTCTTGGGCCTCTGTCTCCACTACCAGGGGTCCTTGAATCGGGTGCGCAAGAGCGGTTGTTCCCTGCACAAGACAGACTCCACCGTCAGGTACGTGACAGCATGTGAGTAAGCATTCCTGAAACCCCGGGTACTTCTAATTCTGTTGTTCTAGGAGATCAAGTCTGACGT
>BLSH010481052.1:1929638-1944396 GCA_018402905.1 Glandirana rugosa
TTTAGTTGTGTCTGACACCTTTGAAGTGTGACCTGAAGTTCGTAGAACGTCACACACGGAGAGGTAAGAAGGAGGTATGAGACCCAGGAACCTGGAGAGGCACACACTGCAAGATGCTTGAAGTCCAGTGTGAAGTTTCCACAGTCTGTGTTGATTTGAGGAGCCATGTCATCTGCTGGTGTTGGTCCACTGTGCTTCATTAAATCCAGGGTCAACGCAGCCGTCTACCAGGAGATTTTGGAGCACTTCATGCTTCCTTCCGCAGACGAGCTCTATGGGGATGCTGACTTTATTTTCCAGCTGGGCTTGGCACCTGCCCACACTGCCAAAACCACCAAAACCTCGTTCAATGACTGTGGGATTACTGTGCTTGATTGGCCAGCAAACTCGCCTGACCTGAACCCCATAGAGAATCTATGGGGCATTGCCAAGAGAAAGATGAGAGACATGAGACCCAACAATGCAGAAGAGCTGAAGGCCGCTATTGAAGCATCCTGGTCTTCCATAACACCTCAGCAGTGCCACAGGCTGATAGCTTCCATGCCATGCCATATTGAGGCAGTAATTGCTGCAAAAGGGGCCCAAACCAAGTACTGAGTACATATGCATGCTTATACTTTTCAGAGGTCTGATATTGTTCTATGTACAATCCTTGTTTTATTGATTGCATGTAATATTCTAATTTTCTGAGATTGTGGATCTGGGGTTTTCATGAGTTGTAAGCCATAATCACAACAATTATGACAAATCACGGCCTGAACTATCTTGCTTTGCATGTAATGAGTCTATCTCCTATATTAGTTTCACCTTTTAAATTGCATTACTGAAATAAATGAACTTTTGCACGATATTCAAATTTTTTCGAGTATCACCTGTATACCTAATTAGGCTTTGTTCACTTTTTACAGCATTGCTTGATTCAAATTTTTTATTTCTTGACATAATCCTTTTTTGGGGGTTCCTGTGGTTCCATGTGGTTATTTGTTTTGCTTTGTTTTGTTTTTATTATCTTTATTAGTCTTGTTTAGTGTTAGCTTCACTCATAGTTTCAATACTCTCACGGCTATATGTTAAAAGTGCTGGTCCAAATTTTTTTTCTGTTTTCCTTTGACTAGGGATTACTCCGTTTTTCCTTTTTCTTTTTAGGAATTACATGAATCCCGGGCTGAAGGAACTGCTTTGTTTATGTATGGTGGAGTCCCGTATCGCTCCAGTGTTTTCTTTTGAACATCAGAGAGCCACTGCCAGGTTTTTGTATTTACCTGACACTCCAAACAGCTTACACCAGCCTAGTCATGTGATTTATTTGTTATAAGCGGAGTTTATGGGATTACAACTTTATGGTATTGATAAAGCAAAGTGTGAAACACGTCTACCTACTTTACCTTCCTTTGCCTGTACCTGTTTTGTACTTTTATACTATTGAATAAAGGAACTTTGTTACATTTTTTTCAATGGGAGTGCAGCCAATCATATTTTCTTTCTACACCTTTTCCCCTACTACATGTACAGCACAGACTTCAAAGAAGCTGAATGTAAACAAAGTAATGTTTACATTAGCTGTATTTGTGCAGTTGTATGTGCAAAAGTACTTGTGGTCCTTGGCTCTTTTATCACCTTTCACACTATTCGCACATTTGTATCATGTACAAAGTGAACAGAAGAAGAAATTTCACATGCCTGCGAGATGTCTTATGCTAAACAGTCAAATGTAGAAATGGTCCTGTAATTGGCAAGGTAACCAGTGGTGAGCATTTTTTTCCCAATTATGACAATGTATACTTCATCAAGGGCAGTCTCTTTTCTCCCTGTACTTTAATTTGGATGTTTGCCTGCTGCTACTACGCTTGCTTATGACAGTTGTTGCATACAAAGGACTGATTTTACAGAGCTTTAAAGGGTAACTCCACTTTCGTGGGGGAAAAAATAAAGAAAAAATATTATAGCGTGTACAATTGCAATACAAGTTATATTGTAATTGAATGTTATTAAAAATTACCTTTCCTTTTCAATCTGTAGCCACTGAAATTTTCTGAGAATGCATTGCAATATGACTACCTGGAGTTGTTCTGTACACAGAGTGTGTACTGACCACTCCCCAGAAACATCATTTCCTGGTGGCCCCATGTCAGCACAGCTGGTTATAGGCTCCGCCCCCCACGCCTCCAGGACTTAACTCATATACATTTGAGCCCGCCTACAGCCTCGGCATTCTTGTTTTTTCCTCCTATGTGCAGGACCTTGGTGTGCTCCTCTACCTGGCTGGTCTAAAGGGCTGGCCGTCCGTCAATGCGTGTGGATTTGGCTGGACACAGTCCCTGGTGTCTCGGCTAAATGACTCATAATCCAGGGAACCCCGCTGCTGGTTGGCTTATATCACGGCTAACAGCCTTGTTTGGGGTCCGCTGGGTTCTTGGTAAGTGGACAGCGGGGTTGGCAGAATCTCCCCTAGGCTCACGCACCCGCATTGTGCCAGTGTTAGTCGGATGGCGGAGGTTGGGTGAGCTAAATTAAAAATGCTTTGTATCCTGAACTCCTCCACAGGGAGTACTCTGCATAACAGGTGCACAAAGTAATACTTTGTCTGTTCACACGTGGCATTATCCCGTTGGTGGCTTCTCATGTTTGCTTTAATATTGTGCCATTGTGCCAATCCTTTTCAAAGACCAGCACTTCTAGGGGAGGTAGGTGAGACACCTGTGGATGAATATGATAGTCAGCTATTGCCTGTTGAAATCTATAACATCCTTTTTACATTTGTTGTGCTCTTCAGCTTTGTGCCCAAAAAAAAGAGGGAGAGAAGCATGCTTTTATCGTGTCTACAATTCCCTTGAGTAGTTTGTGTACATCACAGAATAATGTAATTCCTACCTTTTGTTTGCTGTTCTGAACAAAACTTTCAGTGTGTCCTGATCCTGCAGGGCAGAGTTAGCTCATTAACCAAGAAGGAGAGGCGGAACATCTCCAGGTGTGGGCACTTGAAAGTAATCACTGTTTCATGGTGCAGGTCTGAAGTCCATCATCCAGAAAGCCAGTCAAAAGAAAGAAGGTGACCACACTCGTCTTGCAGTGAAAAATGGTAAATAGATGTGTTTATTGTGAAAAAACAAACATCTCAAAGGCTGACAACAGCAGGGCAAAAAATAATAAAAATGTTAACGCGTTTCACAGGAACAGAACCTGCTTAATCATAACCCTAAATAATGAGCGTGAACATAGTGGTCTAAATACGTAACATATCAGGTGTGTATCGTAACGCTCATTATTGATGTACCAGAAACATCCCTATCCTCAGCTGTGGGAGATCATCACATGACCTCTCGAAAAACAAGTAGAGGCACGAGAGGACTCCCAGCTGTGAAGAATTAAAAATTGCTGAATTTGTGTCTACTATACATGCGCCAATCCACAATCGGGCGTTATTATAGTGCAACCCTAAAAAACATTTGTATAGAAACACATAAAGTTGTGAACAAGTATAATAAAAACTGAGTGGTACAGAGCGATTTCAGGACAAACGAAAACATGAATATGTTACTTCATATGGGCAAAATCTGTGAATGAAACATCAATGAAAGAGAGTTGCTTACCATCTTTCATGTAGTCTTAATGTCAACGTGTACCATTATTATTTTAATATATTTTCATATCAACTGTCTTTATCGCTCGGACCATATTCTATTTAAACAAACCAAAGACATACATTTCTGCATGTGTTAATCAGAGACACTTAAGAAAAATTGTGTGTATGTATTGTCCATAGGGTGTAAGTAGTAATATATTCATGTCTAGATGGTATATGTAAAGGTAATCTCTATGGACAATACAGTCCTATAAATCGCAGTCTATCACCAAGATCTGTCCGATCGTGTCTGAGAAACATTGGGATTAGAAATAGACGCAGGAGCCATCGTTCCACCCTCCTATGGCGACCCAGGCACAACAGTGCCAATCTCAGGGTCATCATGCGATGGAGTATTGGAAACGAGGGTTCCGCGAAATTATACAGAATGTAATATAAAGGAGACAAAAATTTAGAAATCCAAAAAAGTGTATGTAGAACATGTGTGTAAAATATGGGATGCTGTATAGCTACATATAGAGAAAGTTCCAATTAATAAGGACGAGCAAAACCCTTTTTCTTTTAGGAATCAGCTAACTCTCATAATAATGTGACACATCCCATTCGAAATTCATCCCTTCTGGAATTCTGCTCCAAAGTTTGTAGATCCAAAAGACCTCCCTTCTACAAAGCAGGTGGAACAGATACCCCCCACGAGGTTTGGGGAAGACACGTTCTATGACCTGAACCTGCATGTTGGTGACATTACCTCGATGTAGGTTATTAAAATGTCTCGCAACGTTAGTGGACTTAAGGGTCCTGATATCTGCTAAATGTTCCCTAAATCTGTCACGGAGTCTTCTAGTGGTTTTTCCAATATATTGTAAGGGGCATTCAGTGCAAGTGATGACATATATTATGAAGTTGGTATTACAGTTAAAGAATCTGTCAATCACATACTGTTTACTAGTCACCACTGAAACAGTATGTGATTGACAGATTCTTTAACTGTAATACCAACTTCATAATATATGTCATCACTTGCACTGAATGCCCCTTACAATATATTGGAAGAACCACTAGAAGACTCTGTGACAGATTTAGGGAACATTTAGCAGATATCAGGACCCTTAAGTCCACTAACGTTGCGAGACATTTTAATAACCTACATCGAGGTAATGTCACCAACATGCGGGTTCAGGTCATAGAACGTGTCTTCCCCAAACCTCGTGGGGAGGATCTGTTCCACCTGCTTTGTAGAAGGGAGGTCTTTTGGATCTACAAACTTAGGAGCAGAATTCCAGAAGGGATGAATTTCGAATGGGATGTGTCACATTATTATGAGAGTTAGCTGATTCCTAAAAGAAAAAGGGTTTTGCTTGTCATTAATTGGAACTTTCTCTATATGTAGCTATACATCATCCCATATTTTACACACATGTTCTACATACACTTTTTTGGATTTCTAAATTTTTGTCTCCTTTAAATTACATTCTGTATCATTTCGCGGAACCCTCGTTTCCAATACTCCATCGCATGGTGACCCTGAGATTGCCTGGGTCGCCATAGGAGGCTGGAACGATGGCTCCTGCGTCTATTTCTAATCCCAATGTTTCTCAGACACGATCGGACAGATCTTGATGATAGACTGTGATTTATAGGACTGTATTGTCCATAGAGATTACGTTTACATATACCATCTAGACATGAATATATTACTACTTACACCCTATGGACAATACATACACACATTTTTTCTCATATGAGAGTCTTTTTTGGCTTTGTTCTACGCGGTCTCACACGGATATGTGTCAGTTCTAAGTGTCTCTGATTAACACATGCAGAAACGTATGCCTTTGGTTTGTTTAGATAGAATATGGTCCGAGCGATAAAGACAGTTGATATGAAAATATATTAAAATAATAATGATACACGTTGACATTAAGACTACATGAAAGATGGTAAGCAACTCTCTTTCATTGATGTTTCATTCACAGATTTTGCCCATATGAAGTAACATATTCATGTTTTCGTTTGTCCTGAAATCGCTCTGTACCACTCAGTTTTTATTATACTTGTTCACAACTTTATGTGTTTCTATACAAATGTTTTTTAGGGTTGCACTATAATAACGCCGATTGTGGATCGGCGCGTGTATAGTAGACACAAATTCAGCAATTTTTAATTCTTCACAGCTGGGAGTCCTCTCGTGCCTCTACTTGTTTTTCGAGAGGTCATGTGATGATCTCCCACAGCTGAGGATAGGGATGTTTCTGGTACATCAATAATGAGCGTTACGATACACACCTGATATGCTACGTATTTATACCACTATCTTCACGCTCATTATTTAGGGTTATGATTAAGCAGGTTCTGTTCCTGTGAAACGCGTTAACCTTTTTATTACTTTTTGCCCTGCTGTTGTCAGCCTTTGAGATGTTTGTTTTTTCATAATAAACTCATCTATTTACCATTTTTCACTGCAAGACGAGTGCGGTCACCTTCTTTCTTTTGACTAGCTCATTAACCACCTGTTGATCAGGGCTGTAGATGAAGTTCAGTCTCCATCTAGCTGTGGTTAACCCTTGGGGCTCTGTTTTCACTACTGCAAGTTTTTTGTGCGACTTGAAACGTGAATTTGCATGACAAGTCAAAATCTGTGTATTCTATGGCCCCCATTCTATTTGGTGCGACTCAAGTTGCAGCTGATCCAAAAACGTTTTTTGCACTACTTTGTTCCGAATTGTTGCAGCTTTTGTCCAGAGAGTGTAAAGTTGGAACAGGGCTGCACTCAGGGGCGCATCAAGTTAGCACTCCAAATTGTGTGACTTGGGGTCGCAGTAGTGAAGACCTAGCCTTAGGGTTGTTACTGAGCAAACTATTTTACTGCATTTAATTATGTTTCTGGGTTGCTTTCAGTGTTACACAATACCATGTGTAAGAGTTATCTATATTGGTAATGAACAGTCTCAGAGCTTTCCCAAGCACAACAGCCCTCTCATGCTCATCATTAAAGAAGACAGGGATGAACACGACTGTATGACTCTTGCTTTGTCCAAGCAACCAGAGATGAGAATATGATACCTAACAGGTTGTCACATTTATTAAACGCTTGCCGACTGGCGTCTGGCGGCGACAAAGTGGCTGGTTATTGCAAACTGCCGTCATATGACGGCGGCTACGAGATCGCCCACTGTGTTCCAGGGGAGTAAGGGAGCGGGTAAGACGGACTCGATCACTGCTGGCTACCCGCAATGCCCCCCCCCCCACAGTGAAAGAATGGAGGTTTGTGTAAGTAAACACGGATCTTCGTTCTGACAGAGGGGGAAGGGCTGTGATCACAGGCTTCCTGTATATGGAAGCCGTGATCACTCCCCTCCCCCTGCCAGCCCAGCCCACACACAGTTAGAACACACTGAGGGAACACAGTTAACCCTTTGAGCGCCCCCTGCACTGATCACTGTATAAATGCCAATGTCCCCAAAAAGTGTCAAAATGGTCCAACAATATACTGCAATATCGCAGTAGCGCTAAAAATCGCAGATCGCCGCTATTACTAGTAAAATAAAAAAAATAAAATAAAACCCCAGAAATGAATTCTCATCATCAGTAAATGCTGCAACTTTTTGCAACTTTTTATGGAAGAATATAAATCGGCCAAATCTGATGAAAAAAATATTTTTATATTTTTTTTTTTTTGGATTTGTATTTTAGCAAAAAGTAAGAAATTTGGGTTTTTTTTGCAAAATTGTCGCTCTTCTTTTGTTTATAGCGGTGATCAGAAATGACGCAAAGGGGATCAAATACCACCAAAAGAAAGCTCTATTTGTGGGGGAAAAAAGGACGCAAATTTAGTTTAGGTACAACGTCGCATGACCGTACAATTGTCAGTTAAAGCGACACAGTGCCGAATTGCAAAAAGTGCTCTGGTCCTAAAGTGTGAAATCCTTCCAGGGCTGAAGTGGTTAATCAAGTGGCGAATACACTTAGGAGTATTTCCTCTTACCCAGTGAAGGGGTTATATGCTCTGGCAATGAGCAGTCTTATAGCTTTCCCAAGCAAACATCCCTCTTCAGACTCTATAAGAGGGAGATGCGGATGGGCATGACAGAATGTATCCTACTGGCTCAAACAGCCAGGTGACACATTAGGTGACACACTATTAGGTGACACATGACACCTAATAGGATGCCAAAATCCAAAAGCACATTGGCAATACACTCTAAAGGAGTGGTCTCTGCTCACCCTTCAGGGTTTTCTGCTCTGGCAATGAGAAGCTGCCTAGCTATACCAGGCAAAACAGCTTGTTTTCTGAGTTTCCAGATGGTCATGACTGCATGAATACTGCTTTGATCAAACAACCATGGGTATGACACCTAACAGATTGTCACATGAGGCTAATACGCTTTAAAGGAGTGTATGCACTCATTCTGTGAAGTGGTTGTCTTTTCTATCAGTGAGCAACTCCTTAGCCTTTCAGGCAAACCATCTTCCGAATTTTTCAAAGAGAAGAGACGGATGAGCGTGACTGTATAAGCCCTGCTTGTTCACGCAGCCAAGCATAAAGATGTCCACACCTGCCAGGTTTTTGTATTCATTGAACACGTGGCCAATACATTCTAAAGGAGTTGCTTACACTTACTCTGTGAAGGGGTCATATATTGTGCCAATGAGCAGTCTCAAAACCCCTCAGGCAAATTAACCCTTGCTAGATTCTACCCAAGAAGGTGTGATTCCTACTTTGTTCAGGCAGACAGTGATTAAGATGATGGTGACCAAGTTGTCACAATTAATTAAGCACATGCTCAAGACACTCTAAAGGAATTGCTGAATTCATCTTCTGCAAGGGACATCTATTCTGGCAATGTCCAATGTTCCTTTCAGGACCATTAAAACTGATCTCAAATCATTCTCAAGCCAATCTGTCCTCTTCAGTCTCCTTTGAACAGGAAGAGGAGGGTGACCTTTGTCCAGATTTTTTTTTATTGCTCCTTTTGTAAGGTTGGGGAAATGCCTTTAAATAGAAACAAAGCTGTGGAAGTTTTTCAAGTGCCTCCAGAGGACAGCTTGACAATTCCCTTATAGTGGCTGAATTACAGTCAGGTCCATAAATATTGGGACATCAACACAATTCTAAATGAACAAGAAGTGCTTTAACTGCAGACTTTCAGCTTTAATTTGAGGATATTTACATCCAAATCAGGTGAACGGTGTAGGAATTACAACAGTTCGTATATGTGCCTCCCACTTTTTAAGGGACCAAAAGTAATGAGACAATTGGCTGCTCAGCTGTTCCATGGCCAGGTGTGTGTTATTCCCTCATCATCCCATTTACAAGGAGCAGATAAAAGGTCCAGAGTTCATTTCAAATGTGCTATTTGCATTTGGAATCTGTTGTTGTCAACTCTCAATATGAGATCCAAAGAGCTGTCACTATCAGTGAAGCAAGCCATCATTAGGCTGAAAAAAACAAAACAAACACATCAGAGAGATAGCAAAAACATTGGGTGTGGCCAAATCAACTGTTTGGAACATCCTTAAAAAGAAAGAATGCACCAGTGAGCTCAGCAACACCAAAAGACCCGGAAGACCACAGAAAACAACTGTAGTGGATGACCGAAGAATTCTTTCCCTGGTGAAGAAAACACCCTTCACAACAGTTGGCCAGATCAAGAACACTCTCCAGGAGGTAGGTGTATGTGTGTCAAAGTCAACAATCAAGAGAAGACTTCACCAGAGTGAAAACAGAGGGTTCACCACAAGATGTAAACCATTGGTGAGCCTCAAAAACAGGAAGGCCAGATTAGAGTTTGCCAAACAACATCTAAAAAAGCCTTCACAGTTCTGGAACAAAATCTTATGGACAGATGAGACCAAGATCAACTTGTACCAGAGTGATGGGAAGAGAAGAGTATGGAGAAGGAAAGGAACTGCTCATGATCCAAAGCATACCACCTCATCAATGAAGCATGGTGGTGGTAGTGTCATGCCGTGGACTTGTATGGCTGCCAATGGAACTGGTTCTCTTGTATTTATTGATGATGTGACTGCTGACAAAAGCAGCAGGATGAATTCTGAAGTGTTTCGGGCAATATTATCTGCTCATATTCAGCCAAATGCTTCAGAACTCATTGGACGGCGCTTCACAGTGCAGATGGACAATGACCTGAAGCATACTGCGAAAGCAACCAAAGAGTTTTTAAGGGAAAGAAGTGGAATGTTATGCAATGGCCAAATCGATCACCTGACCTGAATCCGATTGAGCATGCATTTCACTTGCTGAAGACAAAACTGAATTGAAAATGCCCCAAGAACAAGCAGGAACTGAAGACAGTTGCAGTAGAGGCCTGGCAGAGCATCACCAGGGACAAAACCCAGCGTCTGGTGACGTCTATGCGTTCCAGACTTCAGGCTGTAATTGACTGCAAAGGATTTGCAACCAAGTATTAAAAAGTGAAAGTTTGATTTATGAGTGTTAATCTGTCCCATTACTTTTGGTCCCTTTAAAAGTGTGAGGCACGAATACAAACTGTTGTAAGTCCTACACCCTTCACCTGATTTGGATGTAAATACCCTCAAATTAAAGCTGAAAATCTGCAGTTAAAGCATATCTTGTTTGTTTCATTTCAAATCCATTGTGGTGGTGTATAGAGCATTGATGTCCCAATATTTATGGACCTGACTGTAAGTGCTCGTTCTACAAGATTGGAGCGTATTGTCACAGCAGGATGGCAGTTATACCCTTTTGAACAGAAAGATGTCCAGGATTTGGGAGCATTCCTTTCGTCAGTGAGTGTCCCTTGTGGGACTGGCCAGATACATGACCTTACCACCTTACCATCAGAAGATGGTCTTTAAGGATGTACTAAATAACTGCATTGTTCTTGATCTTGGAAGGTCAAGCCTAAATATAAAAATTTAATATGGTCAGTTTGGCTTCCTGCCTTAGGATGAATGTCTGTTGAGGTAAAGGAGACCGAAACTCAAGAGTCAGTTTTCACACTCACTTCAGAGGGGTTAACTTCTGAATTTCTGGGTGGGAGTCCAGGAAAAACTGGTAAGCCAGCCCATGATCCAAGAAGTCAGCAAAGAGCTCCATGTCATAATGCTTCTGGTATTTTGGGATTGTGCCACCCATACATGCCTTATGGGCACTTTGTGGCTCTTCTGTGGACATAGGTACAGCTTGATATGGACACTTGGTCCCTTAAGGCAAGCATTTCAGGCCGTATTTGGAGATCTGTCATCCTTCACGTCTCAAATTAAGCTGTAGAAATAGCCTAGCTCCAGCAGCTCAGGTAGGCCCAATTGAACTCTCGCCCCATTCAAGTCGAGTTTCTGGATCAGTGGCCTAAACTTGTGGTTGGAGAAATGAAATGGTCTGCAATGTCATTCCCTTCTGATGACCGGGTGGCTGGTTGTGAAGTCAGACACTGATAAAGTAGAACAGGAGCATTACTTCAAGAGCAATGGGCTCAGGGCCAATGGTCTTTTTCAAGGGTCCAAGATGGTGTCCAACATCCTGGAGTTGAGAGCAGCATTTCAGGCTCCTAGCCTTCAGTCAACTCATCCGGCGTGAATCTGTCCTGGTGAAGTTAGACAGACAGCCTATCGCCTACATCTGGAAACAAGGCTCAGTCTCTCCCTCCTGAAGGAGATTTCTCTGTTTCTAGAATCTGCTCAAGTCAGTTTTCTGCCGATATCTGTGGCCTATGTGCCTGGTCAGAAGAATCTTCAAGCAAACTTTTATCCAGGACATGTCTGGATATCAATGGATGGTCCAGACTACTGCGAGTCTTTTGAGAACTAACAGACCTTGCTATTTTCTTCCAGAGGTAAACCCATTCACATCCCCAGTTAACACTAAGTTGCTGAAGTTTTATTCCAGGGTCCAGAATCCGCAAGCAATCGGGGTGGAGGTGCTGATCACAGAGTGGATCTCCAAGACAGTGTATACCTTTCTAACGCTCCCTATGATTCTCAGCTTCCAGCTAAGGCTGTGACGGTGGAAGGTGACAGGTCTGGTGATCCCAGATTGGCCAAGGGGGCCTTGGTACCCTCTGCTCCTCCTAATGAGTGTCAATGATTGACTCCCTCTAACTGTAAGATCAAATCTTCTCTAAAGTCCCATTCGTCCAGCATACGACATGCTCAGGCTGATGGCTTGGGTCTTGAGAGGCAGAGGCTAATGGATCTCAAATGCTTTGTAAAGGTTGTGAATACTCTTATGAGAACAGTGCTTATAGTAGAATATGGCATAAACTCGCAGGATTACTGCTGATTAAGATTTTACACTGGAGTCTTCAGAAATCTGTTCTGAAATTTCTATAGGCTGGGCTTGATTTAGGTCTAAGAGTAAGTATGCTATAGGCACACATTCTGCCTATCTCTGCCTGCACCGACATACAGTGGGCATACAACAATTAATTATACCATTTTTCAAGTTGCAATTTGGTTGAAATCTCGAGTTGTTTCCGAAATGGATCTCCCATTGGTGTTGGATGTTTTTTGCATCAGATGCCTTCAATCACCCTGTGGTACCTCTCACTGAAAACTGCTTTACTGGTGGCAATTACATCAGCCAGAAGGCTTTGGCAGCCTTAGTGTTTAAAGAACCCATACTCGCGTACTTCCCAGACAGGGTGGTACTCATGCCAATGCGCAAATTTGTACCTGAACTGAACTTCAGAGTCCATATCACACAAGAGGTTGTCTTTCCTGTGTTCCTTTTGGGGAGTACTCAAGAAATTAGCCTATCTGATGTTAGCTAAGCTTTGCAATGTTAAAAGGAAGTTGGAGCATCTTTTGGTCATTCCAGGTGGATCATGTATTGATTTCACGGCTTCCAACAAGATTGTTGCCTCTTGGTTGGTGAAGCTCATCTCCTTGGCCTACAAGTTGAAAGGGTTGGCCATGCCAAGAGATTCACAGCACTCTTCACTAGAAAGTTCTCGACTTTGAGAGTGGCAACAGGCTGAGTGTTTGAGACTATCTGCAAGGCAGCTACATGGGCACCAAAATATATACATTCAGGACTTATTACTGTATAGAGGAAACCCAAATGAGTTTAGTTTAGCAGAGGCATCCTGGCTTCTGTTTTTAGCCATAATTGAGTGTGTAGCATTATCCCTCCTTTGTTTGGCTAGTTAGTTCCCAGCTGTGCTGACATGGAGCTGCCAGAAAAACGGAAAATTGTATTCAGATACTTACCGTAATTTTCCTTTCCTGATGAGCACCATGGCAGCACAGATCCCACCTAGCTAGGTAGGGCTAGTTACAGAACGCTGAGGCTGTAGGTGGGCTCAAATTTAAATGAGTTAAGTCCTGTAGGCATGGGGATGGAGCCTATACCCAGCTGTGCTGCCATGGAGCTCATCAGGAAAGTAAAATTACGGTAAGTATTTGAATTCAATTTTCCGTTTTCCTGCTTGTGTGATTGGCTCACCAATTTTCCCAGAAGTTTGCACTAAGATAAAAGTCAGATTTCAGGCATCCCCTGCAACAAAAATGTCATTTTTGGAGAGATACTTTTAATAGGAGCATGTCTAAAGGGATGCAGGCCCAGTAGGTTTCCTAATTAGTGCTCTCCAGCTGCACACCTGACAGTAAAGTATGACACCACTCCCATTAGACCCACTCAGTACAGAGGCACAGAGAAACAGAGAGATTTCTTCAGAATAACAAAAGATAGGGATCTGCAACAAAGGTTGTTATAATCCTTGCAATGTACATAGATCACCCAGAGGGGAATGTTTTTTTTCTCAACAGATGTGGAGTTATGCTTTACGTACTTGTGATATAATCCAGGAGTAACATGGGAAAAAAATTGACTTGTCAAGCAGTTTTTGCAATTTGAATCACCCCTTACCCTTAGACCACTGACACAGAAACATAGAGTGATGACAGGAAAAAAAGACCAAGTGGTCCATTGAGCCTGCTCCATTTTTTCTTTTATATACAATGCTGTGCAAACGTTTTAGGTAGGTGTGAAAAAATGCTGCAAATTAAGAATGCTTTCAGAAATAGAAGTGTTACTAGTTTTTTTTTTTTTGCCAGTTAACAATATAGAAAGTAAATGAACAGAAGAGAAATCCAAATTAATCAATATTTGGATGACCACCCTTTGCCTTCAAAACAGCATCAATTCATCTAGGTACACTTGCACACAGTTTTTGAAGGAACTTGGCAGGTAGGTTGTTCCAAACATCTACCTCAAATCCTTCTGTCTCTTCATGTAATCCCGGACAGACTCAATGTTAATATCAAGGCTCTGTGGGGGCCAAACCATCACTTCCAGGGCACCTTGTTCTTCTTTACGTTGAAGATAGTTCTTAACCACTTACCAACCGGAAGGTTTTCCAGCTTCAGGACCAGAGCACTTTTTGCGATTCGGCGCTGCGTCGCTTTAACTGACAATTGCGCGGTTGTGCGACATTGCACCCAAACAAAATTTGCGTCCTTTTTTTCCCACAAATAGAGCTTTCTTTTCGTGGTATTTGATCGCCTTTGCGTCATTTATGATCGTCGCTATAAACAAAAGAAGAGCGACCATTTTGCAAAAAAACCCAAATTTCTTACTTTTTGCTAAAATTCAAATCCCAAAAAAAATATAAAAAAAAACATTTTTTTTCACCGTTTTTGGCTGATTTATATAATTCCTTATATTTGTGATAAAAAAAATCGCAATCGGCGTTTATTGATTGATTTGCGCAAAAGTGGCCGCGTTTACGGATGGTGAGAATTCAATTCTGGGGTTTTTATTTTTTTTTTATTTTTTACTAGTAATGGCGGCGATCTGCGATTTTTAGTGGTACTGCGATATTGCAGCGGCCATGTCGGACATTTTTGACACTTTTTTGGGACCAATGACATTTATTCAGCGATCAGAAATTTAAATGTCCACTGATTACTGTATAAATGTCATTGGCAGTGAAGGAGTTAACCTGCAGGGGGAGAGCTAGGGGTTAACTGTGTTCCCTGGGTGTGTTCTTATTGTGGGGGGGTTGGGCTAACATGGGCATGAGAGATCTAACTGATTCCAGTGACAGGGATCAGTAGATCACTCATGCCCCTACTAACAGAGCGGGGAGCCGCCGTGTTTACATCGGCAGTTCCCGGTTCCTTGCCTGTGGTTTACACTCCTCAGTTGCGCGGTGGGCGCACGCGCCCCCTAGCGGCTGTTCGCAGATCGCCGTG
>BLSH010481052.1:1944406-1962766 GCA_018402905.1 Glandirana rugosa
TAGTCGGTTTTTGCCACTTTTTTTTACAAAAAAAAATATAAAAAAAACCCTAAACTTAAAATCGTTTTTCATTCTTTAAACCCAAAAAAACGTTTTACCAGCGAGAAGAAAACAAATATCGCTGCTAGTATTTACTGCGTTTCCGCTAGTTTATGGTGCTTTTCTTTCGAGATAAACACCCTTTTTTTCCTGCGTTTAAAACAAACCCACGTTACAGCGTGTTGGCGCGTTAACAGTCAATTTCGCTGCGTCGCGGCTTAGCGTTTTTCACGAGACCAGGACTTCGACCTTTTGGAAGGCCAACCATTCAAAGAAGAGCGACCATTTTGCAAAAAAACCCAAATTTCTTACTTTTTGCTAAAATTCAAATCCCAAAAAAAATATAAAAAAAAACATTTTTTTTCACCGTTTTTGGCTGATTGATATAATTCCTTATATTTGTGATAAAAAAAATCGCAATCGGCGTTTATTGATTGATTTGCGCAAAAGTGGCCGCGTTTACGGATGGTGAGAATTCATTTCTGGGGTTTTTATTTTTTTTCTATTTTTTACTAGTAATGGCGGCGATCTGCGATTTTTAGTGGTACTGCGATATTGCAGCGGCCATGTCGGACATTTTTGACACTTTTTTGGGACCAATGACATTTATTCAGCGATCAGAAATTTAAATGTCCACTGATTACTGTATAAATGTCATTGGCAGTGAAGGAGTTAACCTGCAGGGGGAGAGCTAGGGGTTAACTGTGTTCCCTGGGTGTGTTCTTATTGTGGGGGGGTTGGGCTAACATGGGCATGAGAGATCTAACTGATTCCAGTGACAGGGATCAGTAGATCACTCATGCCCCTACTAACAGAGCGGGGAGCCGCCGTGTTTACATCGGCAGTTCCCGGTTCCTTGCCTGTGGTTTACACTCCTCAGTTGCGCGGTGGGCGCACGCGCCCCCTAGCGGCTGTTCGCAGATCGCCGTGTTTTTACGGCGATTCGCGCTCAGCATCCCGACTGCCGCTGTGAAAACACGGCAGGCGGTCAGGAAGTGGTTAATGACATTGGTTGTATCTTTGTGGTCATTGTCATATCAGCCTAAACTGATGAATACATTTGTGTTTTTATATATTTTTTTTTGGATATGTATTATAGCAGAAAGTAAAAAAAAAAAATGTTTTTTTTTTTTTTCAAAATTGTCGCTCTTTGTTTGTTTATAGCGCAAATAATAAAAACCATAGAGATGATCAAATACCACTAAAAGAAAGTTCTATTTGTGGGGAAAAAAGGACGCAGATTTTGTTTGGGTACAGTGTTGCACGCCAGCGCAATTGACGGTTAAAGCGACACAGTGCTGTATCGCAAAAAATGGCCTGGTCATTATGGGGGCAAATCCTTCCGGGGCTAAAGTGGTTAATTACGCCAGTGGATTTCTTTAACTTTATAATATTTAAAAAGGGCATCAAGCCCTTCAAGTAGTGAACATGCCAGAGCCCTCTGTGATAGTAATCATGAACCAAATATCAGACTTCCGTGAGTGTTGTTGCTCTTTACACATGGATATCATTATTATTTAAGATGAAAGTATCACACTCATATTTGTAGGTGCACTGCCTTCGGTGCACTCGAGTAAATTGCTATACACATAGGGGGTGCGTCGTCCCCTTAAAAGTCATTGAAACATCCATGTACTCGCTCTGAAACCACCTATCTACTTTCTCGTGATGTGTGATGATGTCACAGGCTCCACCCCAATGCGGTCCATCACTAATCACGTGACTGCTAGGGTCGGCTGCAACAGGGATGAAGTGCTGCTAGCACTCCCCTAGCAGCACTTCGTCCCTGTTACAGCCGACCCTAGCAGTCCCCATACCGATTGGGACTGCAGTGGACCATATATACACGTGCTGTGTGTTACCTAGACTGGTTTGTTCTGATGTGTCTCTTCCTCCTGGGCTTGGACAGCCAATGACTATTGTGGTGTGTTTACCTCCATACACATTGTCTGCCCTTTTCCCATAGAGACACCAGCATCCTGCTGCTGGGATTCTCAGCCCTGTCTACCTGATAGTGACTTTGCCCTACCATACTGGAAGCTGTGATTTTGATGTGCAATTATCTGCTGTGTGGTTCCTAGCCCACCTGCCTGCTTTACCTTGGTTTACACAACTAAGTTGTGATTCTGCCCCATATCTCTATACATACCTTGGCACAATTCCAATTTTGGATTTTTTCTATAGGAATTTTTTGTATGATAGGGTGCGAGTGAGCTAAATGGGGTCCGGACATGTGTTTTTAACTTTTTTGACAACGTTGTCATTAGTGTGGCGGAGGGATCTTGTTTATATCCATGCCAAGCATGGGTCATTTTTAATGCATGTGTTCAAGTTAATTTATTATTAATAAAGTATTTTTCTATATTTGATACATATTCTTGAATACAACTTATTTTGATGAATCCATATTCCGGAGGCTTATAAATATGGCACACTAGGGTGGTCTCTCTACTTCCTTTATTGTGATATGCATCACTGTTCCTGGCCATAAAGCCCCAGGCTTATTTGCCTGAGTGATTGGGATTACCTTTCTGTGGACTACTTAGTCCCTTACCATTTCATATTATTATGAATAGCATCAGGGATTATTGCTTTATTAAGCTTTAATGAGACAGTTTTTCTACTACCTCTGCCTTCAGAAATCTTGAAAATGAACCATAATTACTAGAGCCAGTATAATCCCCCAAACTTGTTATTGTTAGAACAATTTATTTCTGAGAAAACTGAACAGGAGTGGTTGTTTAAATGGTTTGCTACATCCAGGTCTCCCTCAACATAAACGTTTTTTGCCTGTAACAGCTTGTAAACGCAGCTAAACGTGGTAATTCGCGTTTAGCAGCATAACGTTTAGAGGCGTTTGTCATTTAAAAAAAAAAAAGCTTCTAGACGTGAATACAGCAAAATGCACCTAAACAGCCGTTTTTAACCACTTCAGCCCCGGAAGGATTTCTAGCTTTAGGACCGGAGCCCTTTTTGCGATTCGGCACTGCGTCGTTTTAACTGAAAATTGCACGGTCGTGCGACGTTGTACCCAAACGAAATTTGCGTCCTTTTTTTCCCACAAACAGAGCTTTCTTTTGGTGGTATTTGATCACCTCTGCGTCATTTCTGATCGCCGCTATAAACAAAAGAAAAGCGACAATTTTGCAAAAAACCCCAAATTTCTTACTTTTTGCTAGAATACAAATCAAAAAAAAAAATATAAAAAACATTTTTTTTCACCGTTTTTGCCCGATTTATATTCTTCCTCATATTTGCGATAAAAAAATCGCAATCGGCGTTTATTGATTGGTTTGCGCAAAAGTGGTCGCGTTTACGGATGATGAGAATTCATTTTTGGGGTTTTTTTTTTTTTTACTAGTAATGGCGGCGATCTGCGATTTTTAGCGGTACTGCAATATTTCAGCGGACATGTCGGACTATTTTGACACTTTTTTGGGACCATTGGCATTTATACAGCGATCAGTGCTATAAAAATGCACTGATTACTGTGTAAATGTCATTGGCAGTGAAGGGGTTAACCTGCAGGGGGCGCTCTAAGGGTTAACTATGTTCCCTGGGCGTGTTCTAACTGTGGGGGGACTGCCCTAGCTGGGGAAGGGAAGTGGTCACAGCCTTCGTATACAGGAAGGCTGTGATCACAGCCCTTCCCCCTTCACACAGAGCGGAGGTCCGTGTATACATACACGGTCCTCCATTCCTCCGCTCGGGGGGGCCATCGCGGGTAGCCGGCGGCAATCGAAGCCGCCGCACCCGCTCCCTGGCCCTCCCCGAACACAGTGAGCGCGCGGGCGCGCCTCCGGCGGCACACGCTCACTAAGCTCGATTCCGCAGCCGCCGTCGTATGACGGTGTTTTGCGGGAACGAGCCACTTTGTCGCCGTCAATTGCCGACCAGCGGCAAGCGGTTAAGCGTCGGTTTATAGCTGTCAAAAAAAATCATTCATGAGAGGTTGCAAAATTGTCCCGTGTACATAGCCCAAGAAGGGCAAACACACATCACATGATATAAACATGTATAACATGATGACACAAATATATAAAAGGGAGCACCCAAATCATTTGAATGTGCTGTAGCACCGAGCGGGCTGGATGGATATAGGCCAGATGATTCAGGGTGTTCACAGCTTATGCCTAGCACCCTTCCCCTGAAGAAGGAATAAACAAACATTTCCTAAATGTGTTGGGTCCAGCTGTGAACACCCTGTATCATCTGGCCTACATCCATCCAGCCGACTCGGTGCTCCAGCACATTCTAATGATTTGGGTGCTCCCTTTTGTATATTTGTGTCATCATGTTATACATGTTTTTATCATGTGATTTGTATTTGTCCTTCTTGGGATATGCTTTTTAGGATTGTAAACCAATAAAACTTTGTTGCATTTTACTATACCCCTTGTTATACCGTCACTTACTCCCTTAGTCTGCGTAAAAGTCCCCATTGGGGTAACACTTTGTTCTATTTAAAAAAAACATTTTGGGATGTTGGCAGCAATTTTGGTTCTTAAGACCAGTGACTAACTGGCCTTCTACCTCTGTTAACATAAGCGTTGTGACCAGTTTTTCATCATAGTGACCCCATTGTACTTTTTACTTCTATCACTGTTGTACCTAAAACTGGTTTTGTCTCCTCCACTCCTCTGCTGCACATACTATCCACTGTCTTGCTCTTTTCCTACACATTCTGCCTGCTATCTGCCTCACTGTACTCCCCTCTTGTAAAGACTGATCGCTGTTATACCCTGCACACTCCTCTGCTGTACATACTGCCCACTGTCATAACATCCACTCTCCTCCTCCCCTGCAAATACTTCCAATGCCATAGCCCCCCACCCCCTGCACTTTTTGCCCACTTTAATTTCCTCTGCACTCCTCTCTTGCACATACTGCATACTAAAATGCTTCTTTAGGATGTTTTGTAATACCTGCTTGTATTATTACTATTATTATAACTAGTCACCTCTCCCTTTTGAAAAACTAGATTCCTGGCTGTCTGGCCGATCAAATGACTTTAGGAATTCCTGGATCACTGACTTGGAACAAGTAAGCAGTTTAGAATAGGTAACTCATGATTGTAATACCTGTTATGATCCATGCTTAAATCCAGAGAAAGCCAGGTAACTAGTAATTTTAGAAGACATTCAACAATGGGAACTGCCATATACCTCTCACTACAAATTTCCTTTTAAGCCTGGTTCTTTCTCCCAGTCCTTCCCCTGGAGCCTCTCTGGATGCATTTTTTATTTTTTTTTATTCTTACTCTGGGCAGTCATATGACACACAGGATCCTTCCATTTAGCCTGATGTTATGTCAGCTTGTTCTCTGCATCGTTGTACTTTGAGTGCAGGGCGCTGTGATTGGCTCTCTGAGGGTGGACCCGTGGTGTCCTGCTTACAAGAAATGGGTTCAGCAACACTGAGTGTCATTCATTCTAGAAGAGGATCAGCACTGGATTGTATATTGCATAGCGGTGAGTCTGTGGGGGATAGCACCAAAGAGCAGAAGAGCATTCCATTAAGAATGGCTTGTTTTCATTGTTAAAATTGCTGGGCTACTTTTTTTAGTTGTACTAGAATTGGGCTTTAACCCTTTTCCACCTGTGGATACCTGAAATGAAAAATTGTATCAAACACTCACTGTAATTTTCCTTTCCTGACTTTAAACCAATGTAATGTAGAAGATTGGATTGTAATTCTCCCAAAGTCTACAGATAAGGCACCCAGATCTACTCTATAATGCCTAAGGAAGGTATTTTAAAAGGACCATAAAGCCGCTCTGCAGATGGTCTCCATCGACACATTCGAAAGGGCCGCCGACGAGGCTGCTACCACCTTGGTAGAGTGTGCAGTCGCCGTTGAAGAGAGTTCACACCCTCCTGCCCTGTACGCTCTGCAAATAGGTTTGACGATCCAGTTTGCCAAGGTCCTTGAGGTAGCCTCCTTTCCTTTGTGTTTTCCTGCTGGGATTATGAAGAGCTTATCTGAGCATCTGAAGGGAGCGGTGGCCGAAAGATATTTCCTTAATGTTCTTGAAATATCCAGTCATGTAGTCTGCCCGAATCTTCTTCCGGGAAGTTAAGCAAAGCCCAGACGCCTGTCTGGAGAAATTAAGTGGCTACTTTTGACACTTTCGGTGTGGAAAAAAGGTAATATGTCTGATGCTCCCAGGGCCTGAAGTTTAGAGACTCTCCTGCCTGAGATGATCGCAGTCAGAAAAACAGCTTTGTGGGCAATGTCCCACAGCGAACACTGTTCAGTTGGAGTGAAAGGATGATCAGATAGGAAGTCCAACAATACCGACAGATCCCACTGGGGGGGAAAGCTCTCTTCTTAGGTGATCGGATTTTAATGACCTTCTTTAGGAACTGGACTACTAACTGATATTCAGCCGATTTGATTTCTGTCACTGCTGAGATAGTCGAAACTTGTACCTTCAGCGAGCTCAGGCTAAGGCCAATGTCCAATCCTGATTTGAAGAAAATATAGGACAGCTGAAAGTGGAGGCACAGAAAGATCCAGTTCCCATCCAGCCATGAAATTTGAAAACTTGTCCCAAACTTTAGCATATGCTTGGCTTGTGGAAGGTTTTCTGTCTCTTAATAGAGTATAGATTACCCTAGAAGAGCAGACTAGGCTCTCCAGCTTCCCCCTCAACAGCCGTGCTTGTAGGTCCTCTCTGTGTGTGCTCAGGTGTAGGAAGTCTTCTTGAATTAGAAGGTGTGGGAACACTGGGAGGGGAACTAGTTGCTGAACGCTGAAATGGATCACCAGCGGAAACCAGGGCCTCCATGGCCAAAATGGAAGAATCGCCATGACCATCATGTTCTCCTTCAACAGCCTCAAAAGGAATCACATTATTAGAGAAACTGGAGGAAAGGAGTAGGCTAGGGCACAGTTCCAAGGTGCAATTAGAGCATCTGTCCCCTCTGCCTGAGGATGCAGAAACTGGAACAAAGATCTTGGGAGTTTGAAATTGCTGGTAGAAGCAAAGAGATCCACTTGGGGAGTGCCCCACATGTGAACCAGTTGGGACTCAGGGGTGTAGAGCTTACTCGTTGTAGTCCAGAAATGTTCGAGAGAGACAGTCTGCCTGCATGTTCAGCTTCCCAGGGAGATAGACTGTCCTCAGAGCCTGAACATGATTTTCCACCCAGGACATTATGGGCTCCACTTCCTTCAGTAAGGTACTGCTGCAGGTTCCTCCCTGGTATTGTATATAAGCAACAGCCGCCCTGTTGTCCATCTGCATAGTGACTGGCCTGCCCTGGATCTTGGGCCGTAAGGCCTTGATGCCCAGGAATGCTGCCCGGACTTCTAGTACATTCAAAACTATGCCTTTGGCCGGGAATTTCCATTTGCCCTGGACTGACTTCCTTCGCAGTGTACCCCCCATCTCGCTGGCATCTGTTGTAACAATGGTCCAGTCTAATGGCCCTAAGTGGTGCACGTTTTTCAGGGACTCCTTCCTCAGCCACCCCTGCAGGCTTCTCCTCATGCTGAGAGATACCATTATTAATTGTGCTAGGTACTGCTTTTTCCACTGCGCAAGAAACCCTAGCTGGAACTGCCTCATGTGCCAACTTGCTCAAGGGAGCATTTGAATGCACGAAGACATGGTGCCCAACAGGCTGAGACACTGGGATGCTGACAGGTGAGTGGAAGTTGCTGCCCTCGGGACTCTCTTCCTGACTATGAACGCCTTTGCTGGTGGGATTGAGACTGAATCGTTGGCCATGTTAGAGAGTGCCCCCAAGTATACCAATTGTTGGGTTGGGGCAAGCTGACTATGTTGATAATTCAACTGAATTTCTGCAAAAGCTCCCTGTGGTCCCTGGCCAACAGGAGGACATCGTCCAGGTAATGATAGACCCTGCACTCTGAGCGGGGCTAATAACGCAATGAGGACCTTTGTGAATGTTCTGGGTTACGTGCATAGGCCGAAGGGAAGGCTGGTGAATTGCAGGTGCCTGCGACCTACTGTAAACCTGAGATACCTCTGAAAAGAGGGCAAGATTGGGACATGAAGATAGGCGTCCTGCAGATCCAAAGAAAGCATCCAGTCTTCTGGTTGCACTGCTTGAATGATTGTTTGGATGGACTCCATCTTGAATCTTTCCAGAAGGATAAAGCGGTTTAGCCTTTTTAGATCTATGACTGGACGCCAGCCTCCATCTTTTTTGTGGACCGTGAACAGGGTGGAGTAAAATCTGGTATATCTTTCTGAAGATGGAACCTGTATCAAGGCTTGCTGTGCTTGGTGTGTGTATATATTGTAGCAGAACTGCCATATTCTACATTGCCTCTGGGATCTTGGTGGGGGAGAAATTATCCGGAGGAGGGGTGCTGTGAAACTGCCAGAACTGGCCTCGGGTGATTGTTGCCTTCACCCATAGGTCTGTACAATTTTCCGTCCAGACATTCACGAAATGTGCCAGCCTGGATCCTACTGCAAATGTCTGGGGCTGCACACCATCAGAAGAGTTTGCTAGGCTCCTGAGGGACCCTTATGGCTTTCTGCCTGTGTGTCCTGAGGAAGGTAAACTGGGTACCCTCCATCCGCCACCTGATTCTCTGGTTTGCCTGCTGGATCTCAGCTCCCTGGACCTGGAGGAATGAGATCTGCTGGGAAAATACCTTGCTCGCCTCTGCTTCCTGTCCTGTGGAAGCAGGCCTGACTTGCCCCCATCCTCTTGAGATGTCCGTCTCCAACTTACTGCTGAATAGGACCTCGCCATCAAAAGGGATCTTGCACCAATTTTGTTTTTACGATGCATCGGCGGCCCAAGGTTTTACCCATAGAGTCCATTTAGCTGTGACCAAGTGCAGCATTGCCCTTGCTGAACACTTGATCGTGTTTATGGCTGCCTCTCCAATGAAATCTGATGACACCTTGAGTTCTTCTAGAGCCCGAACAATACTACACAATGCTCTGGGAACCCCTTCCTGTACTGCTGACTCAACGTTCTAAGTCCAGACCTTCAAAGTGCTGGCCACCGAGGTGAGGGATACATCTGGGCGGCAGGCTGTTCCGGTCTCTTGATAGATTCTCTTCAGGTCCAGATCTATTCTTCTGTTCATTGTGTCCTTAAAGGAGGCTGAATCCTCCATTGGGAGTGTAACATTCTTGGCTAGCCGGACCACTGCTGCATCCACAACCAGAGGGGAGTAAAGTGAGGCTACATTTGCCTCCTGCAGGGGATATAACTTATGCAGCCTGTTAAATGAGAATCTTTTCTCTGTGTTCTGCCATTCTTGTTTAATGATTCCCTTAATTTACTCCATAAAAGGAAAAAAGGATTGGCGCTTTTGGAGGAAAGGAAAATAGGATTTCGCCTTTTTGGGGGCCTCCTCTTTTTCTCCCATGCAATGGCCTTCTTGATTGCCTGGATATATGGATCCACTAAGGAAAAGCTAAATCCGAGCAGTTTGTGATCACTCTCCGAAGAGGAGGAGCTGCTGGCTTCCACCTGCTGTGTGGATTCCGCAGAGACAGCGCTGAAATGAGGAGCCCTGCCTGCTGAAGTCCCTGGCTGATCCCCCACTAAAGGGCTGTCTATTTCTGGGTTCTGTGAGGTCTCATAAATTAATGACCAATTGTCTAAATTAACATGTGCCATCACTGATTCAGGGCGTGGCTAACTACGCCTTTTTGTATGCTATTCACTGGTCCTGAGGCAATGGACAAGAGGCGGAGCTCTATCACTAGTATGCTGCCATGTTGGCATACTTTTTTAGTTGAACTAGAATTGGGCTTTAACCCTTTCCCACCTGTGCAATACCTGAAAGATGCCTACAGCACTGCTCTCCAGTTCTGGGAGGTTATCCATGGACATCCTCCCAGAACCACGCCTACTTTCGGACACAGCTGTTCACAGATCATGGTAATGGGCCAATCACAGCTGCCCTTTACCATGTGATCAACTGTGTCCAATTTAAACAGACTTGCTTGTTATCATCAGTCCTTTCCTCACATGCTGTCTCTGTGTGAGGAAAGGAGAGCTGGTAACTGGCAAGGCTGACAGAGCACAGTTAGTACATTCTTTACACGGATCATTAGTGCCCTGATTATCAGTGCAGCCCAGTCAGTACCCATCAGTGAAAAAGAAAAAATTCTTATTTGCAAAATTTTTTATAACAGAAAACAAGAGTTTTTTTCAGAATTTTCTGTCATTTTGCATTGGTTTGGCAAAAAATAAAAACCCTGTTGGTGTTTAATCGCTTCCTGACCTCCCGCGGCACATATACTGCAGCAAGGTGGCAGGATATCGCGAACTGCAGTCCTGCTAAAAATCGCAGATCACCGCCATTACCAGTAAAAAAAAGTCCCTAAATCTATCCCGTAGTTTGTAGATTTTTCTCTAAGGGGGTCCAGTGATGGTTTGCGCAAACCAATCAATATTGCGATTTTTTTTGTAATTTTTATTTAGGAAAAATATGTAGAAGAATATATATCGGCCTAAACTGATGAATAAATTAGTTTTTTTCTATACTTTTTTTTTCGATATGTATTATAGCAGAAAGAAAAATTTTTTTTTTTTTTTCAAAATTGTGTTGTCTTTTTTTGTTTATAGCGCAAAATAAAAACTGCAGAGGGGATCAAATACCGCCAAAAGAAAGCTCTATTTGTGGGGAAAAAAAGGACACCAGTTTTGTTTGGGTACAGTGTCGCACGACCGTACAATTGTCAGCTAAAGCGACTCAGTGCCGTATCGCAAAAAATGGCCTGGTCAGGAAGGGGGTAAATCCCCTTAAGTGGTTAAATACCACCAAAAGAGAGCTCTATCTATCTCAAATAATGATAAAAATGTAATTTAGGTCCAGTGTTGCATGACTGTGCAATTGTCATTCAAACTGCAACAGCACTGAAAGCTGAAAATTGGCCTCGGCAGGAAGGGGGTGAATGTGCCCAGTATTGAAGTGGTTAATGCATATGTGGCTTGGGCAGATGTGTCCTGTCCGTGTTGCATCTCTATTATTGGGAAGTACATCTAAGGTTTTTCCTTCTAAAAGTTTTAATCAATATAGCTAAACCTGAAAACCTAAAATGTTCTAACCATAATTTATGTTTAATGTTACTGTTAAGATTAAAGGGCTTGAATGTATTATGAAGGCACTAATATAATTCAAAGCACAGTTATTTTCTTCTTTGATGTTTATTTTTGAGCCATTTTAGTTATCTAGGCATGATGCAATGCTTGTATAAAGATGAATCAGTGATGGCACATGTTAATTTAGATAATTGGTCATTCATTTATGAGACCTCACAGAACCCAGAAATAGCTTAGGCATCAAAGGCTTTTAATGACTTACACATTCACATTGAAAAAAACATTTCTAAAGTAAGTGAATGCCATTGTCTACCTGGTCAGTGCCATTAGCACTTTGGCACAATTTGTATTTGGAGCAATTAAATACCCATAACTTAAAATATTAATGTCTCTTGCTGTATGCATTACTTTACCTACTGAGGGAAATCATTTTCCTGTTCGGGATAGGTAAGTGAAACATTTTATTATCTGACAAATGTATATTTAAAAGACCAACAACAAACAGACCATTTTTAATTATTAGTTCTATTCAGAGGCGGACATACAGGGGTCAGAGTCGCCATGGTGACCAGGCCTACTGTATGCCTAGATAGGAGGAGCGGCATGGGCGGCTGAGATCGAGCCCCTCGATCCTCAACTGAACTGTAAATCGGCGCTGTGGGTAGCTGGTCACACTGTATACACCCAAGGCTACTTTCACACTGCACGGGTAGCCGCGGTCTCGGTAAAACCCCGCTAGTTTTAGCAGAGTTTTACCACCAATAGGGCTTCGCTATGCGGGCGGGAGTGCCGCGCTTTTAACCCCCCACAAGGGGTTAAAAAGGGGTTAAAAGTGCCAGCACTCAGCGCTACAGAGGCGGTGTGCAGCCGCTTCGGAAGCGCTTGCCATTCATTTCAAAGGCAGGGGCGGTAGAGGAGCGGTATATTACCGCTCCCCTCACCGCCCCAAAGATGCTGCTTGCAACGTCCCGCTAGCGCACCACCCCAGTGTGAAAGCACTCAGGGCTTTCACATTGGGGTGGATTGGGGGGGGACTTTTGAGGCGCTTTACAGACGCTATTTTTAGCTAAATAGCGTCTGTAAAAAGCTTCAGTGTGAAAGTAGCCTAAAGTGAAAGCAGTGTGTGTTGTCTCTTTGTTTCCTCCTACAGTGCAGTACCCGGCAGGAAGAGATGAGGTCAAGGACTGCCGTTTTATAAAAGGCTATCTATCTGTATGTATGTGTGTGTACATGTATGTGTGTGTGTGTGTATGCATGTGTGGGTGTACATGCATGTATGTGTGTGTGCATACTAGGGTTGCCACGTCAACCCTTTAATGCAGGACACATATTAATTACACAGGTTCAGTGGCCAATTAAGGTGGTAATTAAACTCACTTGGTGCCTTATCTGCATTAAATTAGCCTCAGAACCTGTCTAATGCATGTGTGTCCTGTATTAAAGGGATGATGTGGCAACCCTAGTGCATACATGCATATGTGTCCATGCATGTGTGTGTGTATGCGTGCATGCATGCATGTATGTGTGTGTGTGCGCATCGCATGTATATGTGTCCATGCATGTGTGTGTGTATGTGTGCATGTATGGGTCTGCATGCATGTATGGTGCATGCGTATGTGTGTGCATATGTGCATTTATATATGTGTGTGTACGTATGTATGTGTGTGTGTGTGTATATATATATATATATATATATATATATATATATATACACAGGTGCTGGTCACATATTTAGAATATCATCAAAAAGTTGATTTATTTCACTAATTCCATTCAAAAAGTGAAACTTGTATATTATATGCATTCATTACACACAGACTGATATATTTCAAATGCTTATTTCTTTTAATTTTGATGATTATAACTGACGACTAAGGAAAATCCCAAATTCAGTATCTCAGAAAATTAGAATATTGTGAAAAAGTTCAATATTGAAGACATCTGGCGCCACACTCTAATCAGATAATTAACTCAAAACATCTGCAAAGGCTTTTAAATGGTCTCTCAGTGTAGTTCTGTAGGCTACACAATCATGGGGAAGACTGCTGACTTGACAGTTGTCCAAAAGACGACCATTGACACCTTGCACGAGGAGGGCAAGACACAAAAGGTCATTGCAAAAGAGGCTGGCTGTTCAAAGAGCTCTGTGTCCAAGCACATTAATAGAGAGGCAAAGGGAAGGAAAAGACGTGGTAGAAAAAAGTGTACAAGCAATAGGGATAACCACACCCTGGAGAGGATTGTGAAACAAAACCCATTCAAAAATATGGGAGAGGTTCACAAAGAGTGGACTGCAGCTGGAGTCGGTGCTTCAAGAACCACTACGCCCAGACGTCTGCAAGACATGGGTTTCAGCTGTTGCATTCCTTGTGTCAAGCCACTCTTGAACAACAGACAGCGTCAGAAGCGTCTCACCTGGGCTAAAGACAAAAAGGACTGGACTGCTGCTGAGTGGTATAAAGTTATGTTCTCTGATGAAAGTAAATTTTGCATTTCCATTGGAAATCACTGTCCCAGAGTCTGGAGGAAGAGAGGAGAGGCACACAATCCACGTTGCTTTAGGTCCAGTGTAAAGTTTTCACAGTCAGTGATGGTTTGGGGTGCCATGTCATCTGCTGATGTGGGTCCACTGTGTTTTCTGAGGTCCAAGGTCAACGCAGCTGTATACCAGGAAGTTTTAGAGCACTTCATGCTTCCTGCTGCTGACCAACTTTATGGAGATGCAGATTTCATTTTCCAACAGGACTTGGCACCTGCACACAGTGCCAAAGCTACCAGTACCTGGTTTAAGGACCATGGCATCCCTGTTCTTAATTGGCCAGCAAACTCGCCTGACCTTAACCCAATAGAAAATCTATGGGGCATTGTGAAGAGGAAGATGCAATATGCCAGATCCAAACATGCAGAAGAGCTGAAGGCCACTATCAGAGCAACCTGGACTCTCATAACACCTGAGCAGTGCCACAGACTGATCGACTCCATGCCACGCCGCATTGCTGCAGTAATTCAGGCAATAGTGTTGTGTAATATTTCATATACATATACATACACACATAGGTATTTACTGTAGGCCATGATTTAAGTTTAAGCCAAGCTGCATTACATATCAAAGGCCCACAGTTGCTTGCATGGGGGTTGTGGAATGTAGACTTGAGAAGGAACAAAAGTATTTCTTGATGCTAATTAGCCTTGAGGGGGTTCATTGTGGCTTGTTTATCTGGTAAACACTAATGTGAGGTTAGGAGAAACCCCCCCCCCCCCCAGTGGGAGACTAACACTTAAGTGGACATTCAAGCTAGCAGTGTCTCCCTGCCAGTTCACTTTTTCTCTCCATGAACATGAGGGCACGGTTGGAATGGGACTCTGAATATGTAATATTTACTCTGTTGGATTTTGATCATCTGGTGCAAGTATTATGAAATCTGTCTGTCTGAAGTCAATAAAATGCAACTCTCTGGAAGAACCGATTGGGTGTTGCTGAAAATTAACCATCATCATAATAATAACTAAATAATAACATCCATTACTCCATTACTACGTCACTACATTGGTGCCGTGCAAGTGACCAGAAGTGCATTTCGGACTTAATGACAGAAGTCGGTGGTGACAACAATCCTGTAAGGTGACAGAAGACCGTGAGGACCCAGAAAGGAAGTTTTGAGCCCATACCAGGACCTGGAGAAAATTATCAGCCCAAGAACCCTAGCAGTTGGTAAGTGTGTCTTTTTCTCTAACTAGCACCTTTAACCACTTAAGGACCGGAAGGATTTCCAGCTTTAGGACCGGAGCCCTTTTTGCGATTCGGCGCTGCGTCGCTTTAACTGACAATTGCGCGGCTGTGCGACGTTGCACCCAAACGAAATTTGCGTCCTTTTTTTCCCACAAATAGAGCTTTCTTTTGGTGGTATTTGATCCCCTCTGCGTCATTTCTGATCGCCGCTATAAACAAAAGAAGAGCGACAATTTTGCAAAAAAACCCAAATTTCTTACTTTTTGCTAAAATACAAATCCAAACAAAAATATAAAAAAACATTTTTTTCACCGTTTTTGGCCGATTTATATTCTTCCACATATTTGCGATAAAAAAAAAATTGCAATTGGCGTTTATTGATTGGTTTGCGCAAAAGTGGTCGCGCTTACGGGTGATGAGAATTAATTTTTGGGGTTTTTATTTTTTTTTTTTTTTTTACTAATAATATCGGCGATCTGCAATTTTTTGCGGTACTGCGATATTTCGTCTGACCATTTTGACACTTTTTTGGGACCATTGGCATTTATACAGCGATCAGTGCTATAAAAATGCACTGATTACTGTGTAAATGCCATTGGCAGTGAAGGGGTTAACCTGCAGGGGGCGCTCTAAGGGTTAACTATGTTCCCTGGGCGTGTTCTAACTGTGGGGGGACTGCCCTAACAGGGGAAGGGAAGTGGTCACAGCCTTCATGTACAGGAAGGCTGTGATCACAGCCCTTCCCCCTTCACAGAGCGGAGGTCCGTGTTTACTTACACGGACCTCCGCTCCTTCGCTCCGGGGGGGCCATCGCGGGTAGCCGGCAGCAATCGAAGCCGCCGCACCCGCTCCCCGGCCCTCCCCGGACACAGTGAGTGCGTGGGCGCGCCTCCGGCGGCGCGCGCTCACTAGGCGCGATCACGCGGCCGCCGTCAGATGACGGCGATCCGCGTTACAGAGCCACTTTGCCGCCGTCAATTGCCGATTGACGGTCGGCAAGTGGTTAATACACAATGGTGGTGGCTATGTCTGGGTGTGACAATAGCACAAAGGGAGAAAATGTAAATATGTGGCTGTTAAATTATATAAAGAGTCATGGGGGACCTTATGAAATCCCCCAAGAATATCGAAAATCAAGGGATTTAATGAAATGCTTTTTCTCTTATAGTATCTTTGATAAGAAAACGAAAGAAAAGAAACGTAAGGGTATTATTATTCAGGGATTATTGGCTTGTTGTACAGAGTTAATGGAGCAGATTAAGGAGAAAGAGCAGCAAATTCTAGAACAGGCTCAGAGATGTGAGGTTTTGGAGAAAGAGTTAAATGAGAGGATATCAGATCTCAGGTTACATGCTATCACTACTGGGGAGGCACTGATTGAGAAGGCTAAATTATGTGATGATTTAAGTCGGGTAAATGAGGAATTGTTAGTGAAAATGCAAGTGGTTGAGAAACAGTTGGAGGAATGTAAACCTGCTGCCAACATTGCGTTTGATAAATTGTCAGAAAAATCAAATTACACAAATCAAGATGAGACCGTTGGGGCGTGGCTTGCGCACGCACGAGGATGGCTGCTTAAGCTGTGAGCTCCGCCAAAGACCGGACACAGAGCGACAATATATCGGGCACCTCGCTACCTAACACAGCCAAAAAGCGAGCATGGAAACCCCCGCTCACCGATCCACTACACAGCGCAAGAGAAAGGAGTCCCGGCAACCCCAGAAAATGACGGACTTCTTCTTCAGGCCAGCCCCAGCTCAGGGAGGAGGGCAAGATGGCGGCGAAAGACAGGCCGCGAGCGGCTCCTCGGCCTACATAGATCTCCCGGACGCGGATGATGGCAGGGATCAGGGATATCACCTCATCTCCCCGCAGCATTCCCAGCCCGTGAGCCAGACATCACACAGCCCAGCGAAAGCGCGGATGAGGATGGACTCACCCCGCCATGAGGCCAGCGCAGTGAGTACAGATCCCAGGGCTGAAGGCCCTACCATGACATTGTCACCAATAACAACCTGTTTTAGACACTACGGTCTTCACTCATGTCCAGCCTGACCTCCCTTATCCACAAAGTGACCACTGACATGCAGCTGATGGGAGACAGGGTTCACTACATGGAGACTAAAATGGCAGAGTGTACACATACAGTCAATGACTTAGTGGATGTATATGAGGAACAAAAGGAAGAGAACTGGTGGGTGAGATCTAAATTAGCAAATTTAGAAGATCGCAGTCGCCGCAATAACCTGAAGCTGAGAGGGATTCCAGAATCAGTTATGCCGCCCGATCTGCAAAAATAGGCTACTGATTTGTTTTCATCACTACTACCAGAAATGCCGCCATTGGAACTACTGATTGACAGGATCCATAGGATCCCTAAACCAAACCACCTTGCGGATTCAGTTCCAAGGGATACCCTATTAAGAGTCCACTTTTTCTCCACTAAGGAACAAATAATAGCAAAGACCAGGGCCATGAAAATCCTCCCCCACCCCTATGACGGGGTACAGGTGTTTCCTGATCTCTCCCAGCACACCCTTCAAATGCGGAGGCAGCTGAGGAATATAACAAAAGCGCTGGCAAATCATAAAATGATCTACAAGTGGCGCTACCCAGCCACTTTATTGGTGACAAGAAACGGTACCCAACACTCTATATCCTCACTAGAGCACGGCCTAAAAATGCTCCACTCCTGGGGTATCATCCCAGAACAAGCGGAAGATGGAAATAAACCTCCACCTGGGAACCGGCAGCAGAGCAGAGGGACTTCCGGTAAAGGCACACAATGCTGACAGTAAACACAAGCCCGTTAAAACATACTATGTGAGGCGCACCCGGTCTAGTCACAGCTCCAACGAACCAATCTCTGAACTTTACCCCCCAGGCAGCAACCTAAGGTTACAAGGCTGTGTTTGTGTATTGTACCCTCGGGTACCTCTTGTATACATCATAGTTTCACGTTGTTAACCTGTTATTTGCCTTTATTTTTAGTTCTCTATCTTTTTGTCTATTCCCCACACCTTGAATACGCATCTCTCCTGGTGTAACCTCTCTGCGGCAACCAGCAGTAACATAAGAGGAGACTCATCGAACAAGTCCACACCGGACAGCTTTCAGCTCTACCTTTCAACATCTCAGTTTGAGGCCACCGAACCGGAACAGTAGATCCCGTCAACTGTGAGTAAACTAATCCACACCACTCTTCCAACACCATGCCCATCAAAGTACTGTCTATCAATGCTAACGGGCTGAATCACCCCGCCAAACGCGCGTCACTCTGGAAATTGGCAACCACAACCAACAGTGACGTGCTTTGCGTCCAAGAGACACATTTCTTAAAAGACAATCACCCATCCTGCACGCATCGTCAATTTCCACACGTATTTGAAGCTTCCTACTCCAAAAAGCAAAGAGGCATACTTATCGCTATAAAGGACTCTGTCCACTTTCAACTACACCAATCCATTTGTGACCCAGAAGGGCGTTTTTTGATACTGATATGCTCTGTAAACTCTACCCCCCTGACTCTGGTATCCATCTATG
>BLSH010481052.1:1973506-1990523 GCA_018402905.1 Glandirana rugosa
AAAAAAAAAAGGTTAATCACAAATAACTTTTTCTCAAAAAATTGTTATGTCTCAATAGCTCTACGCTATTCGTCGAAATGTGCAAGTTGTAATGAAACGGTAAAACGGAACGCTTTACTATAGTTCACATTGTATAGTTTTTCTTTGTATAGAGTTTCTTTTCCTTGACTGTCATTGACAGGGTGTAGAGTCTTATGTTTGTGGGCAGGAAGGGATTGCCGATCCAGTGCTCAGTAATCTCGCCGGAGGACCCCTGAGGGTCCTGAGTGAGGGAGCCCACACCACTCTCGAAGGTATAGAGATAACATCACCTATTAATGACTCGTGACCTAGCCGTTAGGGAAGGACGGGTGTTTGTATTCTGAGATGTGGGACAGTTACTGTCAGTTCCTTTTCTTTGAGATATGTTTCTTTTTGATATGTTACACTTGATATCATTTCGCAAGGCAAAATGGCAAAGTAATGTTGAACGTGTAAAGCTGCTTATCGCATCTCGATAACTCTGTATTGTTAAAAAACTCTTTTTCAATAAACACTAATTGGAAAAAAAAAAAGATGAGACCGTTAAAATTAAGCTTGATACCAAAGATCATAAGCTAATATATCCATGGGCTGAGTTAAATACAGCCTCAAGCATACCAGCAGCTCCTACAACTACAACCACTGTTTTGAACACTGACAATTCGAGTGAAGTTCAATTGATCACAAAACAATTAAAGCCACAGGAGATGGAAGCCGTTGTAAGAGAGATAGGACAGGTACCCCGCTATGATGTAAATAGATTCATGAAATGGTTCTGTGATTTGCAGAGAGTCAGAGACACATACAACTTGAATATGGAAGACCTAGCTAGAATTTTGCAGAAAAGTGTAGGCAATGGCTTGTGGGCACGAACTTTGCAAAATTGTGGCCAGCGTCATAAAACTATGGATGTTTTAAAGGAATTGTTAAAAGCATTGTATGGAGTAACGACAAATGTGTCATTGTCAGGAAAAATTAGACAAATGAAAAATGAATGTCCATATGAACTTGCAGATAGAATTAGCAGTGTGATGGAATATGTAATGACCAGGAATCCAGGCTTTTAACATGGTGGTTTGGTTCACAGGGCAATGTTATTAGAAGCATTAGATGGTGATGTCAGGGAAGGTATTTTATCTGTTACACCTGACCCTAGTGATTATAATGATATTTTGTTGAGAGCAGACAATTTGTGGAGGAGAAAGTGCAGAGAGGATAGCTTTGCAGTCGATGCAGCTAGAATTTTTAGAGTTGAGGGTCAGCAAAATAGAGGTGATTTTAAAGGACCATGGAAAGGAAGAACATATAACAGTTCAGGTAGTTATAGAAGGCCAGAAACCAGAGGAAATCCTAACAAACAGCCTTGGGTGCCTTTTAATGAGATAAGAAGTGAGAGAGGTCGTTTGCAGGAGGAGCTATATAAGATACAGGAGGAAATGAAAAAAATAAAAGCAGGAGGGGCCAAAATAGCAACAGTCAGAAAGGAAGGTGCTGTGCCACCCTCTATGAGTGATTGTTAGGGGTCCCGAGCCCCCCACGCCCCTTCCTGACGTTTCTTAACTGATTTAACATTAGACTCCTGGGGGCGGCCCACTGTTGATGTAACATTAGGGGGAACTCGTGTAAATGCGCTGTTAGATAGTGGGGCAGCTATTAGTTTTAGCAAATCTGTTGTCCCTGGAAATAAGAAAATTAGAATAACAGGTGTCACTGGACATTCCATTGAAGCTCCTTTTGTGCGTGGTGTTGAGATGCGAATAGGAGAAGAGAAGTGGAAGTGTGATGTTGTTTGTCAGGATCAGGACATAATTGGTGCAGATGTCTGTGTACAGCAGGGTCTGGTGGTTGATTTTGCAAACATGAAGTTGTGGATGATGTCTGGTAATGACGGATTGGGTCATGTGTGGCATCCTCCCATGGAATTGGTAACAGCAGCAGTAAAACCCGTTGGTGTGTTACGTGGAGATTGGGACCCCTGTTGGGATAATCTGATGTGTGAATTTGATGACATAATGGCTAAACATAAACAAGATTGTGGTAGGATGAATACAATGATTTTATTGGAAGGATTTGATCCGGCACCTCTCAAGCAATACCCAGTTCCAAAAGAGGCCATTAAACCTATAACAGAAGCTGTAAAGCAATTGGAGGAGCAGGGTACATTAAAAAGGGGTGCATCGATATGCAATTCGCCAGCCTGGCCAGTCATCAAACCCGATGGGTCATTCAGGCTGACAATAGATTGCCGTGCATTAAACAAATGTGCTAAAAGTATGGCACCTGTTGTAGCAGCTTACCCTGAAATGATTGCCAAATTAACACCTGAAATGAAACGGTTTACGGTCATTGATATCAGTAACAGCTATTGGAATTTACCACTAGACCCAACATGCCAATACAAAACAGCCTTCAGCTGGGCGCAAGGTTACAAAGACAGTGCAGCAATATTTCATTCACATATGAAAGAAGTGATTGATAAGTTTTCAAAACCTGAAAGAGTAATTTCATATGTTGATGATATCTTGATTGGGTCAGCCTCAATTGAGGAGCATGTGACCGATGTGAGGGAAATGTTACAGCTTTTGAGAGAAGCAGGTTTGAAGATTAACCCAAAGAAAATGCAGTTGGGGAAGCAGGAAGTCCAATTTCTGGGTGTTACTGTAGGACAGTCAGGGCGAAGTATAAATGAACAGAGAGTTGAATTGATATGAATGCTACCTTTGCCCACTGATGAGAAAAGTCTGAGACAATTCTTAGGCATGGTAGGTTTCTGCAGGGAGTTTGTGCCTCATTATGCATCATTAACAGAGTGTTTGTATAATCTGCTGAAACAAGATGAATGGAAATGGAAATCAGAGCACACACAAGCTATTGAAGCTTTAAAGGAATCTTTAGGCAATGCCCCTTCATTAGCATCACCAGACCCAAACAAAGATTTCAGACTCATGTAGGCCCAAGTACTTTATCTGTTGCAATCACTCAAGACTATTTTGGAAAACAAAGACCTATAGCCTATGCATCACGTTTACTATCATCTGTAGGACAGAAATATCCTTTGTGTACTCGTATGGTGTTGTGTTGTTATTGGGCAATAAACAAATTCAGGTACTTGACAGGTAGACAAAAGGTCATCATTGCTAGTCATCACACTCCTATTGTCATGTTAGCAAATGGAAAATGGAAAGAGGCAGATGTGAATTGTAAAAGGCTTGCAAGATGGACCACTGCATTATTGTCAGAGAATATTGAGGGTTTGATGTTAAAGGAACCTAGTGTTCTGATTGGTGGATTGATGATTGAAGGTGAATCTCATGAATGTCAAGTGCAAGGAAATAGTTTGCAGCACAGAGTTTTTACTGCCGTAACCAAACCTTTTTACCATGAAAGTGAGTGCTGGTTCATTGATGGTTCTTCTTACTATAAAGATGGACGTAGAGTTGCAGGATTTGCTGGTGTTTGTGTAAAAGATGGCGAGGTGCAGAGACAATTTTCATATTCATGTAGAGCTCGTTCTGCACAGTATGTGGAAATAGCAGCATTTCTGCAAGTTCTCATTGAATTAAGAGATGATGGTGGAATCATTAACATTGCTTCTGACTCAGACCAGGTATGCAAGGGTGCAGTTGTCTATCTTTCATGGTGGAATGTGATGGGCTTTAAAGGAACAGATGGCAGTGAGATAAGATATGCGTCCTTATGGAAAATGATTGAGGAGGAAACGCAATTCTTTTCGAAAATTAATATCAGAAAGGTACAGGCCCACAAAAAACAAACAGCTGAGCACCACTGGAACAATACTGTACATAGATTAGCAAAAGAGGCTGCAGTAACATCCCCCGAATGGCCTCATATAGAGCGTACTTTGTCACTCCCAGTGTCTGCTCTCACACAGGCTCAAGCAAAAGGAATTGTAGAAAAAACATGTGAGTTAGGTAAAATACAAGATCAGGATGAGGAATTAGCTCAATTAAAAGAAACGTGTGAGACTGGGCCCATACAGTTTGAGGGTCAAGAAATGCAAGTAAAGGATGGCCTTTTAATAACTTCCAAACACGGCTTATCTTTGTGGGTTGCCCCAAAAGGCGTAAGGAAAGACATTCTTACATGGATTCATGGGTCTCCTGCTGGTGGACACCCCAAACTTCCTTTAGCTTTAGAGAGGTTAGATCATGTAGCATGGTGGCCTCAAAATAAACAACACATGCAGGATCATATCTTGTCATGCTTGATGTGTGCCAGGCATGATCCCGCAAATAGGAGGAGGAGAGGAGCACTGATGAGACAAGCTCCCATGGGACCATGAGAGCGAATACAAATCGATTACACAGGTGAATTCCCTAACACTGCACACCAGAACAAATATTTGTTGGTTGTCGTGGACTCTTTCAGTCGCTGGGTTGAGGCTTTCCCTACCAAAAACTGTACTGCCACTACTACTGCAAGGATCTTGGTCAAAGAAATATTTAGTCGGTGGGGAATACCAAAAGTTCTAGACAGTGACAATGGGCCAGGTTTCGTAGGTAATGTGATACAAGAGATATGTAAGCTCCTTGGTGTCATCCAAAAAACGAATGAACAAACGAATGAACAGGACAATTAAAAATGCTCTTAGAAAGGTTGTCAATGAGCAAGGTACTGATTGGGATGAGAAATTACCTTTTGTTCTAGCAACCATACGTTCTAGAGTGTGCAGGTCCATAGGCTTTGCCCCTTATGAAGCTCTGCTCGGTAGAACAATGAGAACGTGGGAACATCTGATAAATCCGGTCCCAGCTGCATTCTGTGTCATTGTCTGAATCATGGGTAGAGACCTTAAAAGATCATGTGATTACAGTGCATAAGGCTGTGTGTGTCACTGATGAATGTACCCATATAAGCTCACAGCAGTGGTTTAATGTAATGGGAGACACTAGTGAATACCAAATTGGGGATAGAGTGATGTTACAGGACTTTTCTGGGTTTCACCCATTTCCTAGGGCAAAATGGAAGGGCCCTTATGCAGTCATAGACAAAATTGGACCCTCAGTTTACTTATTAGACATGGGAGGGGAAAGGTCAAGATGGAGTCATGCATGTCAGATCAAAGCATTTAAAGGTAAAACAGATTTGATGGATGAGAACATTGTCTAACTTTCTGCCTGAGATTGTCTTTCAGGTCCCAGGAGTGATGCAAATGTCAGAAGAATATCCCAAAATGAGGACACCCCCCCTGAACAAATACAAGCCTTCTCTTTTTACATATGTTTTGACAATAGCATCAATCACCCTACTAATTTGCATCATAAACACCAGAGTGGAAAAGTGTCAAGTTAAGGGATTCAAATGCTTACCAGTGGGGAAATCTGATCAAAATAAAAGAGGTGTATTGGATCATACTACAGAACTTACAGTTTTAGAGAACTCAGAAGGCATCCAGATACATGAGGATATTGTAAAAGGCATAGTCGGGGGGTGGATAATTGTTAGATGTGAGATTGTGATGCCAAAATCTTATTACCTTTTGGAATATGTTGTTTGGACTTACCCAGAAGGAAGCGATCGTCACAGGAGTACAAATATAATAAAAGTGGAGACAAAGAACGGACCACAGATGCAAATGACTTTAGATAGGAACTTCACAATATTTCAGGAGGGTATTATATCCTGTAGCCCTCATGATATGAAGGATGGAGTCTATACAAAAATCCTAAATATAGTGGTCACAAATTCTAGAGACTGTCCTACAATTTTACAGTGGCCAGAACATGGACTATTTTTCGCGCTAACTCAAACCTTCGTATATAGTGATGTTTCATATTTATCATTACCGTTATTATTGAATCTTACGTTGTTTACCATTCCAGAGAGTTGCCCAGAAGCAATGAGATCATGGTTTAAAACAGTATTTCAAACACATTTGAATTTATTTTAGGATGCTACACAAGGGCTCAATTTTAAGAAAATTTCAAAGAGGGATCTGGGCACTGATATAATATCAGGGCTCAATTTGGGTAGTTCAATTTGGAATAGGGTCGATATAGAGAGCCTAAATATGCGAGAACAAAGTTTTGTGGGTGGATTGCAGCAGATACTTCTTAAAGGGGGAAGAGTGGATTTAAACACTCTAGCTGAAATGAAATTAGATATTCACAACATCCACACCATTGCTGCAGATTTGCAGAACATTCAACGGTCAGTGAGTGCACTGAGTAAGACAATCAAATCAATAATGTATCCAAATCTATGGTATGTGGTATTATAGGAAACTTGCTGAGCGAACACCTGAGCCTAGGGCTTCAAGAAATCAAACAAGGAGAATGGCCGAGGATCATAAACTCAACTCTATTATTCAGTCTTATCAAAGACAGTGGTGTTACTTGTAAGAACTTTGCCCTTGCTAAAGTAAGGAGCCTGGATACTCTTTGCAACAAAGATCGCATCTTAAAGCAGGAAATACCTTTGACCGTCGACATCCCTACATGGTCAAAGACACCCTTACCCATATATAAGATGATCATTCTTGGTGAGGTGGAGGTGAGGAAGGATACTAATATACTGAAACAACTGCTACCACAAAGCAGACTCGTTGTCAAGGACAACCAAGTGTGGAAGACCATGGACCCCAACTGCTGTACCAGACGTGGCCAGGCCTGGCTTTGTTCCTGTTCTTTTGAGCAGCTGGAGTACATAGATGGCTGTGCTGCTACACACTCTGGGAACTGCCTGGTTCAATTGCAAAAATATGAACCAGCCTGGAAGAGAATAATTCATGAAGACTCGAGGGTCTGTGCATTGGGGGTTCCCTCGTTCACTTGGCAGAGACAAGTTCAGTGCCGGACACCTATCACCGGCTGGTGTGTTAACCTCACAGATGGACTGTTGACAATAGGAGGTGAAGACATTCGAGCCAATATCCAGATGAATCAAGTATCTATGGACATTGACCAAACTGATCTTGGCAATTGGGACTCTATGATTTCTCCTTTATTTAAAAAAATACCACCACTTACAGTTGAATTGGATACATTATTTAAGAGGGATAGTAGGAAAATTATAGAATTACAAGAACTGGTGAAGGAAAACCTCATCAGTTCTAATAAAATTGCTGAAGAATTTCAGGAGCCTTGGTGGAGCATACCCAATAACACTTTTACTCACCCGCTATTAAGAACTCTTTCCATGATTTTTGTGTTTATTCAATTTATATTAATATGTTTTTTGTTTAGTTTATATTGTTGTGGTAGAAGACAACATGAGTAATCCAAAAAAATAAGGAAAGCCTAAATTTGGCCTCAATCTTAAGAGCCAGGGATGTCTGAGTAGTCTAGTTATGAATCGGTTCTAGTTCGAACCGATCCAAGTGGGGAAATATGTAGTATGTTATATATGTGTATATATATATATATATATATATATATATATATATGTATATGTGTAGGTATGTATGTATGTGTGTATACATATATTGGGTCAGGGCGTTAACAAATCTATTTTTAAATTGTGTTGTTGTGCGAAGGCGCATTGGCATTTGAGACTGGTCATCTAATTAGGAAAGAATAAACTGACCAAACCAATTGTTCTTTACATGTAAAACGGACAGATAATGGCCCTGTAATATTCGGGACTCGTTATCTAATTAGGCATTTCAAAGGGAGTTTTGACAGATAATGCCTCCATGATATGTTAATGTTAATAAAAGACCACCTAGGAGTTTACAGCTGTTGACGGCTTTGGGTCATTATCTGTCGCTCTTTCAAGACAAAAGGCCTAATTAAATTGCTCACTCTTAGTCACCCATGGGAGGTGGGGGGGGGGGGGGGAGAAAGCTGTATAAGAGGGGAGCCTGTGTTAAGTAAAGTGTGACAGGAAAACTGGGTTCCTCTGAAGTGGTCTCAATGATACACTATCCCTGTCATCAATATATGTACACCTATGTTGGATTGTATTATCTCTTGATGGACTTTATTCTGTCTGAAGGAAATAAATGTTCCTCTCTGGAAGGACCGGGTGCTGCGGAAAATTAATCATCATAATAATAACTAAATAATAACATTCGTTCATCCATCATTCATTCATCCATCATTCATCCATTACTACATCACTACACCTGCAATTTCTTGCCTTTGCATTCCTCAATATTCCAGCCTGATTACCACTTGTTCAGCAATTCAATTCCATGGATCTACTCTCATCATCCTGATCAGTGACACCTGCACACTTTGTTGCCCTTTACCGGTCTAGGTGTCACAGCAAGGAGATTCTTTCTTGAGGGCTAGGTGCAATACATTCTCATATGTGGATTATCCTTTATGCCTATTATTAGCCATAACTCAGGGTCTCCTTGTGAATATCTCTGGACTGATTTCATTGTGGTTAGCCACGGTGGGGTGTATGATTGATGTGGATGCGTGTGTAGTGCTGCTAGAAATCTCTCCTACCCCTTTAGACAACATTGTCTTTTTAATCTTTGCATAGATGATAGTGTATCATATTTTAACATTGGATTGTTATTTTGTTTCAATAAACATACTTATTGGGAATCACTGGGGTGTCTGCATAAAATAATCCTTGGGTCTCTAATCCTTTAGTTCTTGCAAGATGAGTATAAAGAAATATAAACATTGTGTGGCTCCACATCCAAATAAATACAATGGAAAAATGGAGAAAAATGACTGGGATTTAAAGGTAGGCACTAGTATCCCAAGTTGAAAGAAGTGCTCAACAATATATAGATATAAAAATTCACAGCCGTGTGGACGGATCCTTTTCCCCTCTCACAAGGAGCGCTTGCAGCTGGGATTAGCGGCAGTCATATCATAGAGCCTTATATATCAGACATTGGTTAACCCCTGAATTATCCATTTTGGAAATTGGACTTATACTGACCGACTCTCTAAACTACAACCTTGAAGATCTTTTTGCGGGACCTATAGCATCCTGTTGATTGGCTGAATCATATTATGCCCCTCTTCGGTTGGCTGCACGTCTCTCTCTTTCTCCCCTCCCATAATATTGAATAAGCACTGGCAGACAGTCAGAAGGCGCTTGGCAGATTGATAGATCACTGGCAGGCAGACAGCAGGCACTTGTCAGGCTGCACGAGTAAGGGCGATAGCCACAGGCCAAAGACACAGAGCAGGGTCAGGCAAGATGTACTGACTCCATTCATGCTATGTAAGCGGGTTTTACTAGGCTGCATTTTTTAGGTAGGTTTTTACCAAGAAATCAAAATTAGAGTGTATTATTTCATAGAAAAGGCCAGAAATATTGTAGTCTCTATGTACACTATGTAAACAGCTTTTACTATGCCGCAGTTTCACTGGGTAATACCAGGTACATTTCATAATCAAGAAATCTAAATTGGAGTATGTAGCACCACCCCAAAGACACTGCTTGGTAAATTGGGTTCTCTGTTCTGCCCCTCGACTCCAAGAACAACCTTGGCCCCCTGATACACTGCAAGAACATGAGTATAGGCACCTTTAATTTGGCTGTGAATTAGTACCAGGAAATAGACACAAGACCGTTTAGTGGTAAATTACCTCAATGTACTTATACTGGTTAGAATGAATGGTGGTTTGCACATAAATGAGCATACAAAAGGTAGGCCAAGACAGAATCTGCTAGACAGAATATTCATTATGTCAAAGTAACTTAGAATAGAGTTCTGTACCACTTAGACTGGAATAAACACATACATCAGCAAAGTCAGCAACAGACAGTGCATATGTATTCCCATCAAGCCTGCAGTTTCTAAAGGGCTCATTCTCTCTCTCTAGCAGAAGATGGTGAATCCCCATAGCAGCAGCTCACCAGTCCCAGAGATATTGTAGCTCACCATCCGTTCACACACACACACACACAGGGATTAAATTACTCTAGGATATGCACCCAGGTGACTATGACTGTCGGCACCCTGCCGACATGTAGCAGTGATGGTGCATACTGGACAATGATGTGCAGTTTCTCTCATGGCAAAAATACAGCAATACAGTTCTTTTCTCCGCCTATTATTGTCTCCCTCCAGGAACTGTAATCCAAAGGTCCATAGCAAAGGTCTATAGCATGGCTCCCTTCCTAAATGTCAATTCCCACATTCAGTTGTAGCCAGCATAGAGGACTCTTGAATTCTTTAGGCTTGTCTGCTCCCCCTACTAGCTAAAGGCAGTCAATATTGTTATGTCCAGGGGCGGACTGACCATTTGAGCACTCCGGGCACTGCCCGAGGGCCCGTGGCCATTAGGGGGCCCTATGACTGTGATCCACCCATCAATCACAGCTAGCTGACTGTTAGATCTGGTCCCTGCAAAGCAGCTGTCATTAGACCTCTCATGGCACGCCTCTTCCCCACTGGCTCCTCCTCCCCTACACCACAGGTGCTTGTATTTGTCATCACCTCAGATGGATGAGAAGAGAGGATGGATGGGCGGGGAGGTCTAATGACAGCCGCTTCCCATGCTACTCTGCAAGTTATTTAAACAGCAGCTGCTTGTATCCTGCTGATGTGTTTCCCCCCATTGAGTATCCCAGGATGTGCCCAGTGCCTTGCTGTGTGTCCCATGATGTGCCCAGTGCTGTGATGTGCGCCCCATTATGTGCCCCATGCCCTGTTGTGTGCCCCATGCCCTGTTGTGTGCCCCATTGTGTGCCCCATGCCCTGCTGTGTGCCCCATTATGTGCCCCATGCCCTGCTGTATGCCCCATTATGTGCCCAGTGCCTTTCTTTGTGCACCATAATGTGCCCAGTGCCGTGAAGTGTGTTCCATTATGTGCCCCGTGCCCTGCCGTGTGCCCCATGCCCCGCTATGTGCCACATGTCCTGCTGTGGGTCCCATGCCATGCTGTGTGTCCCATTATGTGCCCGGTGCCCTGCCATGTGCCCCATGTCTCGCTATGTGCCACATGTCCTGCTGTGGGTCCCATGCCATGCAGTGTGCCCTGCTGTTGGCCCCATGCTTCACTATATGTATGCCCCATTATGTGCCCCATGCCCTGTTGTGTGCCCCATAATGTGCCCTGTGCCCTTATGTGTGCCCAACTGTGTGCCCCATGCCCTGTTGTGTGCCCCACTGTGTGCCCCATGCCCTGCTCAGTGCTTTATTATGTGCCCTATGCCCTGTTGTGTGCCACATGTCCTGATGTGTGCCCTGCTGTGTGTCCCATGACCCTCTGTGTGCCATGCGCTTCACTGTGTGCCCTGCTGTGTACCCCATGTCCTGATGATTGCCCTTTGCCCTGCTGTGTGCCCCATGATGTGCCCTGTGCCCTGCTGTGTGCCCTATTATGTGCCTCATGCCCTGCAGTATGCCCCATGTCCTGATGTGTGCCCCATGATGTGCCCTGTGCACCACATTGTGTGCCTCATGCCCTGCTGTGTGCCCCATGTCCTGAGGTGTGCCCAGTGCCCTGCTATGTGCCCCATGTCCCTCTGTGTGCACTGTGCCCTGCTGTGTGCCCCATGTCCTGATGTGTGCCCTGCTGTTTGCCCCATTATGTGCCCTGCTGTGTGCCCTGGTGTGTGCCCCATGCCCTTCTGTGTCCCTTATGTCCTGATGTGTGCCCAGTACCCCCCTGTGTGCCCCATGCCCTGCTATGTGCCCCATGTCCTGGTGTGCCCAGTGCCCTGCAGTGTGCCCCATGTGTCCTGCTGTGTGACCCATGATGTGTCCTGTGCCCTGCTGTGTACCCCATGATGTGCCCTACTGTGTGCCCCGTGCCCTGCTGTATGCCCCATTATGTGCCCCATGCCCTGCCCTCTTGTGCCTCATAATGTGCCCTGCTGTGCCCCATAACATGCCATGTTGCCCCCACCAATGTGCTCTGCTGTGCCCAATAATGTGCCCTCTTGCCCCCGTGTAATATGCCCATAATGTGGACTGCTATGCCCCCCTCTGTAATGTGCCATGCTGTGCCCCATAATGTGCCATGCTACCAGTTTTGATCCCACTAATGATGCATCCACACAGTGCAAGATGGGTTTGGGGCCCTGTGTGGGTGTGGCTTGCATATGGGTGTGGACACAGGGGGCCCTATGATCTCCTTTTGCCCGGGGGCCCCATGAGTTGTCAGTCCGCCCCTGGTTAGGTCCAGCATGAATAGTTTAGTGAGAGCATAAAGAACAGCTGCAGCATAGTGTTTTATCTCACTCCCATTCTTAGCAAAGCACTTGGTTACAAGTATAATATCTCACCAAAATAAAATAGAAATATTGTTATGGCTCCATACACACTGTCAAGAAAAGAAAAATGTGCTCAGGCACATGGTTATGCGCAAGGCAGAGAATACCTGTTGTCCAGACTAGACTGGCACTAAGCGGGCTATTTTAAGCATCACTGATGCACTAGGACTTTGCTTTATGGTCTACAGCATTGCTGCTTATCTGCTACCTGTTCTTGTTTTTGATCTCCTTTTACTGTTCTGATCCATCTCACCATGCTTGAACTCTGCCTGTACTGACCCCTGGCTTGCCCTTTGACCATGTCTCTGCCTGCTCCTTCTGCCTGTCTGCTTCATCGTTGCCAACTCCAGCCCGAACCTGACTACTCTCTCCTGCCTGCTGTTCTGCTTCTGACGTGCCTGCTATTTACCAACCCAATATATTTGCCTTTTCTGTGTGAAATAATTCACTCTAATTTTATAGTCTTGATTATACACCTGCCTGGTGTCACCCTGTAAAACTGTGTAAAAGCTGCTTACATAGAGTGCATTGAGTAAGTACAATAGTTCTGCTTTTTTTCTGTGAAATAAAACACACTCAGATTGATTACTTGATTAACCACTTGGCACCTTTACCCCTACCTGCCCAGGCCAATTTTCAGCTTTCAGTGCTCTCACACTTTGAATGACAATTGCCCTGTCATGCAACACTGTACCCAAAATACAATTTTAGCATTGTTTTGACACAGATAGAGTTTTCTTTTGGTGGTATTTAATCACCACTCGGTTTTTAATTTTTTGCTAAACAAATGAAAAATTATAAAAAAGTTTCAATGGGATTCTGGTTAAAGATCCCAGTTTTCATACTCTACCATGGGTTCAATGAATGTCCAGTGAACCAAACCCAAATGTATTCACCCATCCCTAGTCCTGAATTTGGAGTTAAGAGCAACTTGGCAAAAACTGAATAAAAGCCCACCTTTGTGTATGGGAACAAATCTTGATAAGGCCCATAGATTTTGGAACATTTTTATATATGCAAAACTAAAATGCAGGTACAGCCTAATAACTTTTCAGTTTATGTACTTGTTATAGATGTTTTTGTTTTGCCTATTACATATATATATATATATATATATATATATAAAATAGTTCCCCATCTGGGGTTTAAAACAAAAACACAGATCTAGATGTAAAACTCTCCCCCTTGGTACTGTTTCCTGCAGTAATTTGTTTCCACTACTAGATGTCCTCAGTTTCAGACACCCAGCATAATTCAACTTGGAAACCTAAGAAAATCCTGTGAGTACAGTGTTTCAACAATGAAAGCCTGCACTCACATACAATGATACCAAATTTACAAATGGTAACAGTATAACATTTGATATATTTTGTCAGCACTTTAATATTAAGCACAAATTGACAGAGTCTGTATTAGAAATAAGTGTGCTGTAATGACTAGGGATCAGTTTGACAATAGGTGCTAGATAGATCTGATTAACAACAAATAGTTTGGGGCTTTAAAATTAGATGCAGAGCAAATTATGGACCACAATGGACCACATGTTTATAAGGTTTTATCAGCTTAGCACAGCAGAAGATTGTTTACAGTTTACTTCCATGTATAGGCGATAAAAATGACATGATAAAAAGAAATCTGTCAAAGATCTCACTGTTATGAAAACCAACATGTTAACTTTATTGATCAGCAACATGATTTGATCTTCCATCAACTATCAATCATATACAGTTCTGAAGAAATGCTGTAAAGCAAGAATGTTTTCAAAAATATTTCGTTTAATTGTTTATTTTTATCAATTTACAAAATACAAATTGTGCGAACAGAAGAAAAATCAAAATTAAATCAATATTTGGTGTGACTACCCTTTGGCATCAAACCAGTATCAAACCATTATCAACCAGTATAGTTTCTTACACTTTCACACTTTGTACTTTGTAAGGGATTTTGTAGGATTAGGGACAGGTGCATGATTAACCAATTATACCAAACAGATAACTAATGGTCATCAATTTCTTATGTAGGTTGAAATACAGTAATTAAAACAGAATCTGCTGTGTGTCTTAAAACTGGGAACAGCCAAACTCTGCTACTAAGGTGAGATTGTGGAAGACATTTTTATGTCACAGGTCATACACCATGGCAAGACTGAGCACAGCAACAAGCAACAAGACACAAGGTAGTTATACTGCATCAGCAAGGTCTCTCCCAGGTAAAGATTTCAAAGCAGACTGGGGATTCAGGATGTGTTATTCAAGCTCTTTTGAAGAAGCACAAAGAAACAGCCAACACTGAGGACCATAGACGCAGTGGCTGGCCTAGGAAACTTAATGCAGCAGATGAAGACACACCATGCTTACCTCCCCTAAACATCAGAAGATGTCCAGCAGTGCCTTCAGCACAGAACTTACGTAAATCAGTGGGACCCAGATACACCAATCTACTGTCCGGGGAAGTCTGGCCAGAAATAGTCTTCGTGGAAGAATTGCAGCCAAAGAGCAACACGCCCAACGTGGAAACAAGGCTAAGTGACTCAACTATGCATGAAAACATAGGAACTGGGGTACAGAAAAATGCCAGCAGGTGCTCTGGACTGATGAGCCAAAATTTGAAACATTTGGCTGTAGCAGGAGACAGTTTGTTTGCTGAAGGGCTGGAGAGGGGTACGATTATGAGTGTCTGCAGGCAACAATATGTCCCATCAGGGAGAGGTATGACTGGCCCCAAATGTATTCTGCAGTAGGACAATGACCCCAAAGATACAGCCAATGTCCTTAAGAACTATCTTCAGCGTAAAGAACAACAAGGAGTCCTGGAAGTGATGGTTTGATCCCCAAAGTGCCCTGATCTCAACATCATCATGTCTGTCTGGGATCACATGAAGAGACAGAAGGATTTGAGACAGTCTACATCCACAGAAGATCTGTAGTTAGTTCTCCCAGATGTTTGGAACAACCTACCTGCCAATGCTGATGCTGTTTTGAAGGCAAAGGGTTATCACACCAAAAATGGATTTAATTTGGATTCCTCGTCTGTTCATTTACATTCCACTTTGTTAATTTATAAAACTAAACTATTAACACTTCTATTTCTGAAAGTATTCATAATTTACAGCATTTTTTTACACCTGCACTACTTTGTTGAAATTGTGGGCCCTTTCACACCTAACGCGGTAGGATGCAGTTGGCTGCATTTTGTACTGCACTCCAACTTCAAAGACAGTCCAATATTCAGGCTATCCTACCATTTCAGTGTAATGTAACGCAGTTCAGAAAAGTACAGCATACTGCATTTTTCTGTACCGCAAGCATGCAAAAGCACATGCAAACACACTGCAACGCATCACGGTGCACATAGAAGCCCAAGCAAAGCAAAAAGGAATTAACCTCACAGGACAAATGCAGATCGAAAAATGCACATTGACTGCACGTAAAACGTACATCAAATGCATGCATAGGTATAAGGAAAAAAACATGCAGTTACTTGCAGTTTCTGGTGTGAAAGGGGCATTACAGTGAGACAGAATATGCAAAGTCGCATCAAAGTTGCACCACATAATTGCACTGTAAATCTCATCAAAGTAGCATCGCAGTAGTGTGAACTTGTACCTGAAGCAGGTAAATTAAAAAAGTAAAACTGTAGCTCATACAACCATGTATCAAATGCCAGATAGCATGTTCTTTACGTAGAAAAATAACAACACTGGATTCTGATTGGGTTTTATCACCATCATAAACAGCTTCTTTTCCTTCAGTTCTGATAAATAAACACCCATGACTACTACGTACAGAGTAATTGACATAGCTAATAGTATACAGTATCTCACAAAAGTGAGTACACCCCCACATTTTTGTAAATATTTTATTATATCTTTTCATGTGACAACACTGAAGAAATGTCACTTTGCTACAATGTAAAGCAGTGAGTGTACAGCTTGTATAACAGTGTAAATTTGCTGTCCACTCAAAATAACTCAACACACAGCCATTAACCACTTCAATACAGGATGTCTTTACCCCCTTCCTGTCCAGACCAATTTTCAGCTTTCAGCACTCTCACACTTTGAATGACAATTATTCTCTCATGCTACCCTGTACCCAAACAAAAATTTTATCATTTTTTTCACACAAATAGAGCTTTCTTTTGGTGGTATATAAGAACCTCTGGGTTTTTTATTTTTTGCGACATAAGTGAAAAAAGTGCGAAAATTTTGAAAAAAAAACACTTTTTTTTAGTTTCTGTGATAAAATTTTGCAAATAAGTAATTTTTGTTCATAAATTTGGGCCAAAACGTATACTGCTACCTATCTTTGGTAAAAATAACCCAAATAAGTGTATATTATTTGGTCAGTGTGAAAGTTATAGAGTCTACAAGCTATGGTGCCAATCATTGAAAATTGATCACACCTGATGCACTGATGGCCTATCTAATTTATTGAGGCCCTGAAATGTCAGGAATGTACAAATACCCCCCAAATTACCCCCTTTGAAAAGTAGACATTCTAAGGTATTTAGTAAGAGGCATGGCAAGTTTTTTGAAGTTGTACTTTTTTCCCACAATTCTTGGGAAAATTAAGAAATTATTTTTTTTTTTGCACAAAATTGTCATAATAACAAGTTATTTCTCACACACAGCATATGCATACTTCCAATTACACCCCAAAATACATTCTGCTACTCGTGGAAAGAAAATGAAAACGATTTTATTTTTACACAAAGTGGTCAATTTATAAGATATTTCTAACACATAGCATGTACATAGCAAAAAATGAACCCCCAAAATATATTCTGCTACTCATCCCGAGTATGGCGATACCACATGTGTGAGACTTTTACACAGCC
>BLSH010481052.1:2035753-2054426 GCA_018402905.1 Glandirana rugosa
ATCCATGTAACAAAATGTAAATCTTTATAACTTGACGTCAGAGGTAACGAAACGTCTATTAAGAAAGGAGATAAAACCTTTTTTTAGTTACATTAGTGATAGAAGGAAAAAATACAATGGGATCACTAAAATACTTGGATTTTGCAAAAGCGTTTGACACCGTTCCCCACACACGGCTAATGTGTAAGGTAAAGTCTACAGGCTTGGAAAGATCAATTTGTAAATGGATAGAAAACTGGCTAAAAGACCGAATTCAGAGAGTAGTGGAGCTGATGTAACATGGAACATGATTTGGCATTGCTGGAAGATTGGTCAAAGCAATGGAGACTGCAGTTCAATATTTCTAAATGTAAAACAATGTACCTAGGAAATAAGAATCCCCTTAGAGAGTACAGCATTGGGGGGGGGGGGGGTACAGTGTTAGCCAGCACTACAGAAGTAAAAGATTTGGGGGTGCTAATTTCAGATGATTGCAAAATGAGCAAACAATGTGACCAGGCAGTGAGAAAAGCAAAAAGAATTCTGGGATGTATCAGTAGAGGGATCACCAGCAGGAGGAAGGAGGTTCTGATTCCTCTATATAGATCTTTAGTGAGACCTCACTTAGAATACTGTGTCCAGTTCTGGAGACCTCACTTAAGAAAAGATATGGATAAGATAGAACGAGTTCAGAGATGGGTAACAAAAATGGTGAAAGGTCTGAGGGATAAAACATATCAAGAACGACTTAAGGAACTTAATATGTATCTGGAGGAAAGAAGGGAAAGAGGAGACGTGATTGAAACCTTTAAATACATCAAGGTTCAGGAAGGCAGTCTTTTCAATATGAAACCAAAATCAAGAACATGACCTCAAACTAACTGGAGGGAAATTGAAAACAAATCTTAGAAAGTATTATTTTACTGAAAAACTTCCAACAGAGGTTGTGAGACAGTCAACAGTAAATGGCTTCAAACATGCTTGGGATAAACATAAAGCTAGAATCAGACAAAGAGGTTAATGGAAAAAAAAATAAAAAAACAAAAACAAAACAACCCCCCCCAAAAAAAAAAAAAACAATAAAAGAGCAGACTCAATGGACTACTCAGTCTTTTTCTGCTGTCACTTTTCTATGTTTCTATATGTTTTCTGTCAATTGCCCCGACACAATTTGGAAAATTGCATCGGTCCCAGAAAACTTCCGCTATCTTGCACCAATCTTCAGTAGTGGGCTTCTCCAGGACCAAATCCCTCAGAACATTCCAGGTGGCTCTGCAGGTATCAGGTACAATATTACTGGCGGTAATTGCCAACCAAGAACTCAAAATGCATACTTGCAAATGAATGTTCAGTTGCCAGGTACCTAAAATGGCAAAGTAAATACAGTTTATTTGAATGATGCATATTAACAATAAGCTACTTCTATATTATAAATAAAAACTAGCTTGGAAGGAGGTGCCTGAGGAAGTGAAGGAAGAAGAGGAGCAGGAGAAATACACTGGTGTGATGTACAAGAACAATGAATATGGTAAACACAATCACACCCACAATTTCATTCTAGTATTAATTATTTCACTTCATGTATAAGTAAAATGGGACACATAATGATATGGATCTCTAAATGCCACACATGAGGTAAAAAGAAAAAGTAGTTATGAAAAGTAACCTCAATGTAATAATGAGTCTTTCAATGGCCGGAATACTCCTTCTGAAACTGGTGTTTTGTCGCTCTAGATGGCTAGAGAGCGAATCCACCAATTCATTGAAACTGTAAAGAGAAAATATATGGTTATTAGCTACATTGGCCATGTAGAAATGGACCATTGTTTACTCTATTTCCATTGTATTTTATTTGCTCAGGTTTTTTTTATTACTTCTAGCTATTCCACGCTAAAAACTAGAAATAGAGTCATGGTGGCCATGCATATACACGTTTTCCAAAAAATACCTTGTAGCAGTTGCAAGTTAACATGAACAAATATTCTCACCTTTTAATTGATATCTGTGTGTAGTTGAAGAATATGTCTTCATGAGCATGGAGGTCGCTATAAAGGACCCAAAACTAGCCTCTCTATTCCCTTTGGGCAATGACGGGATGGATCCAAAACCTATGCCTTTTCCTTCTCCCGTTATCCTCTTCTTCATCTATTAACGCTGCTACAGCAGCCATAATGACTGCTGACCCAACATTTTGCATAGCCAACATGTTTGCTGAGCACTATACAACACCTGACAACTAAAGAGGAAGATGAAATGACTGAGCAGGAAAATGAATTATGTCACTATGAGTTGTTGCATAGCATCAAAGTTGCATGAAGTCATTTGTAAAGTCGCACAAAATCGCATTAAAAGTCACACGTGAAATTGCACGACTTTCTAGTCACACTAATGGATACAGGCCTCATTAATCAACCCCTAGTTATCAACTGAAGTGAAGAGAGTAGATGTTTCTTGTCCAGGAGATCAACTTAACCACTTCAGCCCCAGAAGGATTTACCCCCTTCCTGACCAGAGCACTTTTTGCGATATGGCATTGTGTCGCTTTAACTGACAATTGCGCGGTCATACAATGCTGTACCCAAACAAAATTGACGTCCTTTTTTCCCACAAATAGAGCTTCCTTTTGATGGTATTTGATCATCTCTGCAGTTTTTATTTTTTGCACTATAAACAAAAAAATAGCACCAATTTTAAATAAAAATCAATAATTTTTACTTTTTGCTATAATAAATATTCAAAAAATAAAATGTAAAAAAAATAATTTCTTCCTCAGTTTAGGCCGATATGTATTCTTCTACATATTTTTGTTTAAAAAATCCCAATAAGCGTATATTGATTGGTTTGCGCAAAAGTTATCGTTTCTACAAAATAGGGGATAGATTTATGGCATTTTATTATTATTTTTTATTTTACTAGTAATGGTGGTGATATGCAATTTTTATCGGGACTGCGACATTGCGGCAGACAGATTGGACACTTTTGACACTTTTTTGGGACCAATGACATTTATACAACGATCAGAGCTAAAAATAGCCACTAATTACTGTATAAATGTCACTGGCAGGAAGGGGTTAAACTCTAGGGGGCGATAAAGGGGTTAAATGTGTTCCCTATGTGTGTTTTAACTGTGTGGGGGCTGGGCTGGCAGGTACATAACAGATTTAACTGTTCCCAATCACTGGGAACAGTAGATCAGTGTTATGTCTCCGACAGAACGGGGATCGGCTGTGTTTACATCGACGTATCCCCGTTCTGCCTCTGTAGTAGGCAATCGCGGGTCGCTGGAGGACATCGAGTCCACCCGACCCACGGGCATGCTCATGGAGCTTGCTCACGCGCAAATCGCACATGTGCAGCAGGCGGGGTGCGCTCACAAATCGCGCATGCCCATTGTACTCAGGACGAGGCGCAGACTCTGGTTGCTGACTCCTGTGAATTATGACACACATCTCTCAGGAGCCAGTGCACTGCAGGAAATTGTGTACATTGACGCGCGCGCGCGGGGGGGGGGGGGTTGGGGCAGAAAGAGACATTGAAAGCCTTGGAAACAAGGTAAGCAAAGAAAAAAAGTGCCCAGTGCTTGTTTGTATGCTCAATTAGGAAGGGGATGATGCGTGGGTGGAAAAGTGGATGGAACTCTGCTTTAAATACATATACAGAAAGTTCTGCATGTTAAAGTATAAGTATGGCAAGGAAATCCCAATTTTAGGTGTGTCATCAGAACAGAGATAAGTCTTCAAATCTTCAAATAGGAACACTTGTTCTAATGAACCTGGGGACAATCGTGGATTTCTTCACTTTGGAGAGCTTTCCTCTCACTTTCCTCTGTTTTGGCTATAGGACAGGAAGTGAAAAGAAATCTCCACAATGGGACTCTCCCTTAATCTAACCAAATTATTTTTTTAACATGGTAATGTTCCCTGGGATTTAAGTAGAAATATTTCCAAGGCTCATCCTTGCTTGTTTACATAGTAAGTATGACCAGAATAATCATATAGCAAGTAATGTCTTGGACATCCTAAAACTCACATGATTGGTCCATGACTTGCAGAAAGTTAACACCCTCTTGTGACCTCTCCTGCTTTCATTACTCCTCCCACCCTGTATGAATCCCGCTGGTATTTTCTTTTTTTCTGTTTATCTTTATTAGAAATCAGGACAGTCACACAATACCAGCGGTTTACATAGAGGGTGTAGTTTGCACCTAATACCCCCACACATAAGGGTGCCCTGGTACAATATGCAGAGTGGCAGCTGGATGCCAGGTACTGGAACACTTTATGAGTTCCAGCACCCAACACTGAAAGAAGCCTGATCTCACTGGCCAGCATTCAATATAAACACTGGCAGAGGGTGCAGGCAGCTCTTTTCTATGAAGCGTCCTATTTAATGCCATACAGTTCAATCATCACAATTGCTGCAGTCACCCTCTGATACCTGGAAGAGATTTCTGGTATGACAGGGAGAATTCCTGGTTTCACATGCTTACTATGTAAAGAGAGCAGTAAGGGACTGCAGGACAGGTAAGTGGTAACATTTTTTTTTATTTACCAGTAATTACAGAATGCACCACTAGACCATCAGGGTATTCAAAAGACATTTTCCCCACAAGATTTTTTTTGGGGGGGGCAAGGATTCTGACAGAGAGACTTTAGATGGCCTGATGATTATTTCCGCTAGCCACTGATCACCAATGTTGGGAGGTTTGGTGTTTTTAAAATACATTTTCCCCACTAGAACTGGTTTGCAAAGTACTCATGGACTATTTTACGAAGTTCTTCTTGAACAGAGGCTGAAAAGCAATTGTAATAAAAGAGTTTCATTTCAAAAAATGTTTTGTACGAGTGTATGAGTGTTGTATGTGTCTGATAGGCAGGCCAGGTGTTATACTTACCTGCTCTGTGCAGTTGGTTTTGCACAGGGCAGCCTGGATCCTCCTCTTCTTGGGTCCCTCTTTGCTGTTCCTTGCTACTCCCTCCTGTCAAGTGCCCCCACAGCAAGCAGCTTGCTATGGGGGCAACCGAGGCGAGTCACAGCTCCATTTGGCCATTCAAACACAGCCCCGGTCCGGCCCCGCCCTCTCTCTCTTCTGATTTGCTGACTGACTTTGATTGAGAGCAGCAGGAGCCAATGGCGTCGCTGCTTTGTCTCAGCCAATAAGGAGGAGAGTCCCAGATGGCTAAGACACTCATGGACATCGCTGGAGAGAGATGGGTCTCAGGTAAGTAATTAGGGGGTGCTGGGGAGGCTGCTACACACAAAAGGTTATTTATCTTAATGCATTCTATGCATTAAGATAAAAAAAACTTCTGTGTGTAGCAGCCTCCCCAGCACCTCCTAATTGCTTACCTGATACCCCTTTACAACTCATTTAAACCTGCAGGTTGAAAAAAAAAAAAAAAGAGCCAATTCCCCTATCCACACATTCGATGTGTATGGGGTAATCATTCTATTGTATTCTGCCAGTGGGGAGCCTCTCCTACCAGCAAAATACAATGATAAGCACTGACTAGCCAGCGGCACTGATCATTTCAGATAAATCTGACAGGCTGGATTTCTGTACAACCAACTGGCCCATACATTGATTAAAATGTGCCTGGTCCCTGCTGAACCGGCCAAATTTTGATCAATGTATGGATGGCTTAGACTCATTTAACGTCCACTGCCAGACCAACATTTAATAGCACACCACTTTAATACTCTTCTCCAGGGAGTGGTGGAGGAAAGGGGGGGGGTGAGTACCTACACCTTGGTGTAGGACTTATAGTATTGTGTTTATCTTTGCTTCTCAATGATGCTGGGGGGAGTGTTGGTCTAAAGATGATGGCACTGTTCTCTCAATCAAAATGCAGAGAATGAAGAGCATTATGGTAATGAGCCCATGCTGGATATCATTCGGTCTGAAAAACTGAGGACATCTAATGATTGAAATAGGAAAATACTTCAGGGAACAGCGCTGGAGAGGAGGTGGGTATTGTAGCCAGATGCTAATGTTTGGTTTCAGGTGAGTTATAAAAGCTTAGAAACATCTGCTGTTTGTTTACAGAAGGATGGGAGGCTGCCAAGGTTCTGGTACAATAGAAAGTAATAGGATAATTGATTTCATTTTAAGTGCCTCTGTTGTGAAATTTGATGATCAACTCCTTCACAATGAAGGTTTATTTTAACCACTTGCCAACCGTATACTGTACATATATGGTGGCAAGTCAGCTTCCCTGTGCAGAATCAGGTGCCTGTATGTGATTCTGCACTTCCGGGTCTGGGGCACGCACGCGCACCACTGGCGTCCCGCTCCCGCTGTTATTGGACACAGCAAGAGCCAATCAGCAGGTCCGGTGTCACTTAGTGTCCAATTGTCTGCCGCAATGTCGAAGTCCTGCTATAAGTCACTGATCGGCGCTATTACTATTAATACATAAATAAAAATTCTGTAAATCTATCCCATATTTCGTAGATGCTATAACTTTTGCACAAACCAATCAATATACTCTTATTGGGATTTTTTTTACCAAAAATATGTGGTAGAATACATATCGGCCTAAATAGATGACTAAATCTGATTTTTTTTCCATTTTTTATGGGATTTATTTTATAGCAGAAAGTAGGAAATATTGTTTTTTTCAAAATTGTCGATCTTTTGTTTATAGCACAAAAAAATAAAAACAGCAGGCGTAATCAAATACCACCAAAAGAAAGCTCTATTTGTGAGAAAAAAAGGACATCTTTTTTTTTTCTTTTGGGTACAGCGCTGCACAACAGTGCAATTGTCAGATAAATTAATGAAGTGCCATGTCGCAAAAGATGGCCTGAGGGGGGGTATAAATCTTCCAGAGCTCAAGTGGTTAAAGTGCTTTTGCTGCTTGTTCAGAATATGGTTCACTTTAATTGGCTTTATATGGCTAGTTTTAAGATGGAGTTAAGATAGGATAAACATGACAACCCTGGGACATTTACCAGCAAAAACAAGTCATCAATGAAATTTCCCCATATTTTCACCTTGATCGGTTCTATTTAATAGAGAATGAACGGAGTTTATACCACATTTATACTGTTTCACAAATGGGGCTATATCATTACATTTAGAAATGCCAGCTTAATGGTTTTGAAAATGATTGTAACATGCTGGCAACTATGTATTATTCCATATAGTTGTCTCATTAAACTACAGAAAAAGATAATTTCAATACACGAATCTTTATACACACCATTGATTTTTTTAGCTCAATCCATGGTTACGTGTGAAACCGTTTTTTCTGTAAGAAGCTCACTTTTCTTGCATCTATAAAAATGACTGATAGAATCACCAAGGGGAGTGTTCAAGTTGTTCTGTTTTTGTGTGCAATAAATAACATATTGGTAAAGAATCAAAACTCATAACATTTCAAAGTATGACTTGAGAAAATTGAGTACTATCTGTGATACTTTTTTTATTTGCACTAACATACAATTTTTCAGGACAAGCTTTCGGGGTGTGTCCCCTTCTTCAAGGTCCAAGCAGTACACACCCCAAAAGCTTGTCCTGAAAAATTGTATGTTAGCGCAAATAAAAAAAGTATCGTGGACAGTACTCTATTTTCTCTGGCATAATTGCACTAATTCAGCTACAATCACCTAAAGAATGACTTGAAAGGTAAGTATTTTTTTATATGTTTATTTTTAACTCAAGCTGAACATTCACTTTGATCATAGCAATTGCTATTAGCTATCATTATGTTACCTAGGGATGAGCTGAGCACACCTGGGTTCAGTTCAAGGAGGTTCAGGCAAACAAGCATGTGAATGTGCTAATAAGCTTCAAGCAAATGTATCTATATGGGCTTAAAAGTTTACTCTACCCATTATGTACACAGTAACATATATCACAGTCCTTGTACCCAAAAATGCTTTAATTGCTGTGCAATAAGCAGGAGTCTAGCACAGTGGTTCTCAACCTCAGTCCTCAAGCACCCCCAACAGGAAATGTTTGCAGGTTTTCCTTTATCTTGCACAGGTGCTTTAAATCAGAGTCAATCACTTTGTATTTTGGACAGATAATTTATCTAAGAGAAATTCCCAAAACATGGCCTGTTGGAGGTACTTGAGGACTGAGGACCTGAGGTATTGAGAACCACCAGTCTAGTAGACACGTACAAACCTCAGAACATTGATTTGTAAAATATGAAACTCTACCATTACATATGCTTTTCTGCACACAGCCCAACTTGAAGAACGTCATTAATAGTGACCACTGAGCAGCCTGCATCTTTTGTACAATACACCATAAATAGTGTAGCAGTCAGGAGTATGCCATATAAAGCTTTGTGTATGCAGTCCCCTTGAAGCAGAACTCTACTGGCAGCCACAAATTCCTATGCCAGCCATTAAGTATGAAACAAATAAGGGTGGCCTTTCACCACATCAATGCTGCATATGTTCTCCTGATGGTGATCGATCTGACAAACTCTGTCCTATCCAAGCATGAGGTAGCCATCAATGCTCTGGGCCTCCCTCTTAAACCTGGTGTCCACCTGGTCCTCTGGCTCAGCAGTCCATACCCTGATGGCCAATCCTGTAAGCTGGATGGAGGTGGAATAGCAGGCCACACTATTCCTACAGTGGAGGAGTAAGTACCTAATTCCATGTTTATTTTAACTTAAGATAATTTGTTTGAGCCAAGCTGGTCAAAAATAACTATTTCCTATATGAACAGTTGTGATCGCTACAAGTGCTGTACAAAGGATGTGTAGCATCAGCCACATAAAGTATATAGCGCTGTATTCCAGCAGTGGGCTGGGAACGTCCCAACGGCTACCAGAACAAAAAAAAAAAAAGCAAGAGTCTGGCCAATCATTGCTCAGCCATTCACAATAAGCCTTGTATTTTATCAATGAATACAAGGCTTCTTCTGATTGGCTGAGGTGGAGAATGTGACACTATGCACCTAACTCAGTCAAACAGAGGAAGACTTGTATTTGTTCATAAAATACAAAGCATCCTGTGAATGGCTGCACTAAACCGGACTTGATTTTGTTGCGGGAGCGGGACAGGAAGTCCCTGTACCACTGCCTGAATACAGCACTGTATACTATATGTAGTTGATGCTACATACAGTTTATACAGCACCCCCAGCAGGCACATCTGTTAGTGAAGCAAACAGTAAACAGCTGCAGGCTGCTGACTAATTGAAGTAAGTCCCTGGTGGTTTATGTTATCCCTGCATGGCTGCTATCTCCCCTGGTTAACACTACTCATGCCTTTCCCAGTTTTGTACACAACACTCTCTTCTACAGTCCTCTCCACCCAACTTCTCTTGTACTGCAAACCACTTGCTCCCCAGTCCCCACTGGGATTCTCTGCAGGCTCCTGCCAGCATTTTCTCCTGCTCCTGGGTCCCATCAATAACCTATACTTTCTCAAACTTACCCCCACATTTTCTCCTTGCTAGTGGGCAGGGCCACATCAGGATGCCGGCAGACAGTCAGTGCCTTGAAAACCAGAAAAAATATTTCTGCAATAAATACCCCACCATTGGTGCCAGTTTATGCAATAATAACCCCCAGCATAGATGGCAGTTTCTGTAATAACAACCCCTTACATGAATGCCAGTTTCCACAATAATAATCCCCAGCATACATAGATGTCAGTAGCAGCGGTAATAACCTCCAGCATCAGTGCCAGCTTCTGCAATAATAATCCCCAGCATTGGCTTCAGTGGCAGCAATAATAACCCCCAGCATCAATGTCAATTTCTGCAATAACAACCCCCAGCATAGATGGCACTTCTATAATACTAACCAACAGAATCAGTGCCAGTTTACACAATAACAAACTCTAGCATTGGTGCCAATTTCTGCAGTAATAATCCTTAGTATTAACACTCGGCATTGATGTCAGTGGCAGCAATAATAACCCCCCTAAAAAAACCCTTTGTTGGTAGCCTCTTAAAGTAGAATTCAGCTTAAACATAACTAGTTTCAAAAATGCCCCCCTAACATCTATGCTGACTAACCTGTGTTTAAAAAAAGATGTATATCATTACAGTATCTATTTTCAGACTGCTTTGGTCTGGTCACTTGATCTTCACTGTGTCAACCAGCAGTGGCTGCAGGGGAGAGGACACTCGACAATTGCTGGTAAAGCCCAAGGGGTGACGTCACCCGTAGGCTTTCATGCCCCAGTGCTCCCTTGCATATGCTGCTGGCTCACACAAGAGGGATCACATGACCGGACCAGCCTGAAAATAGGTTAGTCAGCATAGGTATTAGGAGGGGGAGGGGCATTTTTAAGGCTAGTCAAGTTTATGGTGGAATTCATCTTTAATCTATCTGCGCTGATGGTCAGGGATACAGACCTATTTAAACATCCCTCCTCATTGGTGATCTGTGGCGGTGTTATTAACCTTTCTGTGCTGCATTCTTGGGCAGCGGCAGTGTTTATTAACCCCTTCATTCTACAGTTCCACTACATTGCAGCAACCCACTGGCACCCTCCTCCACAATAGCACACTGTGCCGGCAGCACATGCCCCTTCTGAAACCCTCACCTGCCAGAACAGGCTCTATCACTGGGCTTTGGGACTCAGTCTGGATTTACTTTAAATCCAGAGTTGGGAGGTTAGATTTTACCCTCCTCCCTGTATGCACTACCCCCTCCTGAACACATTACCCCCCTTTTTGTGCACATTGCCCCCCTGCATACATCACCACCCTCCCTCTCTGAATAAACTACCCACCCCCACACCACACACACACACACACATTTCACCCTCCAAGTACACACAGGTCCCCATCCTCCTCCCCCTACACATTGCCATCTATCTCTTGCACACTGGCCCCAGAAATATGAGACATCATTTGCTGAGTCATTGCACTAATTACTTTTCAGCCTGGCAAGGGTTGATGCTAACAGAGTGCTGTCTCTACTCAGCTGCACACTGGAGCGCCCTGCATCCTTGAAGTTGTAAGTTGGGCTGTCTCTGCTCACATTCCTGAGATCGAGGAGAATTAACCTGACAACTTTTTACAGGTCCCTGGAGTACAGAGCAAGCACAGCAGAGCAATTGCAATTATACATATTGCCACAAGAAGCCCTGATTGGTTACTGAGTGCTAGTAAAAAGCGTTGATTGGAGGTTTCCCGAAAGGTAGTGTTTTGTTTACATGGGGCAGTCACAGCCAGGGAAGGATCCCTTTCCTGTTACACAGAGCAGCTGTAGATGCAGAATAGAATCTCTGTACTAGAGATGCAGATGCTGCCCATATGGCATGTGGGAGTGCGAGACAAACACACTACACTTCACCTCACTTCACCTGTGTCCCCCTCCCTTGTCCTTGCCTTGACTGCAGGAGTTTCACTTGCCAGTTCAAGAGCTCATGTATAGTTCCTCATCAGAGCCAGCATGGAGACCCGCTCCATTCCACACTACAGGAAGCTTGCGGTATGATTTAGTTGCAGTGATGGACAGTGTACTATGAATAACCATTAGCTGAGGAGGCAGTAGGAGGGGCAGCCTGTAGCCTACAGTACTTCCCCTGCCCCTGCCTCCTCAGCCAATGGTAGCTGGAGCTCTCTCAAATGTCCCTCCCTCTTCACATCACCTCAGATCTCCTGTGTTTCCCAAAGGCTTGTCTGTTTACCATGCAGTGTGGTGGACACAGGCTGTTTAACTCTCGCAGCTCAAAGGCTAAACTAGCCTAACTGCTCCATAGTTGATGGACACTCTGGAGGGGTTTGGACCCCCCTGACTCCCCTTATCTACTCCCCTGTAGCAGATGATAGATAAATTGGTGATGAAGGCACGATGGTGAAATAAAGCCTCTCAAAAAATGAGGGAAATGTCTTAATGAGTACTTTATGAATTTCCAACACACCTTTTTTATGTGAAAGTTTGATATTACTGGAGTCTGTGGGGGCAAACGCTAAGATTGAGCTTTGAATGTTACTGATTAAAAAGAAAATTATAAAATAAATCCTGGGATAAGGAAATTAGATTAGAACAGTATCGAAGAGAAAGGTTAAAAAGATCTCTATTACAATCTAGATAAGACAAAATGGTGTTCCCTGGTATTCGCACTCATAAGGCAAGATATTGTAGGCACCTCATCCCAAATATTTAGAAAAAATGGATAGAGGATTGTTCCCAGACGGGATTATGAGGTGCATATGAAAAAGTTTTTTTCACAGACAGTATATTATAAAAATATTACATCTTTTATTGGTTTACAACATATATAAAAAAAACATAGAAAAATAGTATAAAACCATACAATACAGCTGTTCATTATTGGGTAATTCCACCATACATAGGGGATTCGTATATTGCTGGTAGTTAGACAGGCGGTTGATATCCCAACATGTTTCGCCTAACTAGGCTTCCTCAGGGGATCTATTGGTCTGCCAACAATTGTATACGAAGTAACCCCAAATCACCCGGCTGGGGACATATGCAGCTCACAACCACAAGAGGCCCAGCACTGCTGCCTATGCAGGAGACACATAGCTGGAGACTGGGGACGCATTAGAAGTGTTTTCTTGCTGCAGGGTTGGCGAGTGACGGTTTTGACAACTATTGATTGAGTGTCTCTCGATTATAAGTGACCCATTTGAGGTCTACTCTCTATATGCTAAGGCCGTTTTCTACTCTGCACCCCCAGTACTAAATTGATGCTACTATTTGATGCACCTTGGACTATATGTGTCTCCTGCATTGGCAGCAGTGCTGGGCCTCTTGTGGTTGTGAGCTGCATACACCCCCAGCCGGGTGATTTGGCGTTACTTCGTATACAACTGTTGGTGGACCAATAGATCCCCTGAGGAAGCCTAGTTAGGCGAAACATGTTGGGATATCAACCGCCTGTCTAACTACCAGCAATATACGAATCCCCTATGTATGGTGGAATTACCCAATAAGGAACAGCTGTATTGTATGGTTTTATACTATTTTTATATGTTTTTTATATATGTTGTAAACCAATAAAAGATGTAATATTTTTATGATATACTGTCTGTGAAAAAAAAAAAAAAAATTTCATATGCACCGCATAATCCCGTCTGGGAACAATCCTCTTTCCATTTTCTCTCTATTACAAGTTATGTTTAGAAAAATAAAGATTAAGTGTTCCCTATGACAAACAGACATGTACGAAGTGTTGTACAACACAATATTAATTTCTTCCCTCTGCACTACTTTGCTATCACAGCCTAGGGCTGTTTGTTTTAGCAGATCTATTCTTGGCATATTTACATTTTATTGATGAGCATGTTTTTAGAACTGCAAAGGTCCACCTTTTTCAATAAAGCTCCATTCTTTATTAAAGTGATGTAAGGAAAGTGTTTTAGTACTTCCTGGCTATAAAAAACACTCACCTGAATTCTCTAGAAGTTTCAGGGTTCCAAATATGTACAACAGTATTAAATTGTTATTAATAGCTCACAAGCACGACCCACTAATCTTGACAGCAACTGAATTGCCAGTAAATAATCATAGCAATATCTTGACTTAGGGAAACCCATAGAAGTAATTTTGCTTGAATAGCCTAAGTGGCCATAGCCAAAGATGATCTTAACATGCTAATGCTTCACACAACATTAAGAAAAAGTGTGTAGCACCAAAAGTAAATGAACAGCAATGAGATGTGTATACTGTGTTATAAATGGACAGCACATTTAACCACTTCAGCCCCGGAAGGATTTCCAGCTTTAGGACCGGAGCCCTTTTTGCGATTCGGCGCTGCGTCGCTTTAACTGACAATTGCGCGGTCGTGCGACATTGTACCCAAACGAAATTTGCGTCCTTTTTTCCCCACAAATAGAGCTTTCTTTTGGTGGTATTTGATCACCGCTGCGTCATTTCTGATCGCCGCTATAAACAAAAGAAGAGCGACAATTTTGCAAAAAAACCCAAATTTCTTACTTTTTCCTAAAATACAAATCCAAAAAAAAAATATAAAAAAACATTTTTTTTCACAGTTTTTGGCTGATTTATATTCTTCCTCATATTTGCGATAAAAAAAATCGCAATCAGCGTTTATTGATTGGTTTGTGCAAAAGTGGTCGCGTTTACGGATGATGAGAATTCATTTTTGGGGTTTTTAATTTTTTTTTATTTTTTACTAATAATGGCGGCGATCTGCGATTTTTTGCGGTACTGCGATATTTCAGCGGACATGTCGGACCATTTTGACACTTTTTTGGGACCATTGGCATTTATACAGCGATCAGTGCTATAAAAATGCACTGATTACTGTGTAAATGCCATTGGCAATGAAGGGGTTAACCTGCAGGGGGCGCTCTAAGGGTTAACTGTGTTCCCTGGGCGTGTTCTTACTGTATGGGGATTGCCTATCTGGGGAAGGGAAGTGGTCACAGCCTTCACGTAAAGGAAGGCTGTGATCACAGCCCTTCCCCCTCACACAGAGCGGAGGTCCGTGTTTACATACACGGACCTCCGCTCACTCGCTCCGGGGGGGCCATCGCGGGTAGCCGGCGGCAATCGAAGCCGCCGCACCCGCTCCCTGGCCCCCCCTGGACACAGTGAGCGCGCGGGCGCGCCTCCGGCCACGCGCTCACTAAACTCGTTCCCGCAGCCGCCGTCGTATGACGGCGATTTGCGGGAACGAGCCACTTTGCCGTCGTCAGATGCCGATCGGCGGTCGGCAAGTGGTTAAATAAAGTCCAGAAAAGTGTTAAAGTGAACATATATATATATATCTTGTAGATGGAAATTAACAATAAAAAAAATATAGATTTAAATGCACATGATAGGATCAGCAATATAAGCTTATTGGTGAAAACACAATAGTTCTGTGCAAAGATGTGCACAAATATTTCGTGAAGTGAAAAGTGAAGAGGTGATCCAGTACAGTGCTCCAGAATCATCCACCGCACCTCTGTGAAATGGACACTCACCAGAAAAGCTGGCTGCCATTACAGCAGCAAACACGCACTTAGTGTAGATCTGCCATTTGTTGTGGGGAAGGCTGTTTAGCTACTCGCTCTATCCAGATGTAGCTGTAGTAAATAAAGCTCACCAGGAACCAGATAAAGTCTCTATAGTGTAGTATTTATTGGAATTGTATATTAAAAGGCAAAATAAAATGAATCATAAAAACATATGACAATGGGTGCCACTGCTGACCCCATTATCGGACAGTGGCCTGATGTCAGCACTAGTGTCTGCTCCCTGAACCTTTTCATCCAATAGGACGTTATCAAGGAGTCCTCTAGTGTCAGACGTCAAATTAGTTTATATAGCCTCTTAAAACTGCTCAAAATTGTAATTGGAAGTGATCCATTGCCCATTTTGCCGGTGACCAGAAGTGACATGGCCACCATTATATCCATGCTCAAAGGCACAGGAAATACCCAAAATGCCATTTTGTTGAAGACCAGGAAGTAACCAAAGTAATTCAGTGGAACAATCACCAAAAGATAAGAGTGTTGGTGTCCCTTAATGAAGGAAAAAGTGCATATCCTGTTTGAAAAATTCTCAGAGAACATCAAAAATAAATTACAAATAGGAAAAATAGATAAAAAAAATCTAAAATCTAAAATCAGACATTGCAGCCAATGAGCGGTAATGACTGGAACACAGACTGGAGGTACTGGAATAGATATGTAGGCAGAGGCAGAGTCAAGATGCAAGCAAGGTCGGTAACGTGCAGGCAGCATGGTAACCGGAGGAGAAAGCAGGTGCAAAATCTAGGACAAGCCGGGGTCGGATGCAGGCAGAAGGCAGGAGTAGTCAGAGGCAAGCTGAGTCCGGCAACTCTAGTTCATGAGCCACATTGTTCATTTTTCTCTTCACTGGAAATGGCCCCACAAAATTAGGACCCAGTTTCCTTAAAGGGCATGCCAACCTTAGATTCGCTGTGGATAACCATACCTGATTGCCAGGTTCCAGGATTAATTCTCCTCCTTTTCTCTTCTCAAAGATTTTCTTGTTGTACTCTTGTGTCTTAAGGCCCGTACACACGGTACAATTATCAGCCGAAAACTGTCGTACGACAGCCTGTACAATAATCCGACTGTTAGTATGCTCCATTTGACAAATGATTTTCAATTATCATCCAGTGAAAGTTGTATGAGAAAACTAGAAAACTTTTGTCTGCCGACAAGGCATCGTCCGGTTTTCGGCTTGTGTGTACAGAAGTTGGACAAACAAAAGTTGTAAGTACAGACACGCATGCTCGGAATCCAGGAAGTGTTTGGTGGTGTAAATCTGTGTTCGTAATTCAAAATTCACAGTCTCCTGAACTTCCTCTTTATACGCTTGTAACATGTCACTACGTTCAGCTCTGTCGAACGATAATTTGACTACCGTCAGTATGCTAGACAAAATCACAGACAGCTGATTTTGGGAAAAGTTGTATGTGCAGTCGTACAACAATCGCATCGTGTGTACAAGGCTTAAGCTACTGTTTCCTGCAGAAATTTGTTATTTGTACTGAAGAAGTTCATTGTTTCAAGAACAGTTGGTACTGAACATTCTGGAATTGTTACGTACCTGGTGAATAAGTCTGACTTATGCAGCGGGCAACCTCCCTTATGACCCTGACTCGGGAACCCCTGGTAGAGTAGACAGGAGGCTGGGGAGTGCAGGATGGCACGAGGGTTGGACTGGGTCACTGGTGTTGATAGGAGTCCGTTGGTGCACTCGTGCACGAAGAGAGTTGTCGTACAGGCTGGGTCGGTAACTGGCGGGCTGTGCGGTACAACAGGGTCAGGCTGAAGAGGGGTCAAGTCCGAGCAAAGTTCGCTAACAGGCTGGCGGTGTGGTACAAGGGAGCAAGCAGAAGGATGGTCGGTTCAAGCTGGGTTGTCAACAGGCAGGCAGGCAGAAGTACAGGAGGATCAGGCAGGAGAGTAGTCGTAGGTAATCCGGAGTTCGGTGCAGGCAGAGATCAGCAAGGTCAGGCTAGCTAGGTCACAGGAATGGGAAATCAGGATACAGGTTGCTCAGGAACACACACTATATGCTGTAGATCAGACAGCACTTGCTGCCAGGCGTGCAGGGCTGAAATAGAGCCGTTTGGCACCGTTTCCGGCGTGTGTGCGTGTGAACGTGCGAGTACGCTCGTGAATGCGCGTGATCGCACATTGGCGGCCAGAAAGTCAATTTTAGTAAGATTTTAGCAGGATTTCCTCTAACAGCAATGGTGTTAGGCGAGAATGATGGAGGGAAGGTCTTGTGGCAGAGTGAGAAGAGTTATTGTAGGCAAACTCGGCTAAAGGTAGCAATGAGACCCCAGTGGGAAAAAGAAGAGAAGCAGTGTAGGTATTTTTCGGGAGTTTCATTGGTTCTTTCCATCTGCAAACTCGGCTAAAGGTATCAATGAGACCCAGTCAACCTGGGAAAAAGAAGAGAAGCAGTGTAGGTATTGTTCGGGAGTCTGATTGGTTCTTTCCATCTGCCCATTTGTCTGTGGATGATATGCGGAGGTGAAGGATAGTTCAATTTCCAGAGACCCACATATGCCTTTGGGAACCTGGACGTAAACTGTACCCCCCCCCCGATCAGACACAATGTTGGCTGAAACTTTGTGAAGCCTTATGATTTCCCTGATGAAGACTTATGCTGTCTCAGGAGACGAAGGTGTCCCCTCCATTGGTATGCAATGACCCAATTTGGACAGTCGATCCACCACCAAAAAGAGGGTAGTAAAGCCTTCTGCTGGGGTAAGTTCCACAATAAAATCTATTGAGATCAACTTCCAAGGTCTTTCTGGGATGGATAATGGTTTGAGCAGACCCCAGGCCTTGACTTTGCTATTCTTAATTCAGATGCAAGTGGTGCAGGATTCCACATTTCTTGCAATCTCTTGCTACCTGGGGCCACCAAAACATGCGTTTTATGAGCTCAGAAGTCTTAAGAGCACCAAAGTGTCCGTCTAACATGTGATCATGGCAGAGCCTTAATACAGCAACCCCTAAGTCTTCTGGCACAAAATTCTGTCCTTGTATCATAACAGACCATGCCTTGCCTGTAAATTTGTTTCTGAGGAGGAGGAATTCCCCATGGAAGCTTGTTTCATTTGTGACAGCAAGTCTTCCTGTAGTAGAAGAAAGCTCCCTGAAGGCAAGATGGTATCTGGAGGTGTGGCTCCTTCAGAGTCATTAAACATATGGGATAATGCATCAAGTTTTTTGTTGTTTGACCCAGGCCTGTAAGTAATATGGAAGGGGAATCTGGAAGAGAACAATGCCCACCTGGCCTGACGTGGTTTAATCTTTTTGCAGTCTTCAGATACTCAAGATGGCTCTATGCGCCTGCAATAGGCTTTTCCCATACACTGTGAAGATGATTTTAGAAACATAGAAACATAGAAAAGTGATGGCAGAAAAAGACTGAGTAGTCCATCGAGTCTGCCCCTTTTTATTTATTTATTTATTTTTAATTTTTTTTTTTTTTTATAATTTTTTTTTTTTTTTTAACATTAACCTTGTTGTCTGACTATAGATTTATGTTTATCCCAAGCATGTTTGAAGCCATTTACTGTTGACTGTCTCACAACCTCTGTTGGTAATTTATTCCAATCATCAACCACCCTTTCAGTAATATGGCTCTATGCGCCTGCAATAGGCTTTTCCCACACACTGTGAAGATGATTTTAGAACAGTAATATGGCTCTATGCGGCTGCAATAGGATTTTCTCACACACTTTAAAGATGATTTTAGAACAGTAATATGGCTCTATGCGGCTGCAATAGGCTTTTCCC
>BLSH010481052.1:2069543-2091834 GCA_018402905.1 Glandirana rugosa
ACAGTCGATTCTTGTCCTTATATTAATACACATATTTCACTTTCGGATTAGGTAGGTCAGTATGAGTACTTATCTCAACTCGCTTGTGGACCTTCAAGCCCAAGACGACCAGGCAGGCTTGAAGCACTGTTTCAGGCCCAGGCCCAGGCCTGCCTTGGGCTTGCTAGCGTGCCTGTTGCTTGGGGTAACTTTAGTTACCCCTGGGCTTGAAAATCCGTGTTTTTACCGACATCCTTTCAGGACCTTTCGGGGTCTCCCGACGTTTTCCTTCATTTTACCCCCATTCCCATCCCGTTCACGGGATGTTTTTTTACCCCTGTCCCTTTATTGACATTCCGTGCGATCGTTCGGGTTCCGTCCGGACCCGGACCCGGACTTTGTCACGAAGTTCGGACGGACCAGCAGAACCCGAACTTCCAGGTGTTCGCTCAACTCTATTCATGAGTATGACTGGATGGATTAGGCTTTCACTTTATACACATAATTATATTCCTGTTCTTAGCTGACAAGAGTGGAATGTGTCAGTCTATCCTCTGAAAGGACAAATGCTCTTTGCTCAGAGATTTCCTGCAGTAAAACACAGTAGAAAGTGATGGTTTGAACAGTTGTGGGTGTCCTGATAGCTTGAACAAATCTGGTTCTTTGACCTCCCTCATTAACAAAGCGCTCTTTTGTCCACTTACTGGCTGTATTTTGCTTTTCACACCGTTTTATGAGAACTCAGAAAATTCACTGAGAACACTGTGTAAAAATCCCAGGCGGTCAGTAGTTTCCAAAGTATTGCAAACAGGATGTCTTGCGCCAACATTAATTTCAAACTTAAATTTGCTTTAAGGGAATGCATAGAGATTTTGTACATAATTTATTTCTGTATTTTTAATGGCCGACTCTTAAAGTGGATGTAAACCCTCACATATACCCAGTGAAGTGAACAGCCTCAGATGATACACAGAGATGAAACAAATCTCCATACATATGTTTTAAATATATATCTGCTGTCTTCAGCTTTATATACTGTTTAGAATGTGCACATTGTGTTAGAATTTTCACTCTCTCTTTCAGCAGTAGCAGCGTAGTTACACTGGGAGACTGCTGATTGGAGGAAAGGTACACACACCCATCCACATAGGCAGAAACTTTCAGAGCTCTGCTGTGAGTAGAGCAGCTTTCTGTTAATCTGTTTATAGCACCCACCCTGACACCAAGGCTGTGTTTCAGGCTGGTTTTATCACGTGTCGGAGAACTTGTCAGAAGTTATCATGCTAATAACAGAAGAACGGAGAAGGAGAAAGCCACGGGACTTTGCTTTTTTTGTTTCAATAGATTTTTATTTATTTTTTTCAAGATAACAAGTAACAAAGCATACATAAAGAAGTATGTAGATACAAGCATAGCTCAGTAGTATTATACAACGCATGACGATAGAGGCAAGACAGTAGAAGTGGTGTTACAGTAATGCAGTTTTAACAGTTTTAGCAAGGGGGATATCATACTTTCTTGTATTTTTCCATACATATTTCCCAGTCTCTTTCAAACTACTGATATTTCAGTGAATTGATTGCTAAGAGACACTCAAAGGTATGGTTCCTGTTTACCAGTGTTACTATATCTGAGCAGTTGATGGCTGACGATTGTTTCCAGTTATGGAGTATTAATGTGCGGGATGCTAGGAGGATGTGTGTAACGACTGGTCCGAATTTGGGAGGGAAATTATCTATCCCCAAATGGAGAATTGCTAGGGCTGGGTTAGGTGTCATCAAAATACCTGTGATTGATTAAATCATTTGGAAAGTTTTGTTCCATAAACTCGTTATATTTGGACATTCCTAAAGGATATGTTTCAGATTATCTATTTGTCCACATGTTCTCCAGCACTGGGATGCGGAGTTTGGGAAGAATGAGTATAGCCTGTAAGGAGTGCAGTACCATCTGTTAATTAATTAATCATTTCCCAGTGTGTGACACAATGTGAGGCTTTGTGTATCTCCCTGAATGCTTGTTGCCATTGGTCCTCTGAGAAAGTGTAGTTTATGTCTCCCTCCCATTTCTTAATTGTATTAATTTTCTTGAATACTTGTTTATTTTGGAAGAGATTATAAAATGGCGAGGTTCCTTTTTGGGAAGTTTTTGGGTTGATGTAGAATTGTCATGCTTTTGTCGGTATTAAACTTGGCAAGGGGTGAAGTTTTAGGAAGTGCAAGATACGAGTACATAAGAATAGTAGGTTGTCTGGAAAGTTGTATTCTTCTATTAGTTGTTCTGTTGATTTAGGTTTGTGTTCTATGAATAGGTCTTGTATGTATAATATGCCGCTCATTTATTTGCGTATAAGATAGGGATTTTGGCTTCTAAGAGGTCAATGGGAAGATTGTAGTCTATTTTGATTTTTAGGTGATAGACTCTCTGAGCCCCATGGATCACAGATGTCGCCCATAAGGAAGGTTTGGAAGTTGTTGGTTGGAATGATATTGCTCTCGATGTCTACCCATAAGGGGTTGTCTACTTCTTTTGGGCGGAACCAGTATTTGATGTGGTCTAGTCTTATTGCCCATAAATAGTCTAGTAGCTTTAGGTTAGCTTCTGCTAGGGACGGTAGTGTGTTTGTCAGGGTAATGCCTAGGTATGGAATACCTGTTTTACTCTGGGTATATGGGAAGCTATCTTATAATGATTGCCTTGCAAGTCTGGTTAAATTCATGTCCAGAAATATTGATTTTGTGAAGTTAATTTATAGTATGATATTTTCCCAAACTCTATTAATAAGTTGTGGGCTTTTGCTAATGAAGTGGTCGGATTTGTTAAGAGAAGGATGACATTGTCAGCAAATAGGTTAATGATGTGTTTTTTTTTGTGCCAAATTGAAATCCTGAGATGGACGGATGGGTTCTCATAGTTTCTGCTAGGGGTTCTATTATTAAGTTGAATATTGTTGGTGATAGAGGGCACCCTTGGAGAGTCCCGTTGGATATGTTAAAAGGTGTGGATATAAAGCCTGATGTATATACCTGGGCTGACGGTTGTGAGTACAGAGCTAGGAGTGTTGTAAGTATAGGTCCTTTAAACCCAAATTTTGTTAGGGCCATTTCCATATATTTCCAGTGGACCCTGTCGAACGCCTTGTCTGCGTCAATGGATAGCAACAGAGAAGGCGTTCGGGACTTCAGAGCTTGGTGTATGACATTTATAATTCTTCTTGTAGCATCAGAGGTTTGTCTCCCCTTCACAAAGCCCATCTGGTCGCGCTTAATAATATTTGGGATTATACCTGAGAGGCGTTTGGCTAGTAATTTTGCGTAAATTTTAATATCTGCGTTTAAAAGGGATTTCGGTCTAAAGTTTGCTGGAGTGTTTGGGTCCTTCCCTGGTTTTGGTAGTGTAATTATGTGCGCTCTCAGCATCTTGATAGGGAAGCTAGAGGATTCAGCCGCTCTAGTGAATACTGTTTGCATGTGTGTTGCTAGTATGTCCTTAAAATGTTTTGAAGTATTCATTTGAAAATCCATCAGGACCCTGGGATTGCCGTTTGGTAGTGTGAGTGTTTGTGAGTGTGATTGTTTTTATTTCTTGTAAAGTAAATGGGGAGTGTTTCCAGCTGGGTGTCGGAGAGCGTTGGAAGGTTAATGTTTTTCAAGAATTCTTGTAGTTGTTCTATGGTTGGTTGTGGTGTTGATGGATCCTCATGTAAATTGTACAGTGCTCTGTAGTATTCAGCGAACTGGTTCGCTATCTCTTGTGGATTGGTGATTTTATGTTTTAGTGTGGGGTGTATTAAATGCGCTATCCTTGTTTTTATGCGTGCGGCCTTGATTCTATTTACAAGGCATTTGCCCGCTCTATTAGCATTGGCTTATGAGTTTAAATGTAGTTTTCTAAGGTGTTTGTCATATTGTTGTGCGAGGTGTTCCCTTGGGCTTTCTCTTCTTTTGGAGAGTGTATCTGTTAGGGTTTGTGTGGGTGCAGGTCTGTTTTGTTCTTCTAATTTATGAATTTCTGTTAGTAGATCATTGAGTTTTGTGGCATTATGCTTCTTCTCCCTGGCTCCTAATTGGATAAGTACACCCCTTATGAATACCTTGTGTGCCCCCCATAAGGTGAATGGAACTATTTCATGCGTATTGTTGGTTAAGAAAAATGATTTGAGGTGCTGAGCGATAGTTTGGTGTGATTGACTGACTATTTTGTGGTAATCTATTCTTGCAGCACCAGATGGGGGGGGGGGGGTGAAGGAGAAATTCCCTTTTCATTGATAGACAGTGATATCACAACGTGGTCTGTCCACATGATGTCAAATATATTTGTAGCGTTAACCTGTTGTAGAGTCCTCTTGTCTGTTAGGAATAAATCTATGCGTGAGTAGGAACAGTGCCTATGTGAGAAATATGAATAGGTCCTTTCATTAGCATGTAGGTATCTCCATGTATCGCACAGTTCTTCCGAGTGTAAAAGAGGTTGGAGGGTATTGGAGTTTTTGGGTTTTGTAGTGGCCAAGTCCAGTTTGGGACCTGCTATTAAATTAAAGTCCCCGCCAATGATCAAATTTCCATATTTCACGGAGTTTGCTTTTTTGATCACTTTCCTCAGGAAATGCCATTGGCGGGAGTTGGGAGCATATAAAGTTACTAGCATAAAAGGTTTGCTATTAACGTCTCCAGTTATGATAATGAATCTACCTTCTTTGTCAATGTGTTGAACTTTAGTTGGAAAGAGAGTGAGTTTCTTGTAGCGAGCATAACCCCTCATTTTTTGCGGTTGGGTGTGTAGGCAATAAAGATGTGGACATCTTCTTTGTGTGAGCATTTGGGGACTTTGGATTCCTGAAAGTGAGTTTCCTGTACACAAAGTATGTCAGCTCTGTGTTTTTATGCCTCTTTCCACATGGAGAACCTTTTTGCAGGATGGTTCAAACCTCTTGCATTAATTGATATGCATGTGATAGTCATTGTTGAGTGGGTGTTAGGTGTTCATGATGTTGCACCCCATGTACTCACTGTGATCGTGGGACTCCAGTTTGGGGTGTTCTGCTCCTTGTCTCATTGTTAGGTGCAATTCTTCGTCGACATAGGGAACCTGGAGTTTGTTTTGAGCATAGTCACTTGTATCAAACAAAAGATAGAGAAAATATAAAGCAAGTAAAGTTAACGGATATATCATAAAAAAGGTTCTTGGAACTGATCGTGCAGATGTAATGTCTGTTGTGATGGGGGAAGGGAAGAATAGGTTTAACAAACTTTGATCTCCTGTGTCCGGAGAAATGATGAATGTGTGGAGTTCTGTTTAGGAGTTACCGCCAGAGTGCTTTTTTGTTGGAGAGCCTGTGAGACACTATTTGCCACTTGTTCTGGATAGGCCGTGGTAGCGTGGTCTGCGCAGATTGCTGTGCCTGATCTGGGAGAATCCCCCACTGGCAGAGAGCTGCGAGTCTGTCTTCTAGATTTGAGATCAATTTTGTGGCCCCATTGTGAGTGATGAATAATGTTGCTGGATACTTCCATTTGTGTAGGACTTTGTGAGTTCTCATGGCCTTAGTAATGGTTGCCAAATTGCGACTTTTTTATGTGGTGTGTGCCTAGAAAAATCCAAAAGTATTTGTATTGACGCATATTCTGGTGGGATACCATCTGGTTTGTGTGCAGCTTGTAATATTTGTTCCATTACGTGGAAAAAGTGTATTCTTAGTAGAATGTCTCTAGGTGTACCTTCTGGAAGGAATGCCGGTTTGGGTATTTTGTGAATTCTATCCACTATGAGGTCCTGCACTGTGAGTGTGGGCACCAGGATAGAAAACATGGCGTGGGCGTATTGGAGTAGCTGTGTGGCTGGGACAAATTCTGGGACTCCCCGCAGCTTAACACTGTTTCTTCTGCTTCTGTCCTCAAGGTCTGCAATTTTGTCTTGCAGCCTTGCTATTTCTTCCCCCTGAGCTGTGTGTGCCTCTACCAGCATTTTGTATGAAGATGTATAATCAGTAATTTTTTGTTCTACATGGTTCACTCTGACCCCTATGGCCTGTACCTCTATATTGCATTTGTTGACCTCCTTTACTATGTCTGATTGCAGTGACAATTGTAAAGACAGTAACATCTCTTCTAGAATTGTGTCAGAGACAGGCCTATCTACTGTTGGAAAGTCTGCTATGGGGTCTGAAGAGCGGAGTTGCTGTGCGGTGTGTGCTCTCTGTGACCCGCTTACCTCCATGCCTGGGTCCCCTTGTAGGTTCATGAGAGGGTTCATCCTCGGCTTGGATTTTGCCAGTGCTTTTGGTTGAGGTAGATTCTCCAGAGGAGGTTCCGCTGCTTGACCGGGCTTGGTTATTTTGTGTTTGAGGCCCTCTGTGGCCGTTGTGTGCCGCGGCATTGTAGTTCTGTTCTTGACCTCAGGCGCCACCGCCATTTTGTTAAGGCCCTCGTGATGCGGCTGAGAAGAAGTTCTGTAATTTGTGCAGCTGTTCTTTCTGCACCTTGTCATCCCAGAAAACACTGCACTTTAAGAAATATTTTATTATATCTTTTCATGTGACAACACTGAAGAAATGGCCCTCTGCTACAATGTAAAGTAGTTAGTGTACAGCTTGTATAGCAGTGTAAATTTGCTGACCCCTCAAAATAACTCAACACACAGCCATTAATGTCCACATTGGGACTAATTAGCCATTTTCCCTCACCGGTGTCATATGGCTCATTAGTGTTACAAGGTCTCAGGTGTGAATGGGGAGTAGGTGTGTTAAGTTTGGCATTATTGCTTTCATTCTCTCATACTGGTCACTGGAAGTTCAACATGGCACCTCATGGCAAAGACCTCTCTGAGGATCTGAAAAAAAAGAATTGTTGCTTTACATAAAGATGGCCTAGGCTTTAAGAAGATTGCCAAGACCTTGAAACTGAGCTGCAGCACGGTGGCCAAGACCATACAGCGGTTTAACAGGACAGGTTCCACTCAGAACAGGCCTGGCCATGGTCGACCAAAGAAGTTGAGTGCACGTGCTCAGCGTCATATCCAGAGGTTGTCTTTGGGAAATAGATGTATGAGTGCTGCCAGCATTGCTGCAGAGGTTGAAGGGGTGGGGGGTCAGCCTGTCAGTGCTCAGACCATACGCCATATGTCCTGTGGTCTGATGAGACCAAGATAAACTTATTTGGTTCAGATGGTGTCAAGAGTGTGTGGCGTGCAACCAGGTGATGAGTACAAAGACAAGTGTGTCTTACCTACAGTCAAGAATGGTGGTGGGAGTGTCATGGTCTGGGGCTGTATGAGTGCTGCCAGCACTAGGGAGCTACAGTTCATTGTGGGAACCATGAATGCCAACATGTACTGTGACATACTTAAGCAGAGCATGATCCCCCTCCCTTCGGAGACTGAGCCGCATGATGTGGAAATGGGAGTCGAAGAAATCGTTCTGTCACCAGTAGAACCTCCAAACAAACCCCAGCAATAGTACGCCGAGTCAGAGGCTTCCCTCCCCCTAGTACGAGACGTATTCATACAGTGTCATGTACAACCGTAAGTACCAAGGGTGTTACTTGACATCGAGGGATCACGACCGTCGTGAGTATGTCGGGGTCTGGTACTGTGAGGGTGGTGGTAAGAACTGACATCCATTCTGTGTGAACAGAAACATGAGTAGTGGACCAACGTGCGGTGTGTGCGAACTGTGGTAGACTTGGTTTATTCAAATAGAACCAGAGTAGTCTGGTGTCCTGTACCAAGGTCATTAGGTACAAGAATCAGATGAACAGAAGTCGTTTGATAAACGACCGAAAGAACACGTAGTAGCAATCTTCTCAGAGGAAATAGATGTATGAGTGCTGCCAGCATTGCTGCAGAGGTTGAAGGGGTGGGGGGTCAGCCTGTTAGTGCTCAGACCATACGCCACACACTGCATCAAATTGGTCTGCATGGCTGTCATCCCAGAAGGAAGACTCTTCTAACGATGATGCACAAGAAAGCCAGCAAATAGTTTGCTGAAGACAAGTAGACTAAGAACATGGATTACTGGAACCATGTCCTGTGGTCTGATGAGACCAAGATAAACTTATTTGGTTCAGATGGTGTCAAGCGTGTGTGGCGTGCAACCAGGTGATGAGTACAAAGACAAGTGTGTCTTACCTACAGTCAAGAATGGTGGTGGGAGTGTCATGGTCTGGGGCTGTATGAGTGCTGCCAGCACTAGGGAGCTACAGTTCATTGTGGGAACCATGAATGCCAACATGTACTGTGACATACTTAAGCAGAGCATGATCCCCCTCCCTTCGGAGACTGAGCCGCATGATAACGACCCCAAACAAACCTCCAAGATGACCACTGTCTTGCTAAAGAAGCTGAGGGTAAAGGTGATGGACTGTCCAAGCATGTCTTCAGACCTAAACCCTATTGAGCATCTGTGGGGCATCCTCAAATGAAAGGTGGAGGAGCACAAGGTCTTTAACATCCACCAGCTCTGTGATATCATCATGGAGGAGTGGAAGGGGACTTCAGTGGCAACCTGTGAAGCTCTGGTGAACTCTATGCTCAATAGGGTTAAGGCAGTGCTGGAAAATAATGATGGCCACACAAAATATTGACACTTTGGGCCCAATTTGGACATTTTCACTTAGGGGTATACTCACTTTTGTTGCCAGCGGTTTAGACATTAATGGCTGTATGTTGAGTTATTTTGAGGGGACAGCAAATTTACACTGTTATACAAGCTTTACACCTGACTACTTTTCATTGTATCAAAGTGTCATTTTGTGACATGAAAAAGTAACAGGTGTGTCTCACCGCTCAGATCCCTGGAAATCCAATCAGCCGTTGGTGCCTGCCCAGGCTTGCCACCGCAACATCAAGGAAACAAATAACAAACGGCGGCACTCCACCTCATGAGTAAGCTTGTATTCGAGTGAAACGCGTCTGCCACATCGTTCTGTACCCTATATGGCTAATTTTCTACAATAAACACAGTAACCAGCTTCGGTTGTGGAGTGCCGTTTGTTATTTGTTTCCTTGTCACATGAAAAGATATGATAAAATATTCACAAAAATGTAAGGGGTGTACTCACTCTTGTGAGATACTGTATGTGCCCATCTCAAATTTCATGAATCAGGTTTATATCCATTCCTTTTCACACTTTTTTTAAATTTAATTTTCGCTTTGTATGTATTTTTTGTATATATGGAGCTTTATCTGACCAGAACGTCACAGCCTGCACTTTACACCTATTGGTATTCTTAAAGCGGAGCTCCAGCCCCCCCCCCCCTCCAAAAATTAAAAGTCAGCAGCTACAAATACTAATAATTTATTATCAGTAGAGTTGAGCGAACTTCTGGAAGTTCGGGTTCTGCTGGTTCGGCCGAACTTTGGGACAAAGTCCGGGTTCGGGTCCGGACAGAACCCGAACTTTGACCTGGACCCCGAACCACATTGAAATCAATGGGGACCCAAACTTTTAGGCACAAAAATGGCTGTAAAAGTCCAGGAAAGTCCTAGAGGTCTGCAAAAGGAAGGAAAATGGGGGTAAGGGTCGGACAAGTGCCCTACAAAGAAATGGGGGTAGGGAAATAACTTTAAATAATTAAAAAAAAAATAACATAAAAAAATCAAAAATGGAGGTGGATGTGGACTATCTTAAAACTGTGTGAAAACTATCAATTAGCGGGGAGAAGCCAGATCACTGTTCTAAGAACAGTGATATGGCTTTTCCCGGCTAATTTATACTTTTATCACAGTTTTAAGATGATTGTACATTCTACAATCATCTTAAAACTCTGTGATAAAAGTATAAATTAGCTGGGAGAAGCCATATCACTGTTCTTAGAACAGTGATATGGCTTCTCCCCGCTAATTTATACTTTTCTAACACAGTTTTAAGATAGTCCACATCACCTCCATTTTTGATTTTTTTTATGTTTTTCTTTTTTTAATTATTTAAAGTTATTTTCCTATCCCCATTTCTTTGTAGGGCACTTGTCTGATCCTTACCCCCATTTTCCTTTCTTTTGCAGACCTCTAGGACTTTCCAGGACTTTTTTACAGCACTTTTCAGAACTTTTAGTAAAATTACCAGAACCCCGGACCCAAACCCGGACTTTTTTTTGAAAAGTCTGGGTTCGGGTCCGGGTCCCGGACACCCAAAAGTTCGGTACGGACCTGAACTTTACAGTTCGGGTTCGCTCAACACTAATTATTAGGACACTTACCTGTCCAGGGATCCCGCAATGTCGGCACCCCAGCCGATTTTTCAATTGGCTCTCGGGTGCTTCCGCCCCCATTCCCTGTAAGGGAAATCGGCAGTGAAGCTTTGCATCTTCACAGTCAGTAGCCTGCTGTGCATACGCGAGGCGCACTGTGCTTTCTGAATGGCCTGACAGAAAGGTGCCAAATATGGCAAGCGGGGGGGAGCAAACAAGCGGAGCTTCCCCTTTTGGGTGGAGCTCCACTATAAGCAGAATCAGTCATGGGATGAGGCATGGTAAAATGATAATATGAAATTGCCATCACTGAGATAACAATTTTAAAACTAGTGAAAGCAAACTTCCCATGCAAGTTTCCCAACTATTCACAAGTAGAGTTGAGCTGACACCTGGATGTTCGGGTTCGTCTGGTTCGGCCGAACTTCACGGAAATGTTCGGGTTCGGTACCGAACTTGACCCCGGACCCCGAACCCCATTGAAGTCAATGGTGACCCGAACTTTTGGGCACAAAAATGGCTGTAAAAAAGTCCTGGAAAGGCTAGAGGGCTGCAAAAAAAAGCAAAATGGGGGAAGGAGTAGGACAAGTGCCCTACAAACAAATGTGGATAGGGAAATAACTTAAAATCACATAAAAGAATAAAAATGGGAGGAGGAGGTAGATGTGGAGTAGGAGCCTAGAGGTTGACTAGGCTGTGACCGTGGCAGTGTAGGTGGAATTGGCGGTGGTGGGGGAGGAGGAGGAGGAGGAGGAGGTAGCCAACACTGTTTTTTGTTTGCTTGTTATTTTTTTCTAATTGGGGTAGCCCCCAAAATATTGAGACATATTAAAAAAAAAACAAGTATACCCAATTGCTGTGTGAGGCCGGTCTAAATGTCTATTCTGCACAAGGTACAGACAAGTCTTGTGGGATCCATGCCTGGTTCATTTTAACAAATGTTAGCTTGTGGACAGGTGGCTGTGCTTGTCTGTGATAACGCCCCCTGCCATGCTAAACACACGTTCAGACAATACACTGGCTGCAGGGCAGGCCAGCACCTCCAAGGCATAAAGGGCAAGCTCAGGCCATGTACGCAATTTGGAGACCCAGAAGTTGAATGGTGCAGACCCATCAGTCAGTACGTGTAAGCGTGTGCACACATACTGTTCCACTATGTTGCTGAAATGCTGCCTCCTGCTAAGATGTTGCCTATCAGCTGGTGGTGCTGTTTGTTGTGGCGTGCTGCTGACAAAGCTTTTCCACATTTCGGCCATGCTAACCCTGCCTTCTGAGGTGCTGGCGGTGCCACAGCTGCGTTGGCGACCTCTTCCTCCTCCTCCGCCTTCGCCTTGTGCTTCTACAGAGCCCCCTGTGTCATTTGAGAATGCCCTTAGCAGCTCCTCTACCAGCGTGCGCTTGTAGTCGCGCATCTTCCGATCACGCTCCAGTGAGGGAATTAAGGACGGCACTTGTCCTTGGAACGGGGATCCAGCAGGGTGGCCACCCAGTAATCGGCACAAGTTAAAATGTGGGCAACTCGGCTGTCGTTGAGCAGGCACTGCAGCATGTAGTCGCTCATGTGTGCCAGGCTGCCCAGAGGCAAAGACAAGTGGTCCTCTGTGGGAGGTGTATCATCTTTGTCCTCCGTATCCCCCCAGTCACGCTCCAGTGATGCCCAGGAGCTGCGTTGGGTGCCTCCCTGTTGTGAACACGGTTCTCCTCCTCCTCATCATCTTCCTCGTCCTCCTCATTCTCCAGAACTGTGCCCTGGCTTGAACATTTTTGACCTGACCTATGCTGGTGCAGGAACCCACCTTCCGAGCCACTTGTGAATGACTGGCCTGATAACCGTGGAAAGGACCCCTCTTTCTCCTCTTCCTCCTATGCCATATCCTCTTCCATCATCACCTGAAGTGTTTATTCAAGGAGACATAGAAGTGGGATAGTAACGCTGAGAACAGCTTCATCGCCACTGGCCATGTTAGTGGAGTACTCGAAACACCGCAATATGGTACACAGGTCTCGCATGGAGGCCCACTCGGTGGTGAAGTGGTGCTGCTCTGCAGAGCGACTGACCCGTGCGTGCTGCAGCTGAAACTCCACTATTGCCTGCTGCTGCTCGCACAGTCTCTCCAGCATGTGCAAGGTGGAGTTCCACCTTGTGGGCACGTCGCATAGGAGGCGGTGAGCGGGAAGACCACAGTTCCGCTGCAGCGCAGACAGGCGAGCAGCAGCAGGGTGAGAACGCCGAAAGCGCGCACAGACGGCCCACACTTTCTGCAGCAGCTCTGACATATCCGGGTAGTTTTTTTAGACATTTCTGCATCACCAAATTCAGCCGGGCTTGAGGTTTAGTGGCAACAACCACTTATCAGTCTGTTGTTCAATGCCCGTCCACAGCTGCTGCGCAGTGTGGGGTTTATCCCCCGAACATATCAGTTTTAAAACAGCCTGCTGTCATTTCCCCCTGGATGTGCTGAAGTTAGTGGTGAAGGTGTTACTCTGACCAGATGAGGAGGTGGTAGAGGAGGAGGAGGAGGAAGCGCAGTAGGAGGAGGAGGCAAAGAGAAATGCCCTGCAATCCTCGGTGGCGGAAGGACATGCGCCAAACGGCTAGCCGCCTCAGGCCCACCCGCCACTACATTTACCCAGTGTGCAGTTAGCAAGATATAGCATCCCTGCCCATGCTTACTGGTCCACGTATCAGTGGTTATGTGGACCTTGCCACAAATGGCATTGCGCAGTGCACACTTGATCTCGTCCCCGACTTGTTTGTGCAGGGAAGGGATGGCTCGTCTGGAAAAGTAGTGGCAGCTGGGAACCACGTACTGTGGGACAGCCACCGCCATCAGGTTTTTAAAACTGTCCTTGTCCACCAGACGGAATGACAGCATTTCAAAGGCCAGGAATTTTGAAATGCTGGCATTCAGGCCAGGGATCGCGGGTGGGTAGGGGGGTACTTCCTCTTTCTCTCCAGTGTTTGGGAGATGGAGAGCTGTAAGCTTCCATGGGACCGTATGGAAATACTTGGGGACGGTGGCAGACATGGTGGCGTTGCTGTCACATGCTCTGTTTGCTGGGTGGCAGGTGACACTGGCACTGTTGAGGTGGAGGAAGAGGCCATGGCAGCAGCAGAAGAGGAAGCAGAAAGAGGCCGAGACCTTTCTTGAATTTTGAGGTACATATTCCACTGCAGCAAGTGCTTTGAATTTAGATGCCTGGTCATGCAGGTTGTGCTCAGGTTTAGAACATTTATGCCTCGCTTCAGGCTCTCATTGCACAGCGTGCAAACCATTCGTGTCTTGTCATCAGCACATTGTCTGAAGAACTGCCACGCGGGGGGAACACCTTTGAGCTGCCTTTGGTGTGCTTGGTCCCTGGGTGCGGTGGATAGTAGCAGGCGTACTGTCTCGGGGACGCTCGCTCCGCTTTTGCAACCTGCTTCCTCTTTTGCTGTGCTGGTTCCTCTGTGCGACCACCACCTCTTCCTCCAAACTGCACACGTCACTCGCATGACCCTCATTCCATGTGGGGTCTAGGACCTCATCATTCTCCTCCTCCACATCATCTTCCGCCCACCCTTCACCACTGCCCTCCTTGTCAGTCTGCACACTGTGGAAAGCTATAGCAGTTGGCACCTGTGTTTCGTCATCATCAGAGACATGCTGTGCTGGTGTTTCCATGTCCTCATCCTGCAACAGAAGTGGTTGGGCATCGGTGCACTCAATGTCTTCCACTTCTGGGACAGGGCAATGTGGATGGCCCACAGAAAGCACACCAGGAGAGTCATCAAAAAGCATAGGAGACTGTTGCATGACCTGGGGCTCAGACTGCTTGGCTGATTTACAAGGGGCTGAGGTGAAAGACAGATGGCCATGGGGTTCCGGTACCAACTCTGAGCTTTCATCAAGGGACCGGGAGGGAAACAATGTGAAGGAACTGGAGGCATTGTCAGCCACCCAATCTACTATCTCCTGTACTTGTTCTGGCCTCACCATTTGTTGAGCGGCATTCGGGCCTACCATATAACGTTGAAGGTTCGGTCAGCTACTCGCACCTGAAGATGGTGTTTCACTTGTGCGTGTAGCTGGCACAAATCGACCACGTCCTCTCCTTGCAACAGGAACTTCACCAACATCACCAACACCAGCAGCACCAGCAGCACCAGCAGCACCACGACCACGTCCCTTATTTGACGCTCTCCTCATTCTGGCAGCAAATGTATTATGTAGCACTATTTATTAATACAAAAAAAAAGAATAATAAATTCTTCTTCTTTTTTTTTGGGAAAACAACATCGTAGACGCACTTTTTATTTTTGTGTGAGAAATGCACCGCTCACACCAACAACAGGAACCTCTCCCTACACCAGTATGATATGATTTTAGAACAATAATCTGTCTTTCACAGCACCAGCAGGAATCCCTCCCTGTAGCAGTATGTGATGATTTTAGAACAATAATCTGTCCCTCACAGCACCAGCACGAACCTCTCCCTATAGAACTAGGAGATGATTTTAGAACAATAATCTGTCCCTTACAGCACCAGCAGGAACCTCTCCCTATAGAGCTAGGAGATGATTTTAGAACAATAATCTGTCCCTCACAGCACCAGCAGGTACCTCTCCCTATAGAACTAGGAGATGATTTTAGAGCAATAATCTGTCCCTCACAGCACCAGTAAACTGTACCTAATCCAGTATCAGATGGTTTTAGAACGCTAGACTTTCCCCTCACAGCACTGCCAGGAACCTTTCTGTAATACAGGATGAGATGATTTTAGAACAATAATCTGTCCCTCACAGCACCAGTAAACTGTACCTAATCCAGTATCAGAACATTTTAGAACGCTAAGCTTTGCCCTCACAGCACCGCCAGGAACCTTTCTGTAATACAGGATGAGATTATATTAGATCGGTAATCTATCCCTCACAGCAATAGTAAACTCTACCTAGTCTAGTATCAGATCGTTTTAGAATACAAAGCTTTGCCCTCACAGCACCACCAGGAACCTGTCTGTAATGGAGGATGAGATGATATTAGATCGGTAATCTATCCCTCATAGCAGTAGTAAACTCTACCTAGTCCAGTATCAGATCGTTTTAGAATGCTAAGCTTTGCCCTCACAGCACCGCCAGGAATCTGTCTGTAATGCAGGATGAGATCATATTAGATTGGCAATCTGTCCCTCACAGCGCTGGCAGTATGATCTCCCTACACTAGCCTGAGACGATGTGACACGCGGCATACGTGACTCCAGCTCATATAGAGGCTGGGTCACATGATGCACTAGCCAATCACAGCCATGCCATTAGTAGGCATGGCTGTGATGGCTTCTTTGGGCAAACGAGTAAAACGCTTGTTGATTGGCGGCCCTGAAGCTATAGAAAAGGCGTGAAAAATACCCGAATACTGAACCCGAACCCGGACTTTTTTGCAAATGACCGTTTTCATACGACCGTCGCACCATGTGTACGAGGCTTTAGTTTTCCCAATGGTGCAAAAAGCAAAAAAAAAAAAAACTTTTCTACTCTATACAAAACTAAAACAAAAAGTTTGGGTTATGCATAAACGTTAATATCATAGTTTTTAACTTGGTTGGTTAAACTTAAAAATAAAAAATATGCTTTTAAGAGAAATGTTTTTTAAAAAACAAAAGTTAATCCCTGATTTATTTATTATAGGATTAAACCACCTAGGTTGAAGAAGAATAGGATTTAAATCACAGCTTTGCAGACACAGCTCTGCAATTTAATATATGTACTAATTTTGCTCTCAGCTTGCATATATTAATCATATGCTGTTGCCAATAATATTAATAACACTTGAGGTCTATGAGACAATAGATGAAAAGCTTCTGCTCACAGAACTGCAAACAGTTAAACATTTCTAGTTTTGCTTTCATAGAATCAGAGTTTGATCCCTGCTATGATCCTTTGTTGAAGAAATGACACTTGACCTTAAAATCTGATGCTGTCTGAAGAGCACAGGTCTTGCTAAAATCAGAGAAGCAATTTCTCAAACTCAGTGACTTGGCATGAACATGAGGATTTAGAAGTTGCTTCATTTAGACCTGAAATGTATCAAAGCACTGCTAGATGGCATACTGTAATTGTTGAAGACAGAACTTGTCTTAAATATCAAGCCGGAATGGAAAAGACATAAATTAGCAGCTTTTGAAGATCTTTCGATTTCATTGTCTTCTGGTTAGCAGACAATAATTATCAAGTTTGCTTAATCTTAAATGTGAATGTGCATACAATAATTTAAGGCGTATGTAAAGCCAAACGTTTGCACATATAGGCACCTTTCCTTCACCATATATAGAATTTTCCAGCTCATTTTTATGGATTTTTTTTGTGTAAATAGAGATGCTTCAGTTTCACAGATCATGATTTATGTGCATATTAAACTCTAGGCCATTGGGATCCTATATTCATGCGGTTTGCCAGTTTTGTCATATTGGTAGTGGTCTCTTTTGTGCAGTATTTTCAAAGGGTGCTGCTGAATGACTGGATGATTAATTTATTGGTGGTGGCGAGGGAATTTACCATAGCACTGCTGGATGGAAGTTTTTGAAGTCTCACTTCAAGCACTGCAATTGTTTATATTTTTATATAAAGGGCTGCACATATCCATTCGTATTGCATGCTGCTATAATGCATTATATTTAATTAGCCCAGACTTTTCTGTTTTTTACAAAATTTTAAATCTTGCAGAGCTGGAAACCACCTGGTGAACCTTGCATTGCCATCTTAGCTATCCACTGTAGAGGAAAATGGTCTCTGATCAATGGAAATCATCTACCTAGAAGATAATACATCAATGACTCTAGTGCCCACTTTATGGCCAGACACTCCCCTTCCACTGCTGAATAATTCCTCGCTGTGGGGGTAGTTTCCAGCTGAGGTATTGTCACGCACCTGACGGTGGAGTCTGTCTTGTGCAGGACAGAGGCCCAAGAGTGCGGGATGGCACGAGGGCTGGAGGGTCACCGGTGATGTAGCGAAGCTCCAGGAGGCGTGCAGGTAGAAGGATGGTCGTTCAGGCTGGGTCGGCAACGGGCAGGCAGGAAGGTACAAAGGATCAGGCAAAAGAGTAGTTGAAGTCCAAGCAAGGTTCGTTAAACGGGCGGGCAGCAGAGGTACAAGGGAGCAGACAATCGGATGGTCGTGGATAGCCGGGGTCGGTGCAGGCAGCAGACAGCAGGTCGGGACAAGCCGGGTCAAACAGGAGGCAGAACAACACTGGAACAGGTATCGGAGGCTGAGGCTCACAGGTCGGGAATGCTGTAGAACGAGCAGCACTTGTCTCCAGAGTCTCCAGGTTTAAATAGGCCCGTTTGGCGCCGTTTCCGGTGCGTGCGCGCGCACAGGCACGCGCGCGCGCGCGGGAGCGCACGAACGAGCACAAATGTGCGCACCACCACGGAGATGCCAGGATCAAGCAGAAATTGTTCCTTTTCCTAACAGGTATGCTACTTGTTTTTCTTTTCCATTCATTTCTTGGAACTGCTTGCCAGCATCAGAGGGCTCTGTGTGTACAATACATTCTTGACTGAAATTGGGATGGTTAACACAGTCCCTTATATAACACTTCTTTCAGCTCTTCAAAAGCTCTCTCCCTCATCATTTTATTTCACCATGGTGGACTTGACCACTTTGGCAAGATCTGTAAGTGGAGCTACTATAGTAGCAAAGTAAGGCACAACCTCTAGTAGTATCCTACAATCCCTAGAAAGGCCCTAACCTGTGTATCTTTGACTGGGGCTGACTTTTAATAAGACAACCTGCTCAATGCTGTAAATCAGATATCCGGCTACTTCAAGGCATATTGCACATTTTTTCAGATTACCTGTTAACCTGGCTATACGAATGCAAACTAGAGTTGCGTGGACCTTCTTAAGAAGGGAAAATCATTCAAAAATGCCAACATTATCTATGCTTTGTGGGGCTGAAGAATGCAGACTGTCATTCTTTGAAATAAGGCCAGGGACCCATTTAAGCAAAAGAGAGAACCTAGTACTGGTACAGATCATTTTTTAATTTCCTCTGGCTGTTAAGGAAACCTACCATTACCCCTTAGTAAGACTGAGGGTGGCAATGTACCTGGCGTGACTCAACCTTTCAACCTTTCTATTAATTCATCCACGCAGGGCCTGGGATAAGAATCACATTTGGATATTTTAATTTGTTTCCTGAAGACATTGCAGAATTTCAAACTGCCATCTGGCTTGGGAATGAGGACTATGGGATGTGACTGCTCGCTGTTAGATTGCACTTTAGCCCTAAGGGCTAACATTTTATGTACCTTTTCTGAAATGTCTTTTCCTTCTTAAGGTACCCAATGAGGTTTTACTTTACTTTGATGCAAGGTTTAGTTACAATGTGGTGATACATTATGTTAGTTTGACCAACCAGGTAAATCTAAAAAGACTTCTGGATTATTCTGCAAGAAATCTCTTATGTCCTGAATTTGATTAGCAGACAGCATCTTTTACATTCTGTGAGAGCTTCCTGATCCTTCCAGGGTTATATTTCCATGGAATATTTAGAAGGGCTTTCTCTTTCCCTTATACCTGGTAGTTAAAGAGGAGGTCTGCCGCCCGCCGCTGCCGCAGCCCCTTTAAAAATTAAAAGTCATCAGCTACAAGTACAGTAGCTGCTGACTTTTAATTTTAGGATACTTACCTGTCCTGGAGTCCAGCGATGTCGGCACCGCCCACAATCTTCGGATCGGTGGATGAGTGCTGCCGCCACCATTGAAGGTAAGGGAACCCGGATGTGTAGCCTTTCGGATTCACGGCCGGGTCCCTACTACACATGCGTGAATCGCTGCTGTGCTCTCTCATTAATGGCAGAGGAGGAGGAGGGAGCCCGGCTGCTGACGCCCGTGGCCGTCGGCCTGAGCTCCAGGATGTGTGGTAAAGGACATCTGTCTAAAGACAGGTGTCCTATTCCCCCCCCCCCCCGAAAGGTGCCAAATGTGACACTTGAAGGCGGGAGGAATCCAACCAGCGGTAGTTCCACTTTTCAGTGGAACTTCTGCTGATTCTCTTTTTGAACTCATTGGGACCCTGCCACTTTGTTAGACATTTACTCTCTAAAGTGGGCACTATCTCCCGAATTGAAGGTTCTAATTTTAGAAGAACAGTTAAAAACTCTGGCCTGGGGGCGTGGCCTGACGGCGGAACGAGCGGACGTGTCACTGGAGAGCTCCGCTCGAACGAGACACCATCCAGGGGCATCCTTCCACCCTGTTCAAGGGAGAGAAGCGCATCTCCCTCAGATCTTTGCTCCTCTTCACGGCCTATCATTTAAGCCCAAAATCGGGTGAATCGGTGACGGAGTCCCGCACGGCCGAAAATCGAGGCCGCGGCTTTTGCGGCCTACCCGCGACGGACCACACGACGAGGCCCCCGGAGCCTGGAGCACCCATCCACCCACCCAGCACACCTAACCTCCATCCCTGGGCCCTAACCTGCTAGAAATCGTGCCCCTCTAGCCGCAATTCACTCTATTTAAAGGGGAAGGCCCAGTAAGATCCCAGGATGGAGGTGTGAACCCCCACCGCTGCAAGCCGAGGGACAAACACCAGCTACAGAGAGCCTCTCATAGACCTCACCATGGGGAAAAAGACAGACACACCACCTCAAGCCCGCTCCAGATCGCCCAGGGACAGCAAATTGCAAAGTGGCTACAATATACCGGACATGTTCCGATCCCAACCACGGGACAATCCGCTATCAGGTAGGGCCTCTGCACCAAACACCCGTGCTCCCAGTCCCAACGCTACAGGGAGCAACCCGGGACACGCTCTTACAACAAACCCTGGCCCTTCCCAACCGCTAAATTTACAAGATCTCCGCATGGTTGCGGAAGATATCAAAGCCACCCTAGCCACGGCAATCGCGGACCTCCGACATGACCTCCAGGCGACAAATACACGCATGGACAACATAGAAACTGCCACGACCCGCCATAATGCAGAGCTACAACAACTCCACTCCCTGTCGCAAACTCATGACTATCAAATCAGAGACCTTCATCGACGCATCGAAGACCTGGATAACCGGGGACGAAGACATAACATCAGGGTACGAGGCATCCCTGAAACAGTGGAACCTACACAAATCACCCGGGCTACCATATCCATCTTTAACGACCTTTTAGGCCGCCCGCCAGAAACTCCATTGGGGTTTGAACGACTCCACAGGGCCCTACGACCGAGAGGCAGAGACACTGACCCACCCAGGGACGTTATCTGCTGTTTAGTCAACTTTAAAGTAAAAGAAGAGATCCTACGACAAGCAAGACTACGCCGCACACTTCTATTTCAAGGGCACGAGATAAAATTATTCTAGGACCTCTCGCCCATAACCCTGAAACACAGAAGAGACCTCCGACCTTTATTAGAAGCCCTACGCACCAGAGGGATACAATACAGGTGGAAATTCCCCTTTTGCCTGTCGGCATCCCACCAAGGACGTTCTGCCTATCTCAGGGTCCCAGAGGAACTTCCTGCCTTCTGCGACGCTCTAGATATCCCTCAAGTAGCTGTTCCGGACTGGTATAGTGATCTGCGCAATGGAAACCTGCCCAGAACCACATCTATGGATACCATTCCGGAGAGAGACGACTACCAACTACGCAGAAGAAGATCCTTGTCCCCCAGAGCTCACGGTCCACCAAGGGACAGGAGTGCAACCCACATAAGCCCTACAGCCTCGCCAGTACACCGGCGACCACGCCAAGATAACTGAAGGTCCCTACCTCTCCAACCCCGAGACATCGCCTCTAGCCCGATGACACCAAGAACTTCTGCTCTCCTACTCCTTTTCTGCAAAGAAAGCTACCTTTACCAGACTGAAAACTCTCTTCGATAACTGAATGATCCTATCTTCTCTTCAAACGCTGCCTTCAATGAGAACTCCCCCCGAAGAAGATTGAAGACTTACCTCACGTAAGATATAGACCATAAGAGGCTTCTCCCCCATTTTTCACCCTTGGCCCTGCCCATACCCTGCCCTGAAGAACACCTTGGAGGATCTCCAGGCCTGATTCATGGACTACAAGACCCGAGAACCTAGTCAATACTCACCCCCCCACTCACTTGCCCAATGACCCCAGAGAAGCCTCATAAAACTGAAATCTTGAACACAGATTAGACTTTTCACCCCAACAGAGACACCCTATAAGCCTCCTCTACAAAGTACGCCCTCCTGTCAAATGAACTCCAGGTGTTGTAAGCCAACCCAGAACTGGAGGCTTGACTGGCTATACACCCTGTTCAATGCCCGATGTCTCTCACCTCCTCTGTTGGATGCCTTCTTTCTCTCCCTTTTCTTCCTCTGTTGCTTCTCTTCTCTTTGATCTCTTTTTTTTTTACAGATGGTGGAGACGCCCCCCCGGAACCCCCGAAGACTGGAAAATCCATAGCAACAAAAACGAGAAGGGCTTACTGCCTCCATCTTCATTAGAAGAACTACATCCATATATACGGGCCCTAAACCTCTTCCGATCCATATACATTGACCTGCCTGAATAACTTCACGATGGAGTACCAGATCTTGGGGAACTACCTCCGGGGGCGGGCGTACTCCCCACCAGTTGTTAAGAGGTAACAATCGGAATATCAAGGTAACCTAACCATATCTCTTCGATCTTCTTGTAGATTTCTCTGTTCATAGCTAGGAGGGATGGTTGCCCACCGGGACATTGATCCAGGGGGGCAATCAAGCCCATAGTGTAGTAATACATACTACTAGGTCTCTGTCATACAGACCCTTTACCACGTTCCTCGTTAAGGTTTTAACTGCACAATGTTATGTAGTGTTAACTTACTTGTTAGTCCGACTCGCTGGTAAACCTGGCTCACGGATATAGACATACCCTCTGACACTAAATCAGCCCCATACCCCTATTGCTCCTTGCACCATTTCCCAGACATACTGTCTCTGGATCATCATACATAATGATGTGATACCCGAACTAACGGGGGGACCTAGTTACAGGGCCACCCGTTGGTAGGGAGGATCGATACTTGTCTCTTTAGATGTTCTTCTAGCTTCTCTATACCAATCCAATGGAACTATAAGGCTAACAATGGAGAATTGTTGACCACCCCTCATGCGGGCGGGGGCCTCC
>BLSH010481052.1:2097049-2107187 GCA_018402905.1 Glandirana rugosa
AAAAAAAAAAAAAAAAAAAAGGTAATCTTTAAAAAAAAATAACCTTCATATATAAGTCATGTTATATGAGCCGTGCCGAGTATATTGTACTGAATATATACTTCCAATAAAAAAAAATTTCTAATGGAAAAAAAAAAAAAAAAAAAACTCTGGCCTGTGTCTCTTACACTGTTATACATGCTGTACACTCAATACTTTACATTGTAGCAAAGTGTCATTTCTTCAGTGTTGTCACATGAAAAGATAAAATAAAATATTTACAAAAATGTGAGGGGTGTACTCACTTTTGTGAGATACTGTATGTAAGGGTTTACAACCACGTCAAGTAATGTTTCTAGCTATTTAAACATATTTCAGCTAAAACCATGCCACTATCTGCTAGTACACCATGGTAGATTAGTCTATCCCAAATACTGAGAAGTGATTAGGGATGAGCTCCAGGTTTGAAACAGCTATGTGTTTTTCCCAAATCCAGGCTGTTTGGAGTTTGGCAAATGGACAAATTAACTCGCCAGATTTGTCCAGTTCTCCTGCCCTAACCTCTAGCTGCTCTGCCTGGAAGCCATTTATATAGTGGGAGTATTTACCTTTTAGCTGCCTGTGTTTCTGGCCAGAGAGCTGCCCTGGTGGTTTGGTAATATATTGTGTGTCTTACAGAGAGTGTAGAACATGGGCGTTTTGGGGTTTTTCACATTTAAGTACTCAAATTAATCCTTATCAATTAAAGCCTCTGTATAGGTTGTGCTCACAAACTGCCCATGTACCTTGTTGACCATACTCTGAGAAATAAGCCTATACCATGTATGATTTTTCAAAACTGGCTGACACATATCCTTATACTGTTCATTGTCAATTAATATGACATTCCCACCTTTGTCTGATGGTTTAATTACAATTTTGATATTCATCTTTAATTTGGCAAGAGCCTGATATTGTAAACAAGTCAAGTTAGGAGTGGAAATCTCATCAGAAGGGAGCTGCTCTATATCCTTAATGGGTACCTCCACTTTCATAGAAAAAAACAAAGAAAAAAAAAACATTTAGCATATACAATTGCTACACGAGCCATATTGTAATAGGATGTTATAGTGACCTTTTTTTTTTACAAACTGCAGCGCTGTAATTTTCTGTAAAGTTCAATGTAGTTGGTGTAGAGAATGCCTCCAGAAACATAATTTCCTGCTTCTGTGATTGGCTAAATTGATTTTCCCAGAAGTCTGCACTAACTTATAAGGCAGATTTTAGGCATCCTCTGCACCAAAAATGGTATTTTTGGTGAAATACTCCCAAAATGCTAATCACTTTTAAAGGGATGCAGACTCTGCAAATTCCCTCATTAGAACACTGCAAGTGCATCAGCTGGTTAATAATGAAAAGGTAGTTCCCATTCAGATTCACTCTGCACATTGACATAGCCAAGTAAATAGCTTTTCTTTAGAGCAGAAACAGGTAGGAATCTGCAACAAAGTTTATTAAAATCCTTGCAATGTCCATTGATCACCCCAAGGGAATTGTTTTTTTTCTCAACAAAAGTAGAATTACTCTTTAACCTTCTGTTTCAGAAATGCCTAGATATGGCAAATACACATTTTCCCACAAGTATGAACATGTCAATTTCTGTCTTTATTTTTGATGTGACTATGACTATTTTTGGATCAAGTATCAGCAGTGTTGCTTTGACTTTAAAATTCCAATACATTCTACAAAAAAGTGACTGTTACATTAGTCTGCAGGACTAAAAAACTTTTGTTGCATTAGGGTGATTGTATTTTTATTATCAGCTGATAGCGTTAAGCTATGCATTCTGTGATAGATACATTTAACCGACATTTTGAGTAATAGCAGTCATATATGAAAATTGAAAGTGTTTTATCTTACCAGAGGATATTCAATTTCTTTGACTTATCTTTGAACTTTTATGAAATTTTACAGGAAATAAGTCTATATAATGTACATATTAATTGGTTTATTTGTCTCAGCAATTGGAAATTGTGGTTAGGCAATATTAGCAGTTGAGTAAAATATTTCCTGTAAATAGTGCTAGTATATACAGTTCCGTGTATAAAACAGAAGTTAAAATAATCAGAGGCAAGTGTATCCATCCACAAAAAATATAAATGTAAAGTTTAAAGCTACAGGAATGCATGTTTTTTTTTAAATGTTGGGTACTCTTATTTTATAGTGGATAGGTTGGCAAACACACTGAATGTGCTATGGTGCCAGGCCTGAGGGTCACAAACACAGTTGCTGAAATATTGAGCACATTACCTTGCAATATAATTTAAAGTCATTCTGCTGTGATTATTAATATATTATAATATATTTAAAGTCAATAAATTATTGCAATATATCAGATAAAAGAGATAAAAGTATTTCACTAATCAGCGTCATTATTGTGCATGTTTTTTATATCTTTATTTTATTTCAGCTTTTAAAGTAAACCTGTGTCCAGACATTGCACACTAACGTATTTACATACTCCTATAGGCATTGTGGAGAAATTCATTTTCAAATTTCACACCAATGGCACTGAGATTTTAGTTGTTTCTATTACTTTCTATGTGCCTCTAATGTAAACACACAAGTAAAAAGTACTTTAAACTGACTTTATTGTCTTGTGTTCTTTGAGGATCATAATTACTTTGCAGTACAAGCAGTTAGAGAGATGATAAAACTATTTTTACTGCTTGATAGAATATGTAAATAAAATGTCCATAGTTTGGCACAAGGGCACTTGTACATAATCATCCCCTGCATCAACAATTTTCACAGTACAAGCATAAACCTCAGAGAAATCTGTCTTCTCCCTGCCTCAGCCAGATTATTCTCTGTGGCTGGACATTAAAGCAGATGACTTTCTATAAAAAGATTTGCCAAAACTCAGGTCAATGAAAAGTGAAAAAGAATGTGTTTACCTGGTAAGGCAGTTACTTAGTTATCTGGAGATTCATACTGATTTAGAATGTAAGTTAATTGGCCGATAAGTTTAGGATATGACCAAAATTGTGTTCTGCCTGAAGTCCTTCATATCTTGATAAATAAATTAAAAGACAAAACTTTTTATAGTGTAGTCTGGTGCTCTACTGGCTCTACACCCTGCTCGTCTTCCCTGCCTCTCCACAGCCACCACACTGGGGATCAGACTGTACTATGACAGGAGAGAGGTGCAGCTGCCAGCTCTGTGTAATTTTCGACTTGCTGCTCGCTCCCCCTCCCTCCTGGCAAGAGATAGAGGGACCAGTCAAAAGAGACTAGAGGAGCATGATAGTCCCAGGAAGCACAATGTCTAAAGCAAGCTGTGGGCTCTGAACTACAATGCACACAGTGCCTTGTTTTAGAGAGGAGTAGGGAGCTGGATCTACCCAGGCAAAGTTTCTTCAGAGAGCTCAGGGTAGCACCCGGGAAAAGAAACAGAAAGGACTATGCTGTGGGGACTGTCTTATAAAAGGAGAGACTGAGCCACTGGAAAGTGATTATCACGTGGGGAAGCCAGAGAGGACAGAGCTGTGACCTGAGCACAGAGAGAGGGGGCCACTGCCAGGATACAGACTCTGCTGTTATACACCAGAGTTGCCCCAGGCAACCAGAGTGAGCGGAAACCTAACCAGAGGGATCACTGCTGTCATGCTGTTGTTGGGTCTAGTGAGAGGACCTTGCAACCATTACTGTTGCTACCACTAGAGACTGAGCCCTTAGGAACTATGTACACAGCTGCATTATAGCTCTATTACTACTCACATGCCTTGTTGACTGCTCCCAAGCATATCAATGATTATTGGGCCTCAACGGTAGTTGGCTGAAGAGTGAGCACTAAAGGCTTCCCTTTAACAGTTGCTATCCCTTTATTTACTTAAAGAGGTACCTCTTAGGAGCCGCTGCACCATACTCTTTCCAATCCATTTAAGTGCATTATAATCCAGTGTGGTATTATTATTCATATTTCATTTAATGTTTATTTGCACTGTTTATCACTAATTTGCTAAATCACATATTGGTTTAAGGTTAATGGTATAGAACCCGATACTTGATTACATTGGTACAGGTATTACTCTGCCTAGTAGACTGTGTCCGGATTCATCTATTGTGTGTTCATTTATGTTTAAATTGTCATCTAATCCAACCCATATCAATTGATTGAGTGCATTTACCACTAAACGGATGTGTGTGTATTTCTGTTACTAACCTATGACCAAATTAAAGGTATTTATACTTGTGCCATTATATATGTTTGCAGTGACTTTAATTCCTCCAGGTGTGTCAGAGGGGCTGAGGTTGTTCATGGAGTCCAGGCACAGAACAGGGAACCCAAAATTACCAAACGGCTTCTTTGAGGATAGCACTACACATGGGGGCTCATCTGGGATACCTCTGTTCTATCAGCAAGTCACTAGACAACACACCAAAGACCACCAAGAAGAACCCTGCTGCTGCAATGCAGTGGTGTGAGGAAAAAAATGGCCACTGGGAGATAAGTGTGGTAATCAACATCTTCAAAGAAACCAGGACTGAGCTATGGCAGCACTAGTTCCTAATAAGAAGGTGTGTGTACTGGTCTTGAAAAATCAGATCAAGGGACCTTCTGCACTCCTACTGGAGTGGAGGAGGGGGATCCCTGCCTGCTGTCAAAAGGCTACTCTACAGCTGACTGGCTAGTTTGAGGCCTGCCTGATCCAGCTGATGCCAGAGGTCAATCCAGAAAGTTCAAGCAGCTCTGACAAAAGAATCCCCTTACCTGCACCTGCAGCCATGATAGGGTCAGAATTGATTGCAGCACTGGGAGATTGTGTGGCGAAGTGCCAGGTGAATAACCCAACGTACATCGGGTCTGAGTACCCTATAGCACTTTTTTTTAACTTATCATAGAAATGGGATTGATCATGTGGCTATAAATAGAATACCCCCCCCCCAACATGTAGGAACTAGGAAGCAAGTGGAATCCAGTTCAGGTGCCGGATTCCAAATCCTGTTGAAGTTAATGGGTGGTGAATGTTAAAAAATAGCAATGGCTAATTTTTAGACTAATAGGCAAGATATATGACCTAACTAAAAAATCTTAAAGTGATTGTAAACCATTTTTCTTTAATAACAAACATGTTCTACTTATCTACACTGTGCAATAAAAAAAAAGGGGGGGAAGCTAATGCACAAACAGGAGAATGAAGCGGCATACGCTGCATTAGACCATATAATGCTCAGTGGAAATGTAAAACAAAAAAGTGTAGTGCTATAGTTTTGCACAGTGCAACCCCGATCCTCCTTTTCTTGGGTACCCTGTCGGTGCTCCTGGCTTGCCTATGGGAAGGGAAAGAGTCAAGAGAGCTGTGCACATTGCTAGATCAAGATTGGGCTCAGGTAAGCATGAGGGTGGGCTGGGGAGCTTTTTTACATTAATGCAGAGCATGCATTAAGGTAAAAACCCATCATCCCTTAGAACCACTTTAAAGATTCAGTCCAAAAATAAATTTTTTTGGTATTTTTGGACAGGAGTCTGCACACCTGCACTGGCTGTTATGGGGGACTTCCATGCTACCTATTGAATATTTTACTTTTTTGCAGTAGGATTTCCTGAACATCCAAATATCCAAATAAGAAAGAACCAGAACTTAATGTAATGGATGGAAGATCTCACTTTGGGTAGTTTGGTAATCAGCAGGTTAGGAGCTACACTGCTGAGTTTTCTAAGCAAGTTTTACATTTGCAGGTAGCAAGGTAGTGCTGTTAATATTATACTTTTTGATAGAGCAGGAAATGGTTAGAATGTCTGTGAGTTTTTTTTCTCTGTTCAGGTGACAATGGTCCCTAGGTTAAAAAAAGAGTGGCTCTGCCCATTGTGCAAATAACAGTAACACTCTGACAGGGGTTATAACCTGTAACCATTCCAATTTAAAAGAAAAAAAGTTTTGGTTGTGGATACACTTTAAGGCTTCTGCTGTGTAGTGGCTGTAGTCATTTTTTCCCCTAAAGATTTATTTTAAATTGGTATTAAACCCAAAATCAAAAATGTATTATATTGCAGCTTACAATCAGTAAATGTGGCTGCATTCGTTTTCTTTTTTTGTTTTTTTTCCCTGGTGATCTGGCCGATGACACACCCCCTGTATTAGCGAAGCACAACTCTAGAGGAATGAGATTAGAAGCCATATTGTCAGTCTAAAGAAGGGGGTGAGTAGTGATAAAGTGGGTGCAAAGCTTCGTTTTTTTTTATTTTATAAAAATAACAAACATGGCTATACTTACCTGCTCTGTGCAATGGTTTTGCACGGAGCAGCCCTGCTCCTCTTCTTCTGGGGTCCCCTGCCAGCTCTCCAGGCCCCTCCTCTTTATCAGATACCCCCAAGAGTCCTGCTGCTGCATCCATTGATACAGACGGCGGGACTCTATCCCCCGCTCCTGTGTCACCAGATTTGATTGACGGCAGCGAGAGCTGCTGCGCTCATGTACATCGCTGGATCGAATGGGCTCAGGTAAGGAAAAGGGGGAGTCTGGAGGGCTGCTGCAGCACAGAGGGTTTTTCACCTTAATGCATAATGCATTAAGGTGAAACACCTTAAAGTGTTACTAAACCAAGGACCCTGCATTACCTATATCTGGTCTCCCACAGTACACAGAACACGGAAATGCAATTATTTTATTAAATAAAATCTGCTAAATAACTTTTCTCATCAGCAGTATATAGCACTCTTGTGACTTCTGTCAGTGCCCAGCTAAGCACTGGTTAAAGCTTGTAGGAGGAGTTTCCTGACTGTCCTATTAGACTGCAAGGCTCCTGACCCTCTGTCTGGACAGTGCTGATTGGCCCTGTGCTGATCACATGCACTCTCCCAAGGAAGAAAAAAACTCTAGCGATACACTACAAAACTAAGCATGTGCAGCCTGACTCCATAGGCTAGGTGTTATTAGGAAATTATCAGGGGACAGTGGAAGGAGGGGGGGATCAGAGAAGCCAGAATCAAACAGCCTTTCTACACAATGCAGAGGATTAACCCCTTAGGTTCCACCGGGAGTTTAACAAGCATGCTTTACTAGATATACAGACTGATTTTACTGTTGTGGGTTTAGTAACACTTTAAGGCTTTACAACCACTTTAAATGTATTAGCAGATTTAGATACTAACAAATTTGCTCCAGCTCACACTTTATAATCAGTTACAGCAAACAGTTTCCCCCTTGAGATAAAGGTTTTGCATGAATATATAAACTTTGATCATTTTAATCACCCCTGCCAGTGTTAAATGGTTTGTCACATCCATGTAAACTGATACATTCATCTGGAGAGCTTGTGCTTTTGAAAGCAGACTTGCTGGCTGAATCGCCAGATGAAGATAGAAGAAAGAAAGACTAAAAAAGGAAACAAATGCAACCATCACATCTAAGAATTGGTAAGCTTCAATATCATAAATTTTACTTTTGGGTGTAATACTGCTTTAAATAAACATCAAGCTGTTGTGAAGCAGATTGTGTATACTGCATATAGAAAGTGCAAGCACTATCAGTGTCTATTAATTCTATTTTTCTTTTTTTTCTTTCTTCACTAAATCTATCTTTTGACAGAATGCTAATAAAAAGTATGGTGGAGCTGATTTACTGCTGCTGACAGGGTTTTAGAAAGCTCTCCTATAAATAAAATGAGCATCAATGGCTATAACACCAAATATTTCACCTACTGACCTTTAGAGAGTGGAGGCCTCAGACTTTCTGCTGACCGGCATTATGTTCACAGACTGAAACTTGTAATGACAAGGAAGGCAGCAGCTGAAGGATAAAACCTAATACATTGAGACAGTTTTATATTGTGCAGCACACAGTGAATAAATATGACAAACCTGTTTTGTAATAACATTTATTTTTTATTTCTTTAGTATTATATAAGAAGACAACATATGCTGTGTTTGTTATTCCTCAGGCATCTCTGGCTTTTTTACAGCCAATGAGGAAAAGCTAAGTATTCTTTTTTTTTTTTTTTGCATGAAATTGTTTCTCAAATTGTTTTCACTCTGAAATCCTTGAAAAGTGTTAATATTCTTTTTGATGGGGGGAAAGTAGAACAACAAACTTCCCAGCAAACAGCTCTTGGAAATATACACTTATAGAATTAGGAGCTGACTAGAAGTCAAAGAAGTCAGATGGGTGGCTGGGGGGAGGTAAAAAAACATGGTTTTACCGCCAACTCAAATTGTAACAGCACAGGGTTGCGCCCATTCTGTCATGATGCTGTGCTTTGCAGCTGAAGCATTTCTACCTTGGGGTGCAGAATATGACAGGCAGCACCACCTGTCAAACCTAGCCATTGAGTTCAATAGGACTGCACTGTGACTGCAAGACACAGTTGCAGCAGGGTCTCAACCATGTAAAATTGCCATTCAGAAATTTGAAAATAAAGAAACAAAAAAAAAAAAAAATCAGTGGTTCAGGAGATGGCGGTCACCTGTGCTGTACCACCCTCTGAAAAATGATCCACTGTGGATCGTTCTTCAGAGGGCCGTAAAAGGTACTGCTAATGTGAAAGAGAATTATTTTATTGCAGACAGAACTCCGCTGAGCATTATTTGCGCCTAAAGTGGCCAAATATTACAGTGGCTCACTATCATTTCAGAAAAAAAAATCACTAAACCTGTAAGGAAAAATACTTTCTTGCTAAGCACACGTAGGGACCCTGTTTTAAGCTGGAGTGTCCCTAGGTCAGTTAAGCACTGTTTTCAGCTGGGTTGTTGCCACCCTGAGCTTTGTTTATGCCATTTAGGTTGGACAGGCTCATCCTCCTGCATGCAAAAGCCCTTTTCATTTTTGTGCTTGCAAAGTTCCTTCTAAGCTAAGGGCATTGATTATTTCTGCCGCTGCCATTGGGCTGTCTTCATTAATTAGTATGTAGTGGGTTATGAATATTTATCTGTCTCGGCCAATCACTGAGGGGATTCTTCCACTGATGTCATTTGAGGGGTGAGAATAATCCATTGGAACAGCCTTCTAGAAGGGTCCTTACTTATGAGGCTTTGGGATGCTGCTGTAGAGAAAGGTTCTTGTTCTATTATGCTGGGCTTTTTAATGAAAAGTAAATCACGACGTGGAGGTCTTTTCTTGGGCTCTGGCCCAGCAGTGGACAAGTGATGAAAGCCAAAGTGTTTTAAACTGGCCTGTGCCAAGCCCTTAAAGAAACAAGAAGGCAACTTCCCAGAGAAAGCACCCTCAAAGTGTGCATTATAAAATATATGGGTTTAAGTCAGTCCATACATTTAAACACATGACACTCGAAATATACAAGAGACTACAAAATTTACAGAACTTTTATAGGGACTTTTCAGGTGTTGCAGTGGGCGGCACAGTGGTGTAGTGGATAGCACTTTTGCCTGGCAGCAAAACAGTTGCTGGTTTGAATCCCAACTATGACACTACCTGTCTGAAATTTGCATGTTCTCCCTGTGCCTGCGTGGCTTTCCTCCGGGTGCTCCAGTTTCCTCCCACACTCCAAAGACATGCTGGTAGGTAAATTAGATCCTGTCTAAATTGACCCTAGTATATGTATGAATGTGAGTTAGGGACCTTAATTGTAAGCTCCTTGAGGGTAGGGACTGATGTGAATGTACAATATATATGTAAAGCGCTGCGTAAATTGACAGCGCTATATAAGTACCTGAAATAAATAAATAATAATAAATAAATAGTAGTGTAAAAAGGACAACTGCGCTATGTCAACAAAAACAAGCAGCGGCAAGAAAAAGATTCACAGTATGTATAAATATAAAGCCGCGCTGAAGGGTTGATATATTGCAATAAAGATACACATGCAATAAATGTCCTATGGCTGACAGGTGGTCAATTGAACGGTGCTGAATCTCCAAAGATATATACAGCATCCATAGGGGGCCCGATGCGTACTTAGATCTTCACAGACACCCAGTGCTCAAAAACAAAGATCGTGTAAATCCGTCACCGGAAGCAATAAAGGCTTACCAGACCCAGCTGGGAGCCAGGCATGTGTAGTAATCCTGCTGGAAAATTCTCCTGATCCTTTAGGCTTCCACAGTGCGGAATCCCAACCTTCCCAATAAGCGTATAGGAATAACACTTCAAGCAAGGGGTGAACTCCTCTCAGCAACCGTGTTGTGAAGACATATCAAATGCCGGGAAGGAAACAAGAAGG
>BLSH010481052.1:2114384-2143192 GCA_018402905.1 Glandirana rugosa
AGGACAGGAGTCATGGGTGGTCGTCCGGTCTAAAATTCATATTGGAACCGCTCTACGTCTGATCTTATGACGTTAGTGACTCGTCTTTTACTATAGTGGACACTACATAAAGTCAATAGGACGTTTGGACCGGACAAGCACCCAGGACTCCTGTCCTCAACTCTTGGTGACCGAATGTTCATTAAAAGGTTTAACGTCGAGTTAACGAACGATAGACCCAAAAATGTACCGAAGAGTTCCGTGTAAATGTACGGAACTGGGTATTAAAGTGCGTTACCTGTGTATTTTTTTCTCCTTGAACCATGTCTCTGTAATAGCAACAAGGTCCAAGTTATCCCTAGACATAAGAGCTGTCAGTTCACAAAGCTTGTTGCCTAAACTACGGGCATTAGTGCACATGACACTCACATGCTTATTTAAAAGAACATTTGATCATGTTTTAACACACATGAATGCATCTACACAGGCAAGCCATTGTTTAGGTCTAAAAAGTTTGCATCTTTTTTTATGTGTCCATTGCGTGAAATTATGGGTCAAGGCATGTAAATGTGCCTTGAGAAGCCATGTAAAAACCCAGATAGCAAGCAATTGAGCTGCAATTTGGAAAATTACTTGTAAGCCAGTGGTTCTCAACTCCTGTCCTCAGGACCCACGAACAGGCCAGGTTTGCAGGATAACTGAAATACATCACAGGTGATATCATTTTCTGCTCAGTGATTGCAGTATTCTAGTCTGCATCTCGCCAAGGTTATACTTAAAATCTGGCCTGCTGGTGGGTACTGAGGACAGGAGTTGAGTACCACTAGCTATTGCTACACTTGCAAGGCTTCAGAAGTTTGTTGCACAATTGAAAGTGTCAAATGCACAAATTGGAAAAGTGTCAACTAGAATTTGAGCTTCAAGTGCTCTGCAAGTGTACAACTTGCCAGTGAAAATTTGCAACAAGTTAACCAAACTTAAAATTCAACTGCCAAAAATGTGACTTGACCCGAACTTTGACCCTGACCCAGAACCCCATTGAAATCAATGGGGACCCAAACTTTTAGGCACAAAAATGGCTGTAACAAAGTCCTGGAAAGGCCTAGAGGTCTGCAAAAGGAGGGAAAATGGGGGTAAGGGTCGGACAAGTGCCCTACAAAGAAATGGGGATAGGGAAATAACTTTTAATTTTTAACCTAAAATCACATAAAAAAATCAAAAATGGAGGTGGATGTGGAGTTGGAGGTTGAGGAGGCGGTGAAAGTGGCGGTGCAGGAGGAGGAGGTAGCCAACACTGTTTTTTTTATTTTTGTGCAAGAAATGCACCTCTGGCCGCAAATGTCGTTTTTGGAATTTTTTTTTTTAAACCAGCAATGTAGATGCACTTTTTAATTTTGTGCAAGAAACAATAATCTGTCCCTTTAACCTCCCTGGCGGTATGACTGAGTCTGGAATTTATTGCTGAAAGCGGTACAATTATTTTGCATGAAAATTTGGCGTTTTATATTGTAGGCCTGTAATTCTTAGGAATAACTCACTTAAATCTGTCCAAACAAGAGTCTCGTAGACATCCCGGGTATGAAAAAGTTTCAAAAATGAAATCATAAATTATAATATAATAAATAACTAAAAATAATTATCAAAAATAATAATATAATAGTAATAAAATGTATTCAATAATGTAATCAAACCAAAAACGCAGAAATTTGCTCAGTTGCAGAATTGTCGCTGTCGTCACTTTCAGTTTCTGATGATAAATTTCCTCAAAAATCAGTATCACTCAATTCTGCAAATGATTCTTATTTACTATCGCTGTTTTCTAGCCAATCAAAAACCACTTTTGACGTAAAGGGACACTTTTTGGTTGCTATGGACATTCTCATGTTTCCAGGCAGAAAGAATGACATTTATTATATAAAAGTGCATGCATTGCTCTGGGCAAACCACTAGGGACAAAGGGGATGTGTAATGATTTCATACAGTAATGTAATCTATAAGATTACAGTGTACTGTATGTATAGTGTGTGTTTCACTTTTTGAATTTCCCGCCGGTCTCCGTCCCCATGCGACGCGACGCTCGCAGGGAACGGAGCCCGGCACACAGAGGCATCGGAGCGGCGGACACAGCCCACAGACACGGCGGGGGACATCTCTGGATCCAGGGGACAAGGTGAGTAGCGCTGCCTGGATCCAGCGATGCAAGCCCGAGTGTGGCTCGGGGTTACCGCTCTTGGTTCTGAAAATCCACCCCGAGCCACACTCGGGAATACTGCTAAGGAGGTTAAGCAACAGTAGGAACCTCTCCCTATAGAGCTAGGATATGATTTTAGATTCTAAAATCATCTCCAAGTTGTACAGGGAAAGCCTCCAGCTGTTGCTTTAAGGGAAAGATTATTGTTCTAAAATCATCTTCAAAGTGTGTGGGAAAAGCCTATTGCAGGGGCATAGAGCCATATTACTGTTCTAAAATCATCTTCAAAGTATGTGGGAAAACCCTGTTTCAGCCGTATGGAGCCATATTAGTGTTCTAAAATCATCTTCAAAGTGTGTGGGAAAACCCTGTTTCAGTCGCATGGAGCCATATTAGTGTTCTAAAATCATCTTCACAGTGTGTGGGAAAACCCTGTTTCAGTCGCGTGGAGCCATATTAGTGTTCTAAAATCATCTTCACAGTGTGTGGGAAAACCCTGTTTCAGCCGCGTGGACCCATATTAGTGTTCTAAAATCACCTTCAAAGTGTGTGGGACAACCCTGTTTCAGCATTGTGGAGCCATATTAGTGTTCTAAAATCATCTTCACAGTGTGTGGGAAAAGCCTGTTTCAGCCGCATGGAGCCATATTAGTGTTCTAAAATCATCTTCAGTTGAAGATGATTTTAAAAACACTAATATGGCTTCATGCGGCTGAAACAGGGTTTTCCCACACACTTTGAAGATGATTTTAGAACACTAATATGGCTCTATGCCCCTGCAATAGGCTTTTCCCACACACTTTGAAGATGATTTTAGAACAATAATCTGTCCCTTAAAGCAACAGCTGGAACCTTTCCCTGTACAACTTGGAGATGATTTTACAACACTAATCTTTCCCTTAAAGCAACAGCTGGAACCTTTCCCTGTACAACTTGATGATGATTTTAGAAGAATAATCTTTCCCTTAAAGCAACAGACTCTACCTAGTCCAGTCAGATCGTTCTGTGCAACAGGATGAGGTGTGCAATCTGTCCCTCAAAGCACCAGTACTAGTATCTCTCCCTATTCCACAATCAGATCGTTCTGTGCAGCAGGATGAGATGTTCTGCAATCTGTCCCTCACAGAGCCAGCAGCATCCTCCCCCTAAACTATCCTGAGAGCATATGACATGCAGCACGGTGACTCCAGCCCCATATAGAGGCTGGGTCACATGGTGCACTGCCAATCACAGGCATGCCATTAGTAGGCATGGCTGTGATGGCTTCTAGGGAAAACCATTGAAACACTTGTTGATTGGCTGCCCTTGGCAACTTTTCAACACGTGTAATAAAATACCAGAACCCCGGACCCGAACCCGGACTTTTTTTTGAAAAGTCTGGGTTCGGGTCCGGGTCCCGGACACCCAAAAGTTCGGTACGGACCCGAACTTTACAGTTCGGGTTCGCTCAACTCTATACATAAATTTAACTTATTAGTTTGGGTCAATGATGTTTCATTTTTTTTTATTTATCATATCTAAATCTGAACCCTTTAGGTCCCTTTCACACTGACGCTGATCAGGTCCAATTGTCAATTTTATAGGCAGACCCAATCAGATCATCTATAGCTCTCTATGGAGCGGAGGATGTCAGCGGACATGTTCCATCTAACCGCTCTATAGAGAAGAGTGGGCCAAGTCTGCCCCGTCTGCAAGGTACCTTAAAGTTGTTGTAAACCTCTGACCTGAAAGCATATCCCTCTATACTGTGTACTCTTCTCAATGCAGAGTACTAAGTGTCATTTCTGTCACATGGCTCTTTCCTCTGATATTGGCATGAGTCACTTCTGACACATTTTCCTGACACCAAAAGGTAAAAAAGGTGACAGGGGAGGGATCTCCAGCACCTAGCCTGTGATTGACAACCTCTGCTCTGTGGATTTGTGTGTGTGTGTGTGTGTGGGGGGGGGGGGGGGGCTCCAATCAGCTCTCACTGCTCTCTGCAGAGTGTAATTTTAGCTCCTTGTCCCCTGCTTTGTGAAAGCTCAGACAAGCTTTATCAATTCTGCACTTCCAAGGGCTGAAAAATAGAGATGGCTGCAGATAAACAGGTACAACTTACGTAGGAGTTTTTGTTTCATCTATGTGTATCTCCTGAGGCTAGTCACTATGCTAAGTATATTTAACAGTATACACCCACTTTAACATGTAAATACGATTTTAAAAGCGAACGCAGTTTTCATTGAAATATCACTAATATTACTATTAGTGATTCTGCCACAAACATTTTTTATTCAAGTGCTTTCTATTACATGATGACAATTGTCTCCCAAATGTCCTTTATTTCGGAAGTTAATAAGTGTCTGCTGTGGCTTACTTCTGTTGCAAGGGAATTCTGTTAAAGGACTGATATTTCCTTTGACAGAACACACAGCCGCCATCTCAGGAGAGCTTTATGTTCTGATTGGATTTGGGTGTCCATTTAAAAATCACAGGGAGTAGGTAGAGGGAGAAACCAATCTTGTCAGTGACAGTTAGGTTTACTGTGGGGAAAGGCTCCTGCTGTAAAGGCAAAGTTTCTCTTTCCTATTCTATTGTTCCTGGACTGGTTGAAAAGCACCACAGCCCCACTTTTCAGTTACCAGTCAGGCACATTCATGCATAATGGTGAAGAAAAAGAGATGCTAAGATACCTACTTATTCTGGGCCCTGTTGCAGTGAATCCCACTTATGATGAAAGCCTCTGTCACCCAGCTCATTAAAGCACAGCATAATTGTGGTATTTTGTATTCCATTAAAGTATAACTAAAGGCTTTGAAAATTGAATAAAAGAATTAAAAAAAAAAAGTTTAACTAAAGGCAAAACTTATTTTTTTCCTTTTGGATAGAGTGGAGAGTTATTAGAACCCCTGTCAGGCTTTTATTGGTGTCTGTATTACCATTATTAACAAAAGTGAAAGTAAAATAAAATTCCAAATTTTGGGCTGTCCCCAGGACAGGAACAACGGGTATATCTTTAACCACTTCAGCCCCGGAAGGATTTCCCACTGTAGGACCAGAGCATTTTTTGTGAATCGGCACTGCGTCACTTTAATTGACAATTGCGCGGCCGTGCGACGTTGTACCCGAACAAAATTTGTGTCCTTTTATTCCCACAAATAGAGCTTTCTTTTGGTGGTATTTGATCACCTCTGCGTCATTTCTGATCACCGCTATAAACAAAAAAAGTGCGACAATTTTGCAAAAAAAAAAAACAATATTTCTTACTTTTTGCTAAAATACAAATTCAAAAAAAATATATAAAAAACAAATTTATTCATCAGTTTTGGCCGATTTATATTCTTTCACATATTTTTGGTAAAAAAACCCGCAATCAGCATTTATTGATTGGTTTGCGAAAAAGTTGCCACGTTTATAAACCATGAGAATTAATTTCTGGCGTTTTTACAATTTTTTTTTTTTACTAGTAATGGCGGCGATCTGCAATTTTTCGTTTAAAGAATTTTATTAGCATTTTCAAATACAGAAGCAAACAAAAACTGCAGGTAAGGGAAGGCCTTAGCCCAAGATCAAACATACATACACAAAGAAAAAGACTGTATGGACAGGTGCATGATTAACCACTTCAGCCCTGGAAGGATTTACCCCTTTAGGACCAGAGCCCTTTTTGCGATTCGACACTGCGTCGCTTTAACTGAAAAATGCGCGGTCATGCGGCATTGTACCCAAACGAAATTTGCGTCCTTTTTTTCCCACAAATAGAGCTTTCTTTTGGTGATATTTGATCACCGCTGCGTCATTTCTGAGCGCTGCTATAAACAAAAGAAGAGCGACAATTTTGCAAAAAAAAAACAAATTTCTTACTTTTTGCTAAAATACAAATCCAAAAAAAAAATATAAAAAAACATTTTTTTTCATCGGTTTTGGCCGATTTATATTCTTCCTCATATTTGTGATAAAAAAAATCGCAATCTGCGTTTGATTGGTTTGCGCAAAAGTGGTCGGGTTTACGGATGATGAGAATTAATTTCTGGGGTTTTTATTTATTTATTTATTTTTTTACTAGTAATGGCGGCGATCTGCGATTTTTAGCGGTACTGCGATATTTCAGCGGACATGTTGGAACATTTTGACACTTTTTTGGGACCATTGGCATTTATACAGCGATCAGTGCTAAAAAAATGCACTGATTACTGTGTAAATGCCATTGGCAGTGAAGGGGTTAACCTGCAGGGGGCGCTCTAAGGATTAGCAGTGTTCTCTGGACGTGTTCTAACTGTGGGGGGACTGCCCTAGCTGGGGAAGGGAAGCGATCACAGCTTCCATGTAGAGGAAGGCTGTGATCACAGCCCTTCCCCCCTCTCACAGAACGGACCTCCGTTCTTTCACTCCGGGGGGGGCATCGCGGGTGGCCGGCGGAGATCGAATCCACCGCCCTGGCCCTCCCCGGACACAATGAGTGCTGGGCGATCTTGGGACATTCCCATCAGGTGTGAAAGTATGAACCCTGAATGTGGCAGCCTCTAAAGCATAATGGAAAAGAGTTCGGGAACATGGATGTGAGTCGGGTGGGGACCAGGTACCAGCGAGAGATCACTTTCACGCTAGCTTCCATCAGTGTAATATTTACTAAGCCCTTGAAGGATTTCAGAAAAAGGGCAAACCACCTGTCCACTCCCCAACTCAAGCCCAGGTCCCCCTCTCAACTCTTGGCATATGGGGGTTTCTCAGGGTGATCAACCAGTGACGCATATATTATAGAGACACCTCCTTTTTGAGAGGGGGTTTCAGAGCATCACCTCTCATAAGGTGTAACTCCTCCTGAAGCCCATGTGGACCTCCAAATCAGTGCTATAAAATGGTGAATTTGCTGAACTCGGAACCTTTCAGGTGGGGGCATATCCAGGTTTTTCAGACAATGTTCCAGGGAGATGGGGCCATTAGAGGAGAGAAAATTACCTATTCTGTAGAGGTCTTTGTTGGTCCACCATCTGAATGCGTGGATATCCTGGCCTGGAGGGAAACCGGGATTATTAAAGAGATGCTGCAGGGGGCAGGAGGTGGAGGCCAGCTTTGTGGTATTGAATAGGTAATCGCAGAGGGCTAATGAGTGGGATAACGTGGGGGACAGGATAGAAGGTCTAGATTTGGGATGAGTCCACACCAAGTAATCTAAGGTATTAAGAGGGACAGCCTGTCTCTCAATTCCTACCCAATCAGGTCTATTTGTCCTAGCATAGATGTTAAAGAATTGTGCCAGTTGGGCCGCCTGGTAGTACCTCCAGAGGTTAGGGAGTCCAAGGCCCTCTTGGCTACGACGTCTCCAGAGGACCTCAGCCGGACAACGGAAGCCCTTATTACCCCAAATACATTTTTTAATCTCGGATTGAAGTTTGAGCAGATGTGGCTTTCTAACTATGATGGGTAGGGCCCTAAAGAAATATAAAATCCTTGGTAGGAGGGTCATCTTGACCGAATTCACTCGGCCCAACCAGGAGAGACCCAATTTCCCCAATAAGGTTAGGTCGTCCTGAAGTTATTTATATAATGGGGGATAGTTAATTGAGTATAGGTGGTCAATCCTAGCCGCCAATTTAATACACAAATGCGGGATCTGTGCTGGGCTCCAGGTTATATTATAACTGTTTTTGAGCTGCTGAACTATTGCGTCGGGAACATTCACATTGAGAGCAGTGGACTTAGACAAGTTAATCTTTAAACCCCAGACCCTACCAAAATCCTGCAACAGATTAATAATGTTCGGGACAGAGATGAGGGGGGATGAGATAAATAATAAATTGTCATCTGCAAAAAGTGCACATTTATGGGTGTAAGGACCACATCTCACCCCCCCCCCCCAATGTCTGGGTGTTCTCTAATAGCTATCGCCAAGGGTTAAATGGTGATTGCAAAGATCAATGGGGAGAGCGGGCAACCCTGCCTGGTACCTCTATGAATGCTGAAGGGGTCGGAGAGAAAGTTTTGCAGTCTAATGCTAGCTCTAGGATTGGAATATAATGCTTTAAGAGTTTGCAAGAAACGAGGGCCAAAACCCCAACGACCCAGAACCTCAGATAGGTAGGGCCATTCCACCATGTCAAAGGCCTTTTGGAGGTCAACTGATAGAACAAACCCTTCCTGACCTGGGCCCTCGCCCCACCCCGATCTGAGAAGTGAGATAAGATCCACAGCCCTGCGAATTTGGTCAGGACCTTGTCTGCCAGGAATGAATCCCACTTGATCCTTGTGTATATACTCCCCAATAAAAGGTGACAATCTATTAGACAGGATTTTGGTTAAGATTTTTAGGTCGTTGTTAATTAAAGAGATGGGCCTATAATTACCGACCTCAGAGGGTTTCTTGCCTGGTTTCGGGATAACCGAAATATTGGCCGAGTTGAGATCCTCATTAATTAATGTACCCCCATGCAGAGAGTTAAAAAAGTTTGCTAAATGAGGGGCTAGGATAGACCCAAATTGTTTATAATAACCCGTTGACAACCCATCTGGACCAGGAGCGGATCCCCTTTTGAGATGCTTAATTACCTCTAAAATTTCTATTTCCGAAATTGGAGCTTCTAAGGAGTTACTGTGATCTTTGTCCAGAGTGGGAAGGGGAACGCTATCGAGAAAATTGGATGGGAAGGTGGAGGGATCTGAGATCTCCGACATACAGTTTGTCGTAAAAATCTTTGAAAGTGGCCAAGATCTGATGGGGGTTTTGAGTGAGGGTCCCCGAAGAGTCTCTCACCTTAGGGAAGGTAAAAGATTTAAATTTTGGGGATAATCTGGCAGCTAGACTGGGACCTGCTTGATCTTTCTGAAGGTAAAATTTGGCATTTGACCACCGCACCTGGTTTTCAACCTGGGTGGTTAAGGACAGACTCAGGGCCGCCCTCCCCGCCTCCACCTTGGCTCAAGACTAGGGGGAAGGGTTTTTCTTATGCGTCCTAGCAAGCTTGTGAAAGTCCTGCTCTAACTTAATTATTTCGCTCTTCCTCTCCTTTTTAAGATTAGCAGAAAGGTGAATAATCCTACCTCGAATAACTGCTTTGTGGGCAGCCCAAAGAGTCATAAAAGAAACCTCCTTACCCGAGTTAAGACTAAAGTATTCTTTAAGGTCATCCTCTAGCAAAGTGCAGTGGACCAGGTTGTTCAAAATAGCCTCTTTCAGTCTCCATAGTGGCCGCGGCCCTGCGTTCACCTGGGACTTAAGGTAGAGAACCACCATTGAATGGTCTGAAAGAGGGGAATCCCTTATGAAGGATTTAAGGGATAAAGGGGGCCCCAAGAAAAATATGATCAATCCTGGCCAGGGACTTGTGTGGGGCGGAGTAGTGGGTATAGTCTTTCGTGTTAGAATTGAATTCCCTCCATATATCTACTAGGCCTAAAGAATTGAGAATTTTAATAAACTTCAGACTCCTTTTTGGGGATTGTAGGAGGTGAGATCGGACTGGCCCCGACTTGTCCAACATGAGGTCAAGGGCGGTGTTGGAGTCCCCCCCCAGAATCACAGTACCCTCAAAATGGGGGGAGAGGGAGCCCAGCATGGTTCGAAAGAATCGTACCTGTCCCGTATTTGGAGTATAATAGGAGACAAGTGTGAAAGTGCGACCCCTAAGGTCTCCAGTCAGGATAATATATCTGCCCTCCAGATCCCAAATTTCATTACGAGTATGGAACCCGAGGCCTTTTGCAAAAAAAGATTCCTACCCCTCTCGTCTTATCCGGGGCATTCACCAGGAAGAATTGAGGAAAGCCTGCATGGACAAAGCTAGGATTGAATTGAATGGGGAAATGAGTTTCTTGAAGAAGAAGGGCCTCCAGGTGCTATGAGTGAGCAGCCTGGAAGTACTTCTTACTCTTTATGGGGGAATTGAGGCCCTGAACATTATGAGAAGCTACTTTTAAAATTCCTGATGGATTGGGGGGGGGTCATGTTGGGATTCAAGGGAAGTACTTGCACCACTGATGATCAACTCACCCGACCCTACCGAAGCTGTAGTGAAGGAGATACGACTCTAACCGGGGAAGATCTGAAACTCATCCTGCCCATCGGCGGGGAACCGCCCTGGTGCCTGGAGAAGAACCAAAAAAAAGAGACAAAGAAGAGAGAGAGAGAGATAATGAAGGACAGAGAAGAAGAGAAATGGAGAAGAGGGGGAGTGGCCCAAAACCGCCAATTCCCTCTGAGATCGGGGGATGGGAGCTGGAAAACCAGCCCCCATGTCCTGAAATCGACATGGTAACATCTGCCGAATCGCCAGCATCACATCTGTTCCTGTACCTTACGGTTGAGGCCAAGGGTAGAGGGAGGAGCATGCTTACTAGCCAATCCCCAAAACAGCCCTTAGCTTATAATACAACCGGGAACATACCCATAAAAGAAACACAACCATGTTATGAGGGTGTCCCCCCTGGGCCCCCCAAATGAAGGAACTCCAGGCGGGGGAGGAGGGGAGGGGAGGCAGGCCCCGAAGGGGTGACCCCCGTGGCCCCCCCGGCCGGGAGGCCCCCCAGCAACCCATCTCAGAACTATTGCCAGCAACCCAACATATCCTAGGAGAACCAACACGCTCCGTCAAAAGAAGTAGGAGTCAAACCAGAAGGCATTCCTGCAAACATATGATGAAGAAGATACCCGAAAGATGAAGGCCTCCGGGGGGGCCCCCAAAAAGGACACCCGGTCCCTTCCGTCCAAGATCCTAACCCCCCCAGTAACTCACCACAACAATGGGACCGAGCAGGGTGGACCCGGGACTGAAGTGAGCATCAAAAAGGAACCCCCAGAGGGCCCAAAATGGGTCTCACGAACTTAAGTAACTTGAAAATTCAATGTTAACAAAGGGAACACACATCTCTGTAACGGGATCATAAACAGTAGCCATGTTACTCAAAAGAAGTCAGTTGTAAGCAATTGCAGCTTTCAAAAGGTCTTTCCAGCCTAAGACAAGAACCCTGAGGCATCATAGGGAGGTCAAGGGGGGTGGGAGTCTTTGGACCTCTTAGATTGCTGGTTCTTCCACACCGGGGGAATTGGACTCTGAGGTGAGGGGCGCTTAGAGGAGCCAACTGATTTAGAGAGAAGGGAGGAACCGGGTTCCAGAGAGATAAGATTCAGCTTAACCAGTAAGTGTTCCCCTTCGAGGAAAGAGGAAAAGCCGTACCTCTTTCCTTTGAAGGAGAAGGTAAGGCGGAATGGAAAGGACCACCAGTACTTGATGGATTTTTGAATTAAGAGCTCCAGCAAGGGTCTCAGGGTCCTCCTCTTTTGAAAAGTGGCCGGGGAAATGTCAGCAAAAATTTGAATGGAGTGACCTTGGAAGGACAACTGAGGCATGTTCCTGGTAAGCCTCATAATCTCCTCCTTGACTGGAAAAAAATGAGGTTTGACGACAATATCTCTAGGCAGCACGTCAGAGCGAGGTGCCTGGAGGGCTCTATGGGCCCTGTCAAGCTCTAGCCTGTGGTCAGGAATGTCAGGGATAATTTCTTGAAAGAGTGAACTGTCCCCGGAACATCCGAGATGGCATCCCCCTGTTTCGAAAATTGTATCTGCGGGAACGGTTCTCAAGGTGCTCTATCTTAGAGAGGGCTGTCTCCAGTTGGTCTTGGAGGTCCTGGATGCGGGAAGTATTCTGATTTGCTCTCGCTATTGCTTGGTCTGTCTTTTGTTCAATGGCCTCAATCCTGGAGCCTAAGTTTTGAAGGTCCGATTGAATAGTGGAGGTAATTTGGGAGGCTGTTTGGGCCAAGCCTTTAGATAACATCTTGGAGAAGGTTTCCATCATAAATCTCAGGTCTGAGGGCAGTGTTGGTGAGGGGGACCCCAAGTCACCCGGGTCGCCTGGATTAGGGATTCGGTCCCCATTCGGGGAGGCGAATATTTCATCCAGGGTCCTTTCCAGAAGAGACGCTGTGAATGCTGGGGACAGGGCCTGGGGGTTGTTTAAACCAGGAATCAGAGGAGCCTGGGCAGGGAGGATTTGCAAACCCCCTTCCGCCCCAGCCTCCATGTCCTCAGGCTTGTCCTTGGGATCTGGCTGTGATACGGGGGGCACAGAATTTGGACTAGGGGCCTGAGTAGTGAAGACCGGATGCTTTGAGATGTCTCTTCTCACCCCTGCGGCGTACATGGAGAGTGGTCTCTGCCCGCGGGCACCTTCAAATAAAAGAGAGGGGGAGAGAGACACTGACCCGATTGTTTGCAATGGAGAACAAGAGGCCTTAATATTGGAGCTGAATGAGACAAGAACTGCAATGGTATCAAAAGTCAACGAACAGAGTTCAAATTCCACCCAAGTGCAGAATATATATAATAAGCAGGAGATCTTCAGAGCTTCAGCCCTGGTTCGGAAGAGAATGTTCTGAGTGCTCTTGAGCCTAGGGCATGGCAGGAATCACTGGCCCGAGAAGAGGGGGGATCTGTAGAGGGGAGAAGGGGTTCCTCCGTTGGACACCAGTGGGGGGAGACATCCAGTGCCGGGCCTATATTAAAGTCTGCTATGGCGGACTGGAGGACCTGGCCACGGATTCAATTGTCAGCCCGACCTCCCTGTGAGAGTGAAGGCATTCAGGGACCCTGTCTTAGTTGCAGACCCCTGGAGGGACGCTGAAGGAGGCTCTCTCTCAGACCTGGGGGTGATGGGTGTCTCTGTCCCTCGGTCCCCAGATACCTGACTCTGTGGCTCCACCTCACAAGTAGGCTGCAACCGCGGCCTCGCCTAACGGCTGCAACCGGCTTGGGCTGTGCTGGGGCACTGAGAAGCTTGCAAAGCCCCCGATGGATGTCCTGGTGTCTCCGGTTGCTGTGGGCCCCCGGATGGTGAGGTCTCTGTCCCGGGTGGCTGCTCGGTTCGGGCTATGAGGACAGGGCAGTACGGAGCTCCGGGGCTAAGCTGCCATCACGGAGATCCTGCGCATGCGCTCTCTCAATCTGCAATTTTTATCGGGACTGCGATATTGGGGCGGACATGACAATTTTTTGGGACCAATGACATTTATAGAGCAATCGGAAATGTAAATGTCCACTGATTACTGTATAAATGTCATTGGCAGTGAAGGGGTTAACCCGGGGGGGCTCTAGGGGTTAACTGTGTACCCTGGGCATGTTCTAACTGTGAGGGGGCTGGGTTGTCAGGAGCATGAGAGATCTAACTGATTCCAGTGACAGGGATGAGTAGATCTCTGTCATGCTGCCTGACAGCGCGGAGAACCGTCGTGTTTACATAGGCGGTTCCCCGTTTTTCAGCTGTGGCCAGCAATCGCGGCTGGCCAGCAGAGATCGGGTCTGCCCAAGCCACGGGCACACTGCTGCAGAGTGTGGCAGGCATGAGAGCGCGCCGCCGCCAGCGTGCTCCAGCTGCTAGCCGTGCATACGCGAGCTGCCATTTATTGAGAAACAACGCCACTCTGCAGCAGTAAATGTACGCAAGCCGGTCGGGAACCGGTTAAGTAGGGACACTAGTTTTGTAAACCCCCGTGATAACCAAGGATTCCCTCACTTTAGAGGGATTTTCTCTAAAGCCTCGTACACACGGTTCGACGGTGGTATACAACAGGTCGTACTAACGACCGTCGTATATGTAATCGATCGTTTGTATGCGCAATTTTTTTTTTTTAATGTACGCAAAGGTGTTTATTGAGTATAGTGCACAAATGAGGTTACAATAATCAATAAGTAGGTGCAACATGCACCACAAGGAGGATACAGAGAAAAGAGGGGGTTAACATTTGACAGGTACACAATTATCGCTGGTATGGTATCTACATCACATATGGAGAAGGAGCATGTCATAGCGAAGGTGTTGACGTCTAGGCAGGTATATCAAGTAGTGGCGATCTCATCGCATGTATTGGAGTCACCAAGCCATCTATCCCAAATTTTATTAAACTTGCCCGGGCAACCTCTGTGGGTATAGAGCACTTTTTTGTAGGGGAGTATATCATTAACTGCTTTGATCCACTGCTGTATGGTAGGGGGGTACCCCCTTAGCCACGTTCTAGCAATCTGCATCCTTGCAATAAACAATGTTTCCTGTAGGAATATGTTGAGGTACTTCTCCCCCTCAGGGAGAGATAAAATTCCCAGCAGACATCCGCGGGGGCATAGAGTGAGAGGGGAGCCCATCTGGTCATGGAGGAACCGGATGACCTGAGTCCAGTACCCCTGAACAGACGGGCAGGACCAGAGGAGATGATAAAAGGTGCATCTAGTGTCGTCGCAATGTGGGCATGAGGGGTTATAATTTGGATTGTATTTTAAAATGCGGCGTGGTGTGATGTATGATCGGTGCAGAATAAATAGTTGGGTGAGGCGATCCGAAAGTTTGGGGGATACCAGTTTGCAGGTAGCCAGTGCCTCGTCCCAGTCTTCTTTGTCAATATCGCCAAGGTCTGTCGCCCAGCGGGTGCGTAGTCGGTCCGACTGAGCAGAGGCGCCTGGAGCCACAAGGTGGTTGTAAAAGTGGGTGATAAGTTTTTTGGGGTCATCACCGAGCAGGACGTCCACCATAGGCAGCACATCGAGGTCCGGTGTGGTGTCATTGAATTGTGTGTGAAGAGCATGGTGAAGTTGCAGGTAGCGGAAGAACATACAATTAGGAAGGGCATATTGTTCCTGTAGGGATTGGAAGCTCCTGATTGAGCCATCTGCTATTACCTGTGATAGAAAAATAATTCCCCTGGCTATCCAGAGGCATTTGTCTGGAACAGTAAGTACCTCAGGTAGATGTGGATTATTCCAGAGAGGGGTGTGTGAGTGGAACCTGGGAGCACCGCTAAACTGCTGGGCAAGGTGCCATATTCTGCAGTAGTGGGTGGTCATAGGACCCACAGCATATGTATGGGGTGTCCCCCCAGGGCCTCTGAACAAAATCTGAAGAGGGTGCGCGATTGGGACTGGCGTATGCATACATTCAAGTGTAACGTACCTGGCCCTGTCACCGTGATTTAAGTGGTAAAGTGGGATAATTGTGAGGCGATGTAGTAAAACAAGAGGTCCGGAACTGCCGCCCCCCCCCCCCCCCCGAGGCTATCGGGAGTTTAAGGGCTCGCCAAGGTAGTTTGTGACGGGAGGATCCCCATATAAAGGTGTTAATGATAGACTCCATGGCTTTCAGGGAGCGCATCGGGATGGAGCATGGGGTATGCCAGAAAATGTACAACAGTTTCGGGAGGAGGACCATTTTCACTAAGCCAATGCGCCCCATTACGCCAAGGGGAAGGCGCGACCAGGTTTGTGTCTTAGATTTAAGAACGGCGAATAGTGGCTCAAGGTTGAGGTCAACGTAATCCGACAGGAAACGAGAGACCTGCACCCCGAGGTATTTGATCGTGCTGGCCCTGACCAGTGGTAAAGCCGCCTGACCAGCGGTAGGGACATCAGCGTCTATGGGAAGAATTTGGGATTTCGACCAATTAATCTGTAACCCAGAAAAGCTACCAAAGTGTTGGATAAGTTGCAGGACTGCTTGGAGGGAGGGGCCCGAGTCGGCCAGGTACAGAAGCATATCGTCAGCGTAAAGGCTGACAACTTCTGTGAGCTCACCACAACGTAGGCCTCTGATATCAGGGTGCGTTCTGATGGCAGCGGCAAGGGGCTCCACCGCCAAGGCGTATAGTAACGGGGATAGGGGGCAGCCCTGTCGTGTGCCACGCGAAAGTGGGAATGGGTTGGAGAGTCCCCCATTAACCTGAACACGTGCGGTGGGAGACTGGTATAGAAGCCGTGTCCACTTAATAAATTGTGGCCCGAACCCAAATCTACGCATACATTCCCAGAGATAGTCCCATTCCACAGAATCAAAGGCTTTAGCAGCATCGAGACTGACTATCACCCTGGAGCCCACCTTGTCATGTCGAGACTGGAGCTTGAGGAACAAACGTCTGAGGTTGTGGGCCGTGTGTTTTTGTTGGGCATAAATCCGGTTTGGTCCGGGTGTATTAAATGTGAAATGACTTTATTCAGGCGGAGGGCGAGAATTTTAGCGAGTATCTTGACATCTAATTGTAGAAGGGATATAGGGCGATAGGACTCAGGGTACATGGGGTCTTTACCAGGTTTGGGGATAAGGACTATGAGGGCTTCACCCATTGTGGCGGGGAGGATGGAGGACTGAAATATGTGGTTATAGAGTTTGTAGAGTTGGGGGATAAGCTGTGCCCCGAAATGTCTATAGAACTTGAGGGGCAGGCCATCAGATCCGGGTGCTTTGGCCGAGGGAAGGGTCGCCAGAGCCTCCTCTATGCTGTCAGTGGTGATAGGTGCATCTAGTTGAGCAATCTGGGTCGGTGTTAACCCAGGGAGCTCTACGCCTTGGAGAAGTTGGACTAGGTCTGCCTGGGGGTAGTTGGCCTTAGATGTATATAGGTCAGAGAAGAATGATCTTAACTCTGCAGCTACCTGCTCAGGACTGGAAACCACTGTCCTGGAGGAGCAAAGCTCCACCACAACTGATGGTTTGTTGTCCATGTGGGCCATATATGCTAGGAGCTTACCCGCCCGTTCACCATGCTCGAATGCCCGCTGTTTGGCAAAGAAGATTCCCTGTTTGGCCTTTTCAGAGTGTAGCTGGTTTGTAAGTCTAGACTGTGAGCGGAGCAGGGAAGCATTAGTGGGAGAGGGGTCACTGATAAAGGCCTGTTCACAGCCCACCAGCTGTTCCTCTGCCTGTTGTAAGATAAGTCTAGAGGATCTTTTGTATCTGGATATCCGTGCGGAGAGGAACATGCGGGCATGTAGTATGAAGGCCTCCCACACGGTACCGACAGGGGCCGACCCACCATTTGAGCGAAAAAAGTGCGCCCATTCTTTCTGGTAAGAGGCCAGGTCTGGAAGTACCGATAGCCAAAATGGGTTTAGTCGCCAGATTCTCGTCGTGGGGGAGGAGGTAACCCTCAGGGTGACCCAGTATGGAGCATGGTCCGAGAGTATTCTGGCTCCGAACCCCGCCTCCAGGACATCCGGGAGGAGTGGGGGCGAGACCAGGATAAGGTCAATACGGGACATGGCTGAATGTGAAGGGGTAAAGCAGGAAAATTGGACTTGATCTGGGTGTTTGTGCCTCCAGGTGTCCTTTAATAAGAACTCCTTGAGGAATCCGCCAAATCTCATGATTCGTTTCGGTGAGGTGGCGTGAGCAGTGGAACCCATTCTGTCCAGGACCGGGTTAATGGCCATGTTGAAGTCCCCTAGCCAGATTGCTGGCACTGTGGGGTGTTGGGCCATAAAGGATACACCCTGCTGCAAGGGACCAAACTGAAAGGGAGGGGGAATGTAATACGCCATCAAGAGAACCTCAGTCCCATTAATAGAGGCATGTAAGAATAAAAAACGACCCTGGGGGTCCGACCGCACGCCATGCAGCTGAAACCTGGTAGACCTGGAGATCAGAATAGCAACTCCTCGGGAGTTTGAGGTGAAGGGGGTTTGGTACAACCAACCCATCCAGGGTTTTTTAAGAGCCATCTGTGCCGGACCAGCAAGAAGGGTTTCAACCAGCACCGACACGTCGACCCGCATAGACTTAAGATGAGATAATATTGCGTTCCTTTTGGGCTTTGCGCCAAGGCCTCTAACGTTCCGCATAGACTTAAGATGAGATAATATTGCGTTCCTTTTGGGCTTTGCGCCAAGGCCTCTAACGTTCCAGGTTAGCAGTTTTAGTGGCGCCATAATGTTTGGTAAGAAGCTGCATGGCAGGCGATCCAACCCAACCAGGGGAGGCCGCAACCACAACAGGACCCGCAAGCATACATCGTTGCCACACCGTGCGGGCGGGTCCAGGGGCACAGGACAGCCACATACAGAGCATAGTAGCAAGTAAATACAGCAGAAAGGGCCTCTGCCGCGCGGACGCATCCAGCGCCAGTTACAGCGCAGTCAATAGAACACGTCCGGGCAGCGAGCACCCTCATGTACAGTAATTTGCGACCTGTCAAAAAAAGGTTAAAGAATATAAGATTAAAAAGAAAAAACATACAAACAACCTTAACAATACTGAACCAGCTTGTCGGGCTCTGCCAGCTGGTGTACGCCAGCAGCAGTAAGACAGGGGCTGGCCAGAAAAACCCAAACCTAATGTGCAGGAACACCTGCAGGGGTCTTGGCCTTGGGAGGCCGGGGGGTGAACAAAAACTGCAGAGGGCACAGCAGTGCAACTTAGCACAGTTCCAGATGTGCGTGTAGTTCCGTATTGTGGTCATACCATCCATCAGCTAGGGTTACGTGGGGCTTAGATAGTAGGGTCTCCAGGGGTGATCGGGGGCTAGGGGAGGATCAGGGCAGTATTTGGGGTGAGAAGTCAGGTTGGGTGGCGGAGGGTCCAGGGGCGATGGACCAGGGCAGGATACAGTACTCACGCTTGGTCAGTGTCCTCGGTGTACAGGGAACCCTCCGCCATGTAGGTACTGTGGCAAAGGCCTTGGAATTCCGATGCTTTAAGCAGGAGCCGGGCCGGCTGCATCTAAGTGCTCCATCCACGAGAGGACAGCGTCTGGGTCTTCAAAGAATTGCACTTTGCCGTCGGCTATCACCCGAACTCTGGCCGGGAAGAGCATAGAGTAGGCTAGGTGGCGTGCCCGGAGTCTCCGCTTTACCTCCACAAAGCGAGCCCTCTTCTTTTGGACTTCTTTTGGCCGAGAAGTCCGGGAACACCGCGACATGGCCGCCATTGAATGGGATGTTGCCCTTCTCCCGGGTAAGGACAGTGTCCCGGTCCCGGTAATTTAGCATCTTGGCTATGAAGGTTCTAGGTGGTGCGCCAGCGGGGGGAGGTCGAGCCGCCATGCGGTGGGCCCTCTCCACAACAAACGAGGATGAGAAGGCCTCACGCCCAAAAGTTTTGATCAGGAGATTCTCTAGGAAGGGCGGGGGATCCGAGCCCTCCACACGCTCAAGAAGACCCACGAGGCGTAGGTTGCAGCGGCGGAGCCTGTTCTCCATGTCGTCTTGCTTGGAGAGGATGGCGTTCACCTGGTGCTGCATGCGTTCGGTGGTCACATGTAATGGCGGCAGATCGTCTTCCACGAGGCCTATGCGGCGTTCCATCTCTGTGACCCGCTCGCGTAGCTTGTGCGTATCTTGCCGGATCAGGGATATATCAACTTTTATCTCCTCGATCCGTGCCATCAGGGTGGACTGGCAGGTGGAGATGGCATCAAGGACCCTGGAGGTGTCTGCCTACACTGGTTCCTCAGGGCGAGGTGAAGGGGAGCCGCCATCTTCCTCCGGTTGTTCTCGCTCCCCATGCCTGTATTTATGGAGCTTGGAGATGGCTTCCGACACCCGTTTAGGCGGAGACATAATAGGGCAGGTCGTAACCAATTGAGGGGTGAAGTAGCAGGCTGAAAATGGAGGTATTAGCCCCTAGGATGGTATGAAAGGATGTTGGATGGACGGAGCTCACACGCGGCACGTCTTACTCCATGCGGCTCCGGACCACGCCCCCCTCGTATGCGCGATTTGAACAACTGAACATACGATGGTCGAACAAGGGGAGTTGTATGAGCAGACTAGAAAACTTGGTCGTACCAACAAGCTCTCATACGACCGTTGAATCGTGTGTACAGAGCAGTTGGTACAACAAGTTGTATTGTGCTAAACACGCATGCTCAGAAGTCAGGAACGGACGGATGCTAATTACATGTACCTGAACGTTCTTCTGCGGTCATACGATCGTGTAGTGCAGTCAGTATGCTAGATACAACAGCCAACATACGATTTGCGACGATCATAGGTAGGATCATCGTCCCGTGTGTATGGGGCTTTACTTGCTGATTTGGCTATGGGACAGGGAGTGAAGGGAAATCTCCTCAATGGGACTGGGATGACAAAAAATAAAACTTACAGGGGTGATAACCTTCCCTTTACTGTATCCAAAATGAAAAAAAAGGTTTGCCTTTAGTTCTACTTTAAATGCCTTGCCTTTGAAAACTCATTTGGAAATCTATTGCAATTATCATTTTCCACTGTTGACTATTCAGCGGAGTAAAACAGAAATTCTAAGAATGGAGTTGAGAGAACACCTGGATGTTCGGGTTCGGTGGGTTCGGCCGAACTTTGGGAAAAAGTCCAGGTTCGGTATCGAACTTGACCCTAACTTTACCCCAAACACCATTGAAGTCAATGGGGACCCAAACTTTTTGGCACAAAAATGACTGTAAAAAAGTCCTGGAAAGTGCTAGAGGGCTGCAAAAGGAAGTAAAATGATTGTAGAACAATAATCTGTCCCTTATAGCAACAGCAGGAACCTGACCCTATAGAACTAGAAGATGATTTTAGAACAATAATCTGTCCCTCTAAGCAGTAGACTCTACCTAGTCCAGTCAAATCGTTCTGTAATGCAGGATGAGATGTTATTAGATCTGCAATCTGTCCCTAAAAGCAGTAGTAGTAGTAATTTCTACCTAGTCCACAATCAGATTGTTCTGTAATGCAGGATGAGATGTTATTATATCTGCAATCTGTCCCTCACAGCGCCGGCAGCATCCTCTCACTACACTAGCCAGAGAGCATGTGACATGCAGCACTAAGTGACTCCAGCTTATAAAGAGGCTGGGTCACATGATGCACTGGCCAATCACAGCCATGCCATTAGTAGGCATGGCTGTGATGGCTTCTAAGGGCAAACCAGTGAAACGCTTGTTGATTGGCTGCCCTGCAGCTATTCAACATGCGTGATCAAATACCCGAACCCAGAACCCGAACCCAAACTTTTTTTCAAATGTCCGGGTTCGGGTCCAGGTCACGAACACCCCAAAGTTCGGTACGGACCCGAACTTTACAGTTCGTGTTTGCTCAACTCTAAGAATATTGTCGTCTGATCCCTCTGCATCATAGACATACATCTTGCTCACATGCTCTGTTGCTGATTTAAATAAGGACTTCATAAAACAAGTGCGTACCCTTTTTTGTGTGGCTAATTTCCAGCCTGGCAACAAAGAACCTTCTAAAGCACATGACAAGCAATAGTAATCCATGTGGATTCTGCTAGAAGCAATCTTATCTGTGGCTTAGATACATTTTTAAGAAATGGAGAAAAGGTGAGGACTACACGACATGTTTAGACCAACCAAAAAAACATGTTTCACCAATTTTCCCATGCTCCACTAACTGGCAAGTGCCGGCATTGTCCTTTTTTACGGAAACTCGTAGGGTACAATGATGCTTTATATCAATATTTCAGAAGAAAACTGTTTATTTATAACGTTGTCTCAGCTGAAATTTCATCTTATTCTGAAGCCTCTGCAAGATAAATATTTGCAAATCAATGGGTTTTCTTTGTTTGGCTGGTAATATAAGTGAAGTAAAGATCGATTCACAAACTGATGTTGACCTTCTTACATTCCGACTATTTACTTAACTTTACTTGCTCACGTGTATTTGTCTAAAAGGTCACCTTACTGACAATCTTGATATATGAAGGAGTAAATGACAGTCTTTCCATTCACCAATTATAAAATGCAGCTTTCTAGATAAACAATTGTTAAATCCTTGTGTACATTACAATGTCACATAGGAAAGAATATTATTACATCGTTAGCATATCAAAATACAGTATATGCCATATATTAGGTGTAAAGAAAAAGAAATAGAGTAGTTTTGCTTAGCCATGTATTACCTTAACCTAAGGTCGGCATAGACGGTTCAAATTTTGGCCAGTTCAGCCAGTTCAGCAGGGATCGGCTGAGATTCTAACCATGTATGGGCAGGCTGAATACCAGCCTGTCAGACTTTACATGCAATTATTGCTGGCAGCTATTATAGCTGCCAGCAGTAATCACTGTGTTCTCCCGGGCACCCCCCCCCGCCAGATGAATGCAATGGCTCCTTGGGAGGGATTCCCCCATTAGCACTGACTGTGTTGATGGTGGAATCAAGCGTATATATGAGTATATCTTCTGATCTATTGAATAAACAGTGGGGGAAATAATTATTTGATCCCCTGCAGATTTTGTAAGTTTGCCCACTTACAAAGTAATGAAGGGTCTATAATTTTTATCATAGGTGTATTTTATAGTATTTTATATGATAGAGACAGAATATCAACAAAAAATCCAGAGAGAAACATGATACAAATGTTATAAATTGAGTTGCAATTCAGCAAGTAAAATAAGTATTTGATCCCCAAGCAAAACAGGACTTAGTACTTGGTGGAGAAACCCTTGTTGGCAAGCACAGAGGTAAGATGTTTCTTGTATTTAGTGACCGGGTTTGCATACATCTCAGGAGGAATTTTGGCCCACTCTTTTTTACAGATCTTCTCTAAATCCTTAAGGTTTTTTGGTTCTATAGAAAATTTATGGAGGGAGCTGAAACTTTGAGTTGCCAAGAGACAGCCTAGAAACCTTAAAGATTTAGAGAAGATCTGTAAAAAAGAGTGGGCCAAAATTCCTCCTGAGATGTGTGAAAACCTGGTCACCAACTACAAGAAACGTCTGACCTCTGTGCTTGTCAACAAAGGTTTCTCAATCAAGTACTAAGTCATGTTTTGCTTGGGGAAATAAAGATTGCCTCATGTTATGCCTACAAAGTCTGCCTTGTTGTTGAGAGATTAGGGTTCTATTTCTCTCTTTCTTCTTTATTGTCAGAATAGAAGAAAATGAATGGGGCAAAATACCCTCAAATTCTTGAGGAAAATCTGCTGCCCTCTGCCAGAAAATTGTCAATCGGAAGAAGGTTTACCTTCCAACCTGACAATGACCCAAAGCATACAGCAAAAATGACCACACAGTAGTTGAAGGAGAAAAAGGTGAATGTTCTTGCATGGCCTAGTCAGAGCCCAGACTTAAACCCCATTGAAAATCTGTGGAATAACTTGAAGACTGAGGTTCACAAATGGTCACCCTCACATTTAACTGAACTTGAGCAGTTCTGCAAAGAAGAGTGGGTAAATATTACAAAGTCTAGATGTGCAAAGTTAATAGAGACATAACCCAATAGAGTAAAGGCTGTTTTTTCTGACATGTTGGTGTTAAATCTTTTACGTTTAGTTACTCTATAATTTGCACTAGTAAATACGGCTGGATAAAACAAACACTGTGTCAGTCTTCATTTCAGGCTGCAAAGCAACAAAATGTGACTATTATTGAGGGGGGGGGGTGATTCTTTTCTATACCCACTGTATCAAATGCCTACCATCTCCAGCTGAGTCCCAAACATGCTTTCTGAGGTTTCTTTACCTTGACAAGCAATATAAGTCTGGAAGGTTTTTGAGAAGTAGGCTACAGCTTCTGAACTAGAGGTACATCAAATGTTAGGCATATTTCAAATTCTCTAGGTGAACATAACTATAGATATTAGACTATAATTGTACAGTGCATTTGATTTGGCAATATTCGTCAGTGATCAGGGCACCATTATGGAAAAGGCTGGATCAGATTGGAAATGTTCATCGACTGCCTATTGTTTGGTGAATGTCTTCAGTGTAAGAATAAGAAGAGTAGAAGACGCCTCTAAGTGCAGTATTAAAAATGTTTAATGACAACCTAAGTAGATTGCACTTACAGGAACATAGTGTAAAATGGGCATGTCTGATTGTCACATAGGGTTCTGTTCCTGTCCCTGTGGCTCCATCTCCTTTAGCTGACCAGCAGTGAGAGGGGGGTGGATATAGTGAGCCGACCCAGAGAGGTCCTGTCATCCAAGGCTGCGGTTGAACGCACAATTCACTTGCGGACCGCATGGGCCATCGCGACATCAGGGGGCAGTAATGCATTTCAGAGCATGCGCGGTAGAGCTCCTTCGTCAGACCAATACTACAATGAGAGTGCTCGAAGTGGGGTAGAGGAAGGGGGCGGGAAGGGGGGTGGTAATTGATTGTGATGGATGGCAGACCAAGGAGGAGACACAGGGGCAGTATATAGATATATAAGTCTGTGAAGCCTCCATGAAAATAACACTACAAGACCAAGGATTATTAAGTGCATCCCAATATGGAGTACAATTGTATTAAAAAATGAAAAATAAAGAATGAACATTATTATGTTATGCGGAGACCATGTATAATATGTACATATATATATATTTGATGTGGATGATATTATAATTAACATAAAAAACATATATAAGATAATTATCCATATGCATCTGACTGTTGTGGGGTATATGGCAGCCATATAAATGTACTAAAATAATGAACTGGCCTCAAGATAAAATAAAGAGCACATAGTGACATGGTACATATTGTGTGCATATGGAATTATATTGATCTATTGCTACACCACGCTTCTACATGTAAACATCCTGATGGTGGCCCGTTCTGATTGGTCGAAACACTTTGCAGCTTGATCACGTCATCGCGACACTTCCGCCCAGGTTTGAAGCAGGGGATCGAGCCAAGCCGGCATTATAGATGGCATACATCTACCAGGGCCGATTTCCCCATAAGAAATCATCCGTTTTACATGCCAGGTGCCAGGATGATAGGGCACCATACCATGTGAGTGTTTTTTACTTGTTTTTTAATGCTTATTACAATAAACTCGTTATCTGGATGTTACTGCACTATGAGATTCTCTGTTTTATCACACATGCTATTACAATGATGGAGTCCCTATTCAGCAGCTGACAGTCTCCAGAGAGCTACAGGGGTCACCCCACAACACGCATTTGACTGCACCAGAGATAGTGGGTCACTGAAGTGGGGTGAGTGTACACCTATGTTGGGCACCTAGTCCGAGCACTTATACAGCACCTTATAAGATGGCACTGAGCACTTCACCTGCATTGGGACTGTATTTATGGACTTGAGTTCAATATATTCATAATAGCATGGTTACATGTAGTAGCATGGTGTAGCAATATTGCACTGAGCACTTTATCTGCATTGGGACTGTATTTACAGATCTGAGTTCAATTTATTCATATTAACATGGTTACATGCAGTAGCGCGGTGTAGCATCATTATTTCAACTGTGGATGACTATTTATTGTATTCTGTGGCGCTTAGATTTTTATTTGATTGGGATATGAAATTATAGTTGATATAATAAATACATATGATAGTTCATCAATATGATATATACAGTTCATAAATTTAAAAAAGGGGGAGGGTAAGGGGGATTTTTATATATACCCGGAAAGAATTTGCCTCTATATGCATATAAGAATTTATTTTAAAATAATTCAAAAAGAGAATCTGGAAAAAATGGAAAATCTAGACAAAGTAGGGATTGTGTAAATAAGGTAGCATCTTAAACTATTTATCATTTGTGTAAACACACCCCTTTTTAACAAATGAAACCACCAATCTCCTCATTCACACCCTTGTTATCTCTCGCCTTGACTATTGCAAATCTCTTCTCATTGGCCTCCCTCTCCATAGGCTATCCCCTTTTCAGTCTATCACGAATGCTGCTGCCAGAATTATCCACCTTACCAACCGCTCAGTGTCTGCCACCCCTCTTCTCCAATTCCTACAACATAAAAAGCCATTTACAACTCTGCCCCGAGCTACATCACCAATCTTGTCTCCAAATATCACCCAAACCGTCCTCTCTGTTCCTCCCAAGACCTCCTACTCTCAAGCTCCCTCGTCTCCTCCTCCCATGCTCGTCTCCTGGATTTCTCCAGAGCCTCTCCCATCCTCTGGAACTCTTTACCTCAACCTGTCCGCCTATCTCCTTCTCTTGCTACCTTCAGGCAATCCCTGAAAACTCATCTCTTCAGGGAACCCTATCACACCTCCAACTAATCTTTTACCTCTTCCATCAACTCATTCCCCACAGTTAGAAACTTTTGTACTACCTGCCCCACCCTATTAGATTGTAAGCTCTTCTGAGCAGGGCCATTTTGATCCTCTTGTATTTTATTGTATTGTAACCGCATTGTCTCGCTTTTACATTGTAAAGCGTTGCGTAAACTGTTAGCGCTATATAAATCCTGTATAATAATAATAATAATTTGTTAATTTTATTTAATAAAAAATGGAGAAGTAACCAGAGCCTATGCTCTTTAGGTCATGTGATACCCACAATTAGAGGTGATATACAGTAACTGTCAAGTACGGGTGCTACAAAGAACTACAGTATATATTACAGTTTTAATGTCATCAAACTTACTGTGGATGTCTACGGGCTTGGATGCAATTCACAAGCCTATTTTACGACTATATGGTGGATTCTGGTTTTGTTGTCAGATACTTGAAAAGGTGAGAATGAATAAAATAAATTACAGGAGCCATATACAAAATGCTACAGTAATCTACAGAAGGTTGCTGATCTCAAGTTCTTCATTCAAGCCTCCTGGAGAGAGTACATCCAGGGCATATATCTAGTAGGTCTCCCTTTGGCAGAGCCATTTGAATCTCTCTGTCACAAGGAGATCCTTCTGGATGGCTTCAGTGACCCAAACAAGAACCTTTGGTTGATTTCCCATGGTGTTTTAGAAAATGCCTGGGAACACGATGTATATCTTTTCCCTCTTCAATTAACCGCCTATGTTCACCGTTCAATCGTAGGGTGTGTATGGTTTTGCCAACATAGTGTAATCCACATGGGCAAACCAGGCAGTATAGCACAAAGTCAGAGGAACAAGTATATAATTCATTGACTTTATATGTGGTCCATTTGATGGTGAAAGCCTTTTGACCATGGTACACAAATTGGCAAGTTAGGCATAATGGTTTGCGGCATTGGTACACTCCGGTAATGGAGAAGAATTGGAGGGAAGGAGACTTGTGTTGTTTGGCTTTCAGCTTACTAGGTGCTATTTTAGTCTTAATGCTCAGAGCTTTCATATATGTGAATCTAGGTTTACTGGACAAGTGTTGTTTAAGGTGAGGGTCCTGCAGCAATAAAGAGCAGTGCTTCCGCACTACATGTTCCATTTGTAGATGTCAATTATGGAACAGCATGGTAAATATCAGCTCAAATTCACCGTCTATGCTGGGCTTAGGTAAGGAGTTTTGTGAATTGGTATAGTGAGAATATGCTTGATTCGCAAGTTCAGACGGATAGCCCTCGGTAATCTGTGATTTTCATACAGTTGTGCCTTAACCTCCATAGCTGGCTTTTTGGTATGTTCTGCAGCCAGCGCGGATGGTGGCAACTCCTATAATGCAAGGAGTTGCCTGCTGTAGGCTTAGGATAGTTTTTAGCGTAAATAGAAGTTGTTCTCATGATACATGTCCAAATCCAGAAAGGCTAAGTGCTCCTTATCTATTACTGAAGTGAAACTGAGATCCATATCATTATTGTTACAATGTACTACGAAGTCATCCACACTGGAGACCTCGCCATCCGAGATGATAATTATGCCGTCGATATAACAACCAAAAAATACAATATGTGGAGTATAAGGATTGTTGCTCCAAATATAGTGGGTCTCCCAATGTCCCATGGTCAAGTTGGCATAAGAGGGAGCAAAACTTGCACCCATGGCAGTGCCATGTACCTATAGGTAATACTTCTCATCAAACAAAACATAATTGTGCGTTAAACAGAATCAGATAGCATCCAAAATTAATTGGGCTTGTTGGGGATTAACGGTGGGGTCCTTGGCAAGAAAAAATTCCAAAGCTCTTATACCAACTTTATGGGGTATTGATGTATAAAGTGCCTGTATGCCTAGTGAAACCCATAGGTATGAGCAGGGCCGAAACTAGGGGGGGTGGGGGGGGGCACATGCCTCGGGCACTACATTGAGGGGGGCTCTATGACTGACAGTGCATGTCGGCACTCGGTAGATGCTCAGAGAGGGAGCAGAGAAGTAGGAGCGTGAGGCCATTATAAAGCCTGCAGGAGAACGTATGCACTCCCCCTCTTCTCTCAGCTCCTGCTGCCGATACACAGCACCAGTGATTTATCTTGTAGAGCTCTGGAGAGGTAGAGGGTTGCGGAAGCCTATAACTTAGATGCCCGTCTGCCCCTTCTGTGCTCCTCCCACTCCCCTCATGTGTTGGCTCTGCAGGCTGGCAGCCTGAATGGTCTGTCCCCAGGGAGCCTGAAGTGTCGGAGACTCTGAGGAATTACAAGATCCTCTGTGAGCAGGGTCAGGTGGAGGAATGCAGCTGGGAGACCGCAGATCCCCTGAGCTGAACAGGAGCTTTGTAAGTATAGTATGTCCACACGTGATACACACAGACTGAGCTGCAGCAGCGACAGTGACCAGAGCAGCTGGAAGATCTGTTCTGTTACTATAACTGCATATACTGGTAGAGGGGCACACTGATGTAAGTTGGACACATGGATGGGGGATGGGGAAATTGATCTAAGAGGGGCACTCTGAGGTAAGGCGAGGGGACACACTGATGGAAGAAGGCAAATTGATGTAAGAGGGGGATACGCTGATGTAAGGGGGCACTGAAGTATGGAGAAGCGCTAATGCAGGAAAGGCACTATTGTAAGGGGGGACACTAAAATAAAGGGGGAACATTGTAAGTGGGAATCTGAAGTAAGAGGGGACACTGATGTAAGGGGAGATACTGATGTAAGGGAGGGCACTGATGCAAGGATGGCAGTATTGTAGGGGGAAGAACTGATGTAAAAAGGAATTGATGTAAGAGGGGACTCTGAATTTAAGGGGAACACTGATGTAAGGTAAGGAATTGATGTAAGGGGGGGCACTAAAATAAGGTGGGACACTGACACAAGGGGGCTCTGATGTAAGTGTGGGCACTAAATTAAAGGAGCACACTGATGTATGGAAGGATTA
>BLSH010481052.1:2143364-2160264 GCA_018402905.1 Glandirana rugosa
GATTTTACCGGACGTTTCCGTTATAGTAAAGATTTAGTCTTCGACGTAAAAACTAGTTTTCTAAGAAAGTGCACGGTATAAAAATTGTTGAGGGGTTTCATATATTTTCATGGAGGTTGGGGTCCGGGTATCATCGTCGATACCTCTCACACTGTTCAATCAAAAGCGTCATATATCTGGACAAGGATGTTGGAGATCGTGTTTTTAACGACAGTATGTAGTCCCTACGTTAGGTAGAAAATCTTAACGAGTGTGGAATAAGAACCCTCGGGAGTATGGCTCACCACTTTGATCTGTAAGACAGTGGGCCGCCAAACTGAGTCTTTGCCCCGGGTGACAGAATGTCTAGTTTCACCACTCGGTATGAGGGCTCCCAAGAATAAGGTGTGAGCAATTCTAAAAGATGGATTGCATCCCTGATGTATGACAGCAATTTTTGTGCTAGAGGTTGTAGGAACAGGTCTATATACTGCGAAAACTAACTTGTCACACTCTCCATAGCTGCTACTATGGGCCTGGGGTTGGAGGTACTTTTATATACTTTGGGGAGTTGTTAAAAATATGGCACGTGAAAGAATCTTTTGATCAAAAATGCAGCTTCTGATTTAGAAATGATATTGCCTTTGCAGGCCATTTTAGCTAGTGTAGTGGCTTTGCTAGCGAACTCAGGTAGAAGGACTCTCCCTAACTTGATGTAGGTCTTACTATCAGACAGTAGCCTTCGGTGTAATCAATGTTAAAAGCTCATGAACTTTTCCACACTTTTCCAAATGGGGGGTCTGCTTACCAGAGATTTGCCTCAGAAATGTACCCAGTGACTATTCGCCCAAAAGATTTTCTCCAAAAGTTGACAGGATTTGTCCATCAGTTTATTCCAACATTATACAACATATTTTTTATGTAGTCAGCTGATCAGCAAAGCTTACATAATCAAATCCTGCCAAGTCAAATGTTAAAAGTACAGCGAGTATATTTTCAGGCATTTTGTCAAATTTGCCCTCAAATCTTTTGGTAAATCTTTCAGACGGTGCTCATAAATCACCTGCTAGCGAATCTCTTTACTTTCTGTCAGAGTTAACTTCATATATCCTGCTTAACTTTTGCTTTGGACTGGAAAATATGGCAACAAGACATATAAATCCTACTTTTCCAGATTCTTCTTACTCTAACTGATGCTTGATGGCCAGAGTATGCAGCATGGCACAGAACATGTCAAAAGTTTCAACTTTGGATGGAGTTTATATTTAATTGAATTTTGGCCATTTGACATGCTGCAAGCAGGTGACCCTCCTCTACCTTTAGGCACTAGATAGCAGGTGCATTTAGCTTGTCATTTGTGAGCAAGAATAGGTGTTAAACTGGTAGTAAACCTAACCATGTAACATGTATCTATAGGTAAGCCTATACTAAGGCTTACCTATAGGTACTGTAAATATCTCCTAAATGTGCACCCTTTAGGAGATATTTACTTTGTACTGGGCATCGACGCATGCACTGTGAAGAAACGGCCCTTTCTTCACTAGTGAGTGCTGTGACTGGTGGCTCCCGCGCGCATGCACCAGGAGGAAATGGGGCAGACAGCCTTGAGCGGGGACATTGTGGGCTTTGTTTGCAGGTAAGTTCCACATAATGGGCAAGTATGCAATGCATAGTAACCCATTATGCTTTAACTTTGCAGGGAACAAAAGAGGAAGTAAAACCCATCAGGGTTTACTTCCTCTTTAAGAATGGCTTTCTAACTAATGTATCTGCAGCATTACTGCTTTTGGTAGGAAAGACTAGTGAACAGCTAGTTTTGGCTAAATTTGAGCTGCTACGCTCTCTCTGAGGTGGTGAAGCATTATTGCCTATGCAGACCTGCTGTGCAAAAACTGCTCCAGTTTGTATTGAAGGATATGAAGCCACAAACAAGGAACAGTGGTGCGTGGCTTACTTTGGGAAAGGTTCCAGGAGTCCTCCATTTTATAAGCAATGACTCCCTCCAGCCAGAAACAGCACAATCTTTTGGAATGCGCCAACTTCGTCTTTCCTATATACTTTGCCACTGTATTGGAGGCAGCATTACAACAAAAATGCTGCCTAATCAATTTTCCTACATCTGATGGTGAGTGGCTACCTACCACTCACTTAAACCAGATTCCCCATGTTTTGGTTGCTACTGATTGCATCCACTTACGAAATGCACCACAAGGAGGGAGAAAGTACATAAAAATTGCAATCACTTTCATTAGCGAAACATTTAGGTCATGTGTTTAGCACATATGTGTATCCTCGTTGTCATATTTAGCTTTTCCGGGATGTATCCTTTTAATGGTGGTGTGGACTCACTTGAAACTCACTGATGTAAGCAATAATTAGTCAGCCTTTTTATTTTTTTTTCAAGTCACTCCACAAATATCATGAATGCATATCATGAATATCATGACCCATGACATACTGTACCCAAACCAATAGCAGTTCACAGTTTTACATATTGGCTGCTTTGTAAGTATATTAGTAAGATAGAGTTTACTGGTAATTGAATCATGAAACCTGATGGAATACACAAATAAATCTGCATATAAACAAGGTAGTGGTCATAAATACAAATGCCTACAATAATACAATACAGAGCATGAAATATGCACACATTGTGAGCTCAAACAGTGTAATGAAGTACAAAATAAAATATAAAAATATATATGGTGCACACATTGTGAATTCAAAACAGTGCAACCTCCAAATTTCAAAAAAACTGGTGTCCAAAACCAGACCATATCAGTCTTATCAGGCTTATCTGAGATTGACTATTAGTAGAAATTGTCTGATGGGCTATAACCTAAAAAAAAGAAAGAAAATAAACCCCAATCAATAGAAACAAGTAGCTAATGTTTTTGCAATTGAAGAGTTTGCTCTTGATCAGTTGTTACGCACAGTACAAATACTGCAGCTGCTGACTTTTAATATTACACTTACCTGTCCAGGAATCCAGCGGTGTCTTCACCCAAGCTGATTTTACAATCAAGCCGCCACCATCTCGGGTAAGAGAAGCCAGCAGTGAACCCTTGCAGCTTCACAGCTGGTTTGCTACTGCGCATGATGCACTTAGTGAATGGCCCGGCGGCGGGGGAAGGAGGAGAGGGGCGGAATCTCTGGATGAGTTTGCCACAGCGAAGTCAGCCGGAAGTAGGAGCGGGTGCCTGCCAAAGCCAGATACCCGACCCCCCCTCCATGAAAGGGGCCAAATGTGGCAGCGGAAGGGAGGACAAAGCAAATAATTGGAGCTTACCCTTTTGGGTGGAGCTCCACTTTAGAATCATTTTTAGGTGTACAGATGTGTGCACACAGGTAGGGCGCATAAGAAAAAGTACCCCAGCATTGCAGTTCAAGCAGATGATGTAAACTCAATTACTAAATTATTCACAGAATACACAGCACTCGGTGAATAGACAAAGGAAGAGGAGGAGCTGATAAACAAAACCATCACATCACTGTATAAAAGCTGTCACCGCTAAAAGTAAAGAGGTAACCACACTGATCCAATCATGGGATCAACCTTGGAGGTAACTTTCTTTTTTTACAAACCAAAGGTTTTGAAATGCTCTTGTAACGTTGAAAATATTTATTGGCCTATTCCAGCAGTCCATTCAGTTCAAATACATGTCGGGAATAGGGATGAATGAATCTGCCTGGATATGGTTTGTGAACAATTTCAGTTCAAATTTCACAAACTTTGCAGCAAACCCCATTGAAGCCTATGGGGGTAAATCTTGCTATTCAATTCTGGCCATTTGTATAGCTAATAAGCAAGCTATTATCATCCAAAAGGTATGGGAATCTGAGCACTGCCATGGGGTAGTAATGGCAAAATTAAAAAAATGAAAATAAAGTGTCTCTCTTTACACAGAATTGTCAGCTCTCCCTAATAGCATCAACACACACTGACAATATGGCTGTTGTGAGCTCTTTATAGGTAGAGGGCTGGGTCATCCATTCCTTTAAATTATTACCACTTATGACTCACCCGTCCAGGAAAAAGACTACTTATTGCAATATAGGTTCCTTATTTATGTCAGTGAAACTTTCCTGTAACTCTCCCCGTCTACCTGCAGCTGATCTTTTCCTCATTACTCACTTACCATGCCTTCTGCACTTTGCTTGTGCCTCATGTCACTGCCTCTAGCAAGGAGAAAAGTGAGCAGCACAGTAGTGATACCACCAAATCCCAATCCAAATTTCATGAGACTAGCAGTCATAGGCAGCAATGTGCAGATATACAATAATGAATCTGTAGGCATAGGAGTGCTTAGGCAACTTCACATACCAAGAAGGGCACTGCTATTTTTCAGGAGGAATTTCAGATAAAATGCACATTTTCTAGGAACTACTTAGACAAAATTAACATATCTAAATTTTCCCAATAACATAGCATTTTTTTTTACTTTTGGAACTTTAAGGTGTACATGCATGTAAGGTACACAGACAGGAGAAAGTGACCATTTTTAGGTGGTTTAAAATTATCTGTTATTTCTATTCTTAAGCGTATGTTCTTTTTAGTACAAGTACACACATACTAAATAGTAATGGATACACTAGGGACAGATAATAACATAGCACAATATATGATGTTCTACTTGACTTTTTATTTTATTTGTCAGAGGTAGTTGAACTTTTGCTATCAAAATATGAAGATTTGTAAATATTAATTGGATGCTTTGTTAAGTAAATGCCCAATGGAGAACAATATGCTGCAAAAATCTAAAGTATACAGAATGAAAAAGATGTACCAGCTTTAATATAGCAGCATTAGTCAATATGTCAAAACACATCAGACATAATAAGATGAAAAATGAAAAGGTGGAAAGACAGGATTTAACTGTCTTTATGATAACTGAAATTGGAAAGATGTTACAGCTGAGCAATATCCCAAGAGGGAATGTAAGAACTGTGTTTTGAATATCATCACAATATCTAGATACACAGGTGATCAGCCAGACTGCATACTTTTAAATCGCTGCACATGTAGGGGAAATAACATTTTTGTGGTTCATGCCAAGAAGATTTGTGCCGGTTTAAAGTCTGGCATTCTGTGAGCTGCTACCTGCCATGCAGCTGATATTGTTGACTGTATGTCTTTCTCATCTTGTCAGGCTCAGGATGAAATATAATATAATATTATACATAGGAATAGCTTCTACAGTATTCTAATAGTCTTCCCCTAAATGTGAAAAAGTCCATACCCTGTGGTCATTGCATGAGGGTTCATTGTATAGCAATTGACCAAAATAGCACATCCCATAGACTAGAAGAAATGGTCAATGGACTGATAAATAAGGGTTACCCTAACAAAATGTGTTTATCAGAAGAGAGCTAATACTAAAAACATGAGAAGATACCAGATATTTGTCTTTTTTCACATCTTCCTTACACACGTACTACTGTCCCTAGCAGCAAAATGGATATTTGTTGCGCTTCTCCTTCCCTTTCATAAACACAAGTTAAACCTTGGCCATTCGGTGTTGCACCATGCCGGGTGGCATCATCTGTAAATTAACAAAATCTCCTGCAGTAAGCAGTGGCGGCTGGTGCTCAATACTTGCACAACCGAGCCCACCATTTTTTTAAGTCAATTAGAACCTCAGGCTCTAATCATGTGCATAAAAAAAAACAAACAAAAAACATTTGAATCCATACATCCGGTGCCCTGCATGTAGATTGGGGCCAAGCGCGTAGATTAGGGGGGCGGTGCCCCTGCGTCCTTAATGGAGTGGCCGCCAGTGGTAATAAGTGTTAGGAGACTACTTTTTGTCAAAATGTACCAGTCCAGGATAAGTTAAAATGCCATTTTCTTTTAATGCACTCTTTTTTAATTGAACTATTGCTTAATCCATACAGGCCAAAGCAACAGGTTCTCTTTAATACTAGACCCATCAGCTGCTTATACATACCTTCTCTTATCTTCCCTGTCTTTATCTGACAGCAACCTTATGTGTAGGAAAGTATCCTAATAGATATATATTTGAAAATTATGAGTGCCAATCACTCTATAAATCATAGATAATGTATAAATCCAATATTTAAATTGAAAAACCCATAAAAAACAATACTTCTTAAAGAAATAACATATACAGTTGATAAAAACAATATAAATAGTAAAAAATAATATTCAAGTGTTATGCTCAATATCTGGGGTGTATAATCCACCGTGCAAATGATAATAATAATAATAAATGTCCAATCAAGTTAGTAAAGGACACACAGAGTGTCTAAGGTGCAAAAAATATGTAAAAAGCCCACGTGATAATAGCAATTAAAGTGACGTTTGCCAAATGATCAAGGTGAATTGTGCCAGTAAGCAAAATCCTCCACACATACTTATACCTGCTTACCAGATACTGGTAAATCCCCCGCAAGAATGGACCAATCATAATGGAACTGCCTTCTTGTAAGGGTGTCCTCTGTGACTTGAATCTGGAATCATATCCCAGGGCTACATAGGTAAACGCCACTCAGCTCAATATTTATCCAGAGGATATATCCACACGACCATAAGAAAAGTGTCTCAGGAAATTTTCACCACATCATGAAACAGAAAAGAATCTCGCCATCATGTAAAGCCATTTACTTCCTTTCCTGAACTCCACGTGGACTTTTTACATATTTTTTTGCACCTTAGACACTCTGTGTGTCCTTTACTAACTTGATTGGACATTTATTAATATTATTATTATTATTTGCACAGTGGATTATACAGACCAGTTATTGAGCATAACACTGTTTTTTTTTACTATTTATATTGTTTTAATCAATTGTATATGTTATTTCTTTAAGAACTATTGTTTTTTATGGGTTTTTCAATTAAAATATTGGATTTACACTTTATCTATGATTTATGGAGTGAATGATTTATGCAGCGATTGGCAGCGCTGCACTTTATATCCACATCCTTTTATGCAATTTTTTGTCTTTATTGTCATGCTAGCAGTTGCCTTTTGCCATCACATTAGAAAGCGCTGTATTTTATAATTTATAGATATTTGAAAATTAAGCTATGCCATGTCATTTAGAGTTACCAATACATTTTTCCTTCCCCGATGTTCTGGTTTACTGTGACGGTTAAGACTCAGGCAATGATAACTCACTGTTCTTGTTCATTCTAATGCTAACCATTTGCTTTTCTCAGGAGGGAAGTTTTATAATTCTGTCAGTGATTATCTTTTATAATATCTAACCATTGTAAATTTTTGTCCACTATTCTGGTTCTATTTCTAAAGACTGCATCACATCTCTGTAGCAACATCCTCTCAGGATTCATGTATTATTACACCTTTACCAAAGTAATTAAATGAAAAAAGGGTTCAGTAGAAATACTAATATCCCAAAATTGTACGTTTTATGTTTTGTTATTGTATTACAGCCTAGTCATAGTCAAAACTTTCTATATTAGTTTTGAATAGACTTGAGAAGACTGTGAACTTTTGTCAAGTTTTTTTCTACTTATATCTCAGTTCCTGTCCTTCTGACAGCCTGTGGCAGCAGAACAAGAAATAATGTGATTGGTCATCACTGTGATAGAAGGTCTCAGACAGTAATAACAACTAAAGACATTCTAACTCTTCCTCATTTTACTGAAAAAAGTGTTTGTTGCAGTTTATGTCCCTGCTGGAGAAATACCCCATCACTTCCTGTCCTTACAGGAAGTGTTGCTATAAGGCCACAGACAGCAGTAAAAAACGAAGATACTATCCCTTTACCACACTGTCAAGGATAACAAAAAAGTGGGGAGACGCTGTCATGTCTGCCAGAAAGGTACCACAAGTATACTCTAGTGCCTCTTTTTTTACAGCTACTGTATGTCTTTGTTCAGGCTTGACTCTGTAGTGAAGTGATCACCTGTTTTAATAGAAATATGAAAGTGGTTAGTGTACAAATCTCCTTTTAGTGCCAGTTCACACCTGGATAACGCAGGGTTGCGGTCCTTGCTCCTGTGCAATTTAGTGTGGTGTTGCACAAAATGTAATGCACACATTACATGCACCTCACCAAATCGCATGGTACTGCAATGCCATGCAATCTGGTGCAGGCAAATGCACTGCATTTGCAATCTGCATTTTGGTTTCCATTAGTAATGTATGGCACCTGCAGCAGGTTGCAAGGACAGTGTGTTTATTTTAATTATATTTATTATAATTTTGAAAAGTACAAGAAAAAAAAAAACACAACAAGCACAAACATCCAAGGTATGCAAGCAAATAGGGCCAATAAAAGAAAAATAAACCAAAAGGTGTCAAGCAGCAGTGTGCCTAACAATGAATTTTATAAGTGACACAATAAGCAAATGATAGTAAATGACTCCAAGTCAACATGGTATGAAGTCATTCTACACAATGTAAAACCAAAGAAAGAGAGGTTTGGACATCCATGAAGGCTGATGTTCCCAGACAAAGATGAAATGTAGGATATCACTTGGGTATGTATCCAAACCCCCCTGTGATAGATGCTAAAACAGCCATACTAAACCAAGGTGAGGAGGAGGATAGTTCTTCCACCCAACGCAAACAATGAATGAAAAGAAAAGCCTTAATCTAGCTTCAATATGGGAATACATATTTCACTTATTGGATTTTTAGCTTGCCTAGGGCGTTAGACAAATCGGCCATTAAATAAAGGCAGTGTGTTTCGAACGTAGTGCTGGAAATGAGCAATGGTGCTGGTGTGAACCGGTGCTTAAAAATGTTATCTTATTGACTGTTAGGCTGATCTAAAGGTTCAAGAACTTTCTGGGTCACTAAGCTAAAATGAATTTTGAATTTAACTTTGACTTCAATGGTTACATGAATATTTTACCTTGATGACTGAGGAAGTCCTGACGTGAGAGAATCAAATCAATTACTAATTTCAGGAGTCCAAGAACAGCAGCCTCCGTATTCCTGTTGAGACATGGTACTGAAGAGAAGATATCAGTCATGCAAGGAGAGTGATTGTTTTTTAATATGGCATATTCAGCAGGTGCTGACCTATTAGAGGTACAGAGACTGTTTACTTAGCAAAGTAAATGATCCTTTTGGAAAGTGCATCTGTACTGACCTTAGTGAATACGCTGAAGTTGTTTTTACTCTGAAAATCAAAACGTGCAAGGGACAATAAAGAAAAGATTCTTGGACTTGATTGGATGATTAAAGTGAACTCTTTAATTGCTAAGATTGGTGAACATTTTCCAGAGTTAACATTTATTATACTAAGTATACTACTTTAGTAAAACAACTGCATACTTGAACTGTTACTTAGCACTTTAAATTGAAATACAACTATAAATGAATCCATGTACGTGTATAAATAAAATACAAATTTTTTCCAAATAATGGCATTTAATAAAACAATTACATTTCCCCATAAAATGATGTTTAAACTTATCACAGCAAGGTAAATAACAAAACTTTACTACATTCACTTAAAGTGGAAATATGGTAAAACAATTTTAAAAATATGTGAGGTAGTCTGTCTATCCCAGTTAAGCCTGGTACACACTACAGTTTTTTTATAGGGTTGCACAAAAAAACTGACAGCTCCGGCAGCTGTACTAACCATGTGAGGTTAGTCCAGCGATCTCGCCCGCTGAGCTGTTGTGTTCTGACAGGGGGACTGCCCCCCGCCAGAACACTCTGATCAGAGCTCTCTGTCATTGTCTGAAATCGCTGATCGTGAGTCGGTCAGCTGCTGGTTTTCCAGCATGCATGTACGACAGAAGCGTCCAAACATCTGTCTTCTGTTGGTCAGACCGACCTACACACTGGCAGAAAGTCGGCAGGTATTATTTGTACTGGCAAATGTCTCCCGACATTCTGCCCGTGTGTACAGAGCTTTAGACTAGACTCACTGTATTTCTAAGCACTCCTTGAAACATTTTGTAAATACTTGTTGATCCTGCCAGTAGATCCTTTGGATGAAAACTGTAATGAAATAGAAATGCTGCAATGATGTCACATTTGCAAACTACTGTAGCTGCATAAGGGTGGCACCATTGATAGCCCCGTCAGTGAACAGTCAAGCCTTGCTTTGCCTACAGCCCTTTAGCTTAACAGCACATTCATCTATTTTCAAGCTGTTACTGATATTATATAAAAGCCCTGAAAAATCCTCCACATTCCTTCCAATACTAGCTAACAGGATACACCAGAAATCCAGCTTATTTACCCTTAAAAGAAAAAAGTTAATTACATTTATTTTAAGCCATAGGTGTTGATTTACTAAAGGCAAATAGGTTGTTTGCTTTGCAAGGAAATTTTCCCCAGAGCTTAGGTAATGAGATCAAGCTCTGGTGACCTCCATCATGCAATTGTATGCAAGCAAAAATATATTTTTTATTCCCCTTGCATATGATTGGGTATTTTTTGCAAAGTGAAATTTAAGTACATTTACTAAGCTATGGGAAAACTTCCCTTGCATAGTGAACAGATTATTTGATTTTAGTAAATAACCCCATTGCTTGAGACCAGCCCTGTACAAGGCAAAAATAACTTCTGTTTTGACAAATAATATGGAATAGTCTGTCATGGAATAGACTGGAAAGGTTCATAAATGTAATATATGTAAATGTATGTACAGATGAAGTTCGTTTTACATATTTATTTGTGTATATTATTATTTGCTTTTCCACCTGATGTAACTTCCGAGGTTAGTGTTTCTTCAAGTGTCAATTTACTTGTGTGGTGAAATGAATATAAAATATACTCAGAAACAAACTCTGAATTACATTTCTTGGTTTTCTTCAATTTGCAATAAAGACAATGCATGGCCACTCTGTTTGGTTTGCTAATAGCTCTTCATAACAAAGTCCAAGCCTTCAAGCTCTCACATAATGACGAGAGAGGAAAACATTAGAATTGATGCAAAATCCATCTGAACAGTTACAGCAAGTAGTAATCTTGATGTGATCCCTGACAGGCAAATTTGACATTAACTAATTTGTGGCTCTGTAGCTCTAGGGATTGAAAAATATAGTGTAAAATTGAATTGTGCCATTAAACAGTAAAACATATACGTTCTAAGTGGTATTCAGCATTTTGAAGAAAACTTACAATTTTCTCCTTCACTTACTTTAAACATGGTTAAAATTGCTTCCCTTATTCATTTTCAGTTCCCTATAACACAATTACTTTCATGTCTGTTTCTTCAGACTGTTACTTATTGCCCTTTTTGTGATTTTATCATGGCAGAGGATTGGGACAAGTAAAGAAAATGATGCACTATGGGAAAATAAAACAAAGCTGACCTTTATAAAATGTGCTGAATGTTCTTTCAGTATGTACTCAAATTCTCACAGCGTCTGCCTATCTATTGAGTAATTTGAGAACGTTTAAGCGGACATTTGTGGCAAATATCAAAGGAAACATTGCATAACTGTTATCCTACAAATGTACAGTAAGTCTTGAAGGTACAAAGAATGTATTACATGAATTTTTTTTTAAAATTGAGATTAGTAAGCAACTGCTAACATTGTATAGTAATCAAGAAGACATAAACTAGACTGCTTCTAATACTAAGAGACAACAACACATTGTTATTTGGTACTACCACAGTCATTCAGACCTTTCAGCTCCAAAACAAATGTAAATTTAACTGTTTAAAAACCATGCCTATGACCTATCTCTAATGTTTAGCCTGTAAATAACACTACACCATATCCTTGCCTTTAATTCTTAACCCTTTTGTGATCAAAGGTCATTGATGCCAAATGGCCAGGCCAAATTTAGCAATGTTGCTATGCATCAGTTAACATGACATTAACTTTGTTACTCATTTACCTACCTACATAAATGTTTTTTTTTTTTTTACATTTTCTAAATATAATGCTGAAGTGATTGTAAAGGCAGAAGGTTTTTCTAGATCCAGATCCCTCTAGATCCAGCGATGTTACAGGAGTGTCTCAGCTGCCCGGGAGACCCCTTCCTCATTGGCTGAGACAGCAGCATGGTGCCATTGGCTACCGCTGTTGTCAATCAATGTCAGTCAGCCAATGAGGAGATAAAGGGAGTGGGGTGGGGCTGGGCCAGGCCATGGCTGTCAGGGCTTAGCTCAGACCTCCCTTCTCAGAGCACAGATTGCTCAGCTGTGGGTTAATTGCCAGCACTCATCATTCCACTGTAACTCACCTGGTGATCATTTCCTGCTCGTCAGCCAGCCCCTTCTGGCTATTTAAACTGCCTGGTTCAGTTCTCCTGTGCCTTCGCCTTGGTCGAAACATACTAGAGACTCTCTACTGTGTTCCTGTTGAAAATTTGCCTGGCTGACATCCCTTCTGGTTCCTGATCCTGTCTGCTGCCTCTAACCATGCTGATCTCTGGCTTCCCGATTCCCTGGCTTGTTCTGAATTCCCGATTTGGCTACTGAACTCTGGCTTGTTTTTGACTATGTTTAATATTTGTACCATTTTTACCATTTTATTAAAAGGTGTGATTTTTACTGAATTTACTGTCTCAGTCTGATTCATGGTTCCAGACAGAAAGCGAAGGCTATGAATTCAGAAGATGCAGGCAATTCACCTAGTGGTAATCTTTTTTCCAGGTTTAATGAGCAGGATCACCTCATGGATCAGTTTGCCATAGCGCCACAGATGCTCCTGATTCGCACTGCTCACCTGGAACCTCCAACTGTGGCTGTTCCGGTACAACCTGTGTTGCAGGCCATCCCTGCTGCTGCTCCAGTATCTGTGAAGGAACCCGCCTCTATAAGAGGTATGTCTGGTTCCGCTTCACTTCCCCAGTGATTTAGGGGTGATCCAGTTCAATGCAGAGGGTTTCTCAACCAGGTTGGAATATACTTTGAGATGCTGCCCCAAACGTTCCCCACGGACAGAAGCAAAGTAGGCTTCATTATTTCTTTGCTTTCTGATAGGGCATTGGCCTGGGCAAATCCTCTATGGGAGATGTAAAAACCCATTATCCTGAGTTACCCTGAGTTTGTGGCTTCCTTTAACCACTTCAAGACTGAGCCTGTTTTTTGGGTTCGGTGTTCACGAGTTAAAGCCAAGTTTTTTTGCTATCAAATTACTTAGAACCCCCAAACATTATATATATTTTTTTTTAACACCCTAGAGAATAATAAACCAGTGATATTGCGCTAAGGCACTAGTGAAAATAAAACTACAGAGTGAGCAAAAAAAATATTATGTGATTAATATAGTGAGCAGCCAAACCACAACTAAACCTGTTGAAAATAAGTACAATAAACAAAAAGGTTTCAACGCTCAACCTAAAAAGTGATATAGTAGTGAGTAGTAGTGTAAGACCTTTCAAGGATTTGGAGAAAATCAAAAAACCTTTAGGAGAAAAAGACAAAAAAACATTCAGTTCCAATGTGATGTGATATATCTGTTGCTAGGTTCATCCAGACCCATAGGTAGAGTCTTTTACAAGTTTAAGCCAGTAGGAAAGTCCTGGGAGGTACAAGACCAGAAGTGAACAAATTGGAATGCTTGAGAGGATCCTATTCCAAATAAATGGGAGGCTTACCAGACCAAGGTTGAATTATGCTCGAGTGTGCCAAGATAATCCGAGGAACTCCCTCTCTGGAGGTGCACGTCACACAATCCAATGTCGAACTGAGATGGTCTTGCTTGAAAGACTAGCGGCCCCTCAATGGTTGTTCCTCTTTTTAAGGGTACCGTCTTCATCCACGGAGGGAAGGTGTCCGTCAGGCAGAGTCCCTTCTTTTGTTATGGTGTTTTGGCCAAGATCCAACACCTACACTTTATCGTGCAGTCTCCCTCTTGCTTAGCAATTTGTTTTAGGACAGAAAAAAGGAGACTGGCCAAAACACCATAATAAAAGAAGGGACTCTGGCTGACGGACACCTTCCCTCCGTGGATGAAGACGGTACCCTTAAAAAGAGGAACAACCATTGAGGGGCCGCTAGTCTTTCAAGCAAGACCATCTCAGTTCGACATTGGATTGTGTGATGTGCACCTCCAAAGGAATCAGAATCAGAATCAGAAAAGGTTTATTGCCATGATCTGTAAACAAGGTTCACAGATTAGGAATTTGTTTTGGTGTTTTGGCGCAAAAGAAGAATAACAAAAAATACATATAAATATAAAAAAAAATACTAAGTAAAATACACGATAAATACAAAAGTAATCACAAGATTTACAGGGTTGGATAAGATAACTGTACAGGCTATTTAGACTGGGACATGTGCAAATGCAAATGCAAAATTTACAGTGTCAAAGTGTCAAGTGGCAAAGTACAAACATTACAGTGTGTAAAGTGTCAAGTGTTAAGTGTTCATGAGTCCCACAGCAGATGGATAGAAACTGTTTTTGTGGCTGGAGGTTCTGGTCCGCATGGACCGTAGCCTCCTGCCTGAGGGGAGTGGCTGAAATAGCCCATGTCCAGGGTGAGAAGGGTCGGTTGTGATCCGACCTGCTCGTCCCCGAGTCCTGGAGACGTACAGGTCGTGGATGGATGGAAGGCTGCAGCCGATCACCTTTTCTGCAGAGCGCACAATGCGCTGCAGTCTCTGTCTGTCCCTGGCTGTGGCTCCAGCATACCACACGGTGATGGAGGAGATGAGGATGGATTTGATGATGGCCGTGTAAAACTGCACCATCATCTGCACCGGCAGCTTTGCTTTTCTCAGCTGCCGTAGGAAGTACATCCTCTGCTGGGCCTTCTTGATGAGGGAGCCGATGGTGGGCTCCCACTTGAGGTCGTGGGTGATGGTGGTCCCGAGAAAGCGGAAGGAGTCCACGGTGGTGACGGGTAGGTCTGTCAGGGCGAGGGGGGCAGGGGGGCTGTGACTTTTCTGAAGTCCACGATCATCTCCACTGTCTTCTGGGCATTGAGCTCCAGGTTGTTGGCACTGCACCAGGACACCAGCCGGTCCACCTCCCTCCTGTAGGCCGACTCATCACTGTCTGAGATGAGCCCGAGGGTGGTGTCATCCGCAAACTTAATCAGTTTGACGGACTCATGGCTGGAGGTGCAGCAGTTAGTGTACAGGGAGAAGAGCAGAGGAGAAAGTACACAGCCCTGTGGAGCTCCTGTGCTGATGGTGATGGTGTCCGAGACATTCTACCCCAGCCAGACGCACTGCCTCCGGTCCGACAGGAAGTCAGTGATCCACCTGCAGGTGGAGTCAGGCACATTGAGCTGGGAGAGCTTGTCCTGGAGCAAAGCAGGGAGGATGGTGTTGAAGGCAGAGCTGAAGTCCACAAACAGGATCCTGGTGTAGGTTCCCGGGGAGTCCAGATGCTGGAGGATGAAGTGGAGGGCCAGGTTGATGGCGTCGTCTACAGATCTGTAGGCTCTGTAGGCGAACTGCAGGGGGTCTAGGAGGGGGGAGGTGATGGACTTGAGGTAGGACAAAACCAGCCGCTCAACTGATTTCATGACTACAGACGTCAGCGCCACCGGCCTGTAGTCATTAAGTCCAGTGATCCGGGGCTTCTTGGGGACAGGGACGATGATGGAGGACTTGAAGCATGCTGGGACCTGGCAAGACTCCAGAGAGGTGTTAAAAATGTCTGTGAAGACAGGTGTCAGCTCATCAGCACAGTGTCTCAGTGTGGCAGGAGACACGCTGTCTGGCCCGGGTGCTTTGCAGGTCTTTTGTCTTTTAAATTGCCTCCACACATCCTGTTCTGAGACTGAAAGGGCAGCGGGGGAGGAGTGGGTGTCCAGGTTGGGATGGGCTGGAGTGTCATCTGTGGTGGTAGGGGTGGGGGAGGGGTGTGAAGTGTTAAAGCGAGCATAATGTGTGTTGCTCAGCCAGTTTCCGGTCATCAGCAGCGCGGGGGGCTCTCGGCTTGTAATTGGTAATGAACTGGAGTCCCCTCCACACAGAAGCAGGGTCGTTGCCAGCAAACTGCTGCTCCAGGCGTGCATTATAATGAGACTTAGCTCTTAACTAGAGTTGAGCGAACCCGGACTGTAAAGTTCGGGTCGGTACCGAACTTTGGGGTGTCCGGGACCCGGACCCGGACTTTTCAAAAAAAAGTCCGGGTTCGGGTCCGGGGTTCTGGTAATTTTAATGAAAAATCTTAAAAATGCTGTAAAAAAAGGAAGGTCCTGGAGGTCTGCAAAAGGAAGGAAAATGGGAGTAAGGGTGGGACAAGTGCCCTACAAAGAAATGGGGACAGGGAAATAACTTTAAATATTTAAAAAAAAATAAAAACCTAAAAAAGCAAAAATGGAGGGGAATGGGGATCATCTTAAAACTGGGTCTGAAAAGTATTAATTAACATTAGAGGCCATAGAACTGTTCTAAAATCATCTTCAAACTGTGTCAAAAAAGTATAAATAAGCCGGGAGTACCCATATCACTGTTCTGCAAAATGTGTGTGTCACTTTAAATGAAACCGGGAATCAGTGCACATCTCTTCTGCACAATTTTTTAAAGTCTGTGTGTCACTTTAAATGAAACAGGGACAAAAGTTTAAATAAATAAAAAAACGTAAGTTCACATTTATACTCTAGACTCCAGAAAAGTGACTATACTATAGTGACAAGACTTTTGTAGACGTTTGTCACACATTTCTCCCTTTGGTATACGGACGAGAAGAGATACGACATAAAAGTGTGTGTCTAAGGTCTACAAACTTCTCGTCCACATACCAAGGCGTGGGCCAAAATCCATTTCACAAGATTTGATAAAGGTCTACATACTTCTTGTCTACATTACACACTTCTTGTAGAAAAGATCCCTTTCTTTTCTACAACACACACTTATTGTCTACACGTTAGTAAACGCCGTTATTATTTTCACTGTGTCTGAAATTTTTCTTCACACTTATTGTCTACACGTTACTAACTGCCAAAGTAAATTTCACTGTGTCTGAAATTTTTTAACACGTCTTCTCTACACGTGACTAAGGGACAAAGTAAATTTCACTGTGTGTCTGAAATTTTTTAACACGTCTTCT
>BLSH010481052.1:2160274-2172304 GCA_018402905.1 Glandirana rugosa
AGGCCAGTAGAGTCGGTGAATGGCCTGGGCGACCGTCGCCGCCTCTACTAGTCCAGGCAGCCGGGGTCACAGGCACTCGGTTCACGAACCGAGGTTTTGTATCGTTACCAGAACTTCCCGGGTAAAAAAAAAATCCTGACAGTAACAAAAGTTTAAATAAATAAAAAAACGTAAGTTCACATTTATACTCTAGACTCCAGAAAAGTGACTATACTATAGTGACAAGACTTTTGTAGACGTTTGTCACACATTTCTCCCTTTGGTATACGGACGAGAAGAGATACGACATAAAAGTGTGTGTCTAAGGTCTACAAACTTCTCGTCCAACATCTGGAATCTGTGTGTGAAAATACAGCATAGAGAAGAGCAGGCATATGGTTTCCCTCTTTACACACTGTTTGCAGATGTTTTCAGAACAGTGATATCATATCAGTGAAAAGACCTCAGATCTCATATTTACACTTGAATGCAAAAAAATAAATAAATTTGAAAACAATGACAGTCCTAAAAAAAAAATGGGCCCTTCAAGACCATTGCTATGTTTTGGAGCCAAGCACTTGGCTCACGGACACTGGGGCCGACGGACCTGATCATCTCCGCCGCTGCCAGCGGGTCCGGTAAGTGGCTGAGATGACCGGAACATGGCGGGAGGGGGTCACCTCTCCTGCCGCTGATAAAAGTGATCTTGCGGTGTATCCGCTGCTGAGACCACTTTTATCTTGTGCAGAATCGCCTGCACTAAAAGAAGATACCACGGTTATGGTAGCTATCTGCTACCATAACAACGGTATTCCACTTCAAAGTGACCGCTGTCATATGATGGCGTTGGTCCGGAAGTGGTTAAAAGGATATTTGACTTTCCCACACACTCCACCTCTGCTGCCAAGAGCCTCATGCCCATCAAACAGAGTACAAGAACTGTTGCCAATTACGCCATTGAATTATGTACTCTGGCAGCAGAGGCCACTTGGAACAATAAGGCCTTTGTGGCTGCTTTTTCTCGTTGTCTCTCGAATAACATCAAAGATGAGATAGCAGCCCAAGGCATACCTACAGATCTGGAGAAGTTGATTACGTTTTCCATTCTCATTGACTCCAGACTCTGAGAGAGACCTTTCTGTAAGGAACGCTTGCGTAAGCCTTGTGTACATTTGGCTCTGAGCTTTGCAGTTCTACCCTTGAGAAGGGAGAGATTGTGCACTTATTGTGGCCAGTCAGGTCACTTTTTTAAGTCTACCCATCCAGGGGGATCCTTGCACCTGAGGTCCTGTAGGGACCATAAGTGGCATTGTTACATCCCCAGTTATGCTGAAGGATAAGCCCTTAGTTCCGGTTACCCTTACTTGGTCTGAGCCTTCCATTGAGGCGCAGGCTCTAATCGACTCTGGGGCTGCAGGCCTGTTCATAGATAGTGCCTTTGTGTCTAAGCACTCGATTCCGCTGCAGCTTCATGACACTCCATTTGCCATTGAGGCTATTGATAGGGGACCTCTACAGCCTGTCCATGTGTCTCATGAGACTGCCCCATTGAATATGGCCATAGGGGCTCTTCACCATGAGATAAACCAATTTTAAGTTATTTCCTCACCCCATTACCCAGTGGTTATTGGTTATCCTTGGTTACAGAGGCACGACCCCTCTTTGATTGGCTTTTTGCTGAGGTTCTTTTCTGGTCACCACAATGCAGTAAGACATGTTTTTGGAAAGTAGCCAAGGTTTTGTACACCTCTTCACTCTCCTCTCTGCCAGAGGAATACCACGAATTTGGCGATGTCTTTGACAAAGGTCAAGCAAAGGTTGCCTCCACACCAGTCGCATGATTGTACAATTCACCTTCAACCTGGTGCCATGTTCCCTCATGGCCAGTTTTACCCTTTCTCTGCCTCAGAGGATAAAGCCATGGAGGACTATGTTGCCGACGCACTTTCTCTAGGGTTTATCCACAAATCCTCATCTCCTGCTGGTGCTGGCTTCTCCTTTGTGAAAAAGAAGAGTGGTGAACTGAGATCTTGTATTGATTATAAAGGTCTAAATCGCATCAGAATTAAGAATGCTTATCCGATTTACATAGTTAGTCAGGTTGAAAAAAGACACAAGTCCATGTAGTTCAACCAAAAAAAAAAAATTATATATAACCAAACAATCCCATATACAATCCTTCACCCACAGTTGATCCAGAGGAAGGCAAAAAACCCCAGAAAAGCATTATCCAGTTTGCTATAATGGGGGAAAAAATTCCTTCCTGATCCCCCGAGAGGCAATCGGATACACCCTGGATCAACTTTACCTACAAATCTTAGTACCCAGTTATATTATTTACATTAAGGAAAGAATCCAGGCCAGCAAATGCTGGCCAAAACCACCTCTGGAGGGAGTCTATTCCACATTTTCACAGCTCCCTTGTCGGGGCCTGCAGCTTACGCATACACTTGCAAATGTGTGTAACCAATCCCCTATCTTTTAAATGCTGAACTGTTAGACAGGTGAATTTGGCTTGGTGGCAGACTGGTCCGTAAGTTGAGCTCGGAACCTTTTTTTGTTTTTTTGCTTTTTGTCTGTATCCGCCTTTCCAGAGCTCCTTGCTGTAGTGGCCAGTTATAGGTGGGGGACAGTGACCTTGTTTTGTGTGTAGTTACCACTTTTGGTGCCATTCCAGCGCCGCAGCTGCCATGGGGCCACGGCTGGGTGTCTGGTCATGTACCTCTAAGGAGGGTTGGGCTCCTCCAGTCACCTGTCCTTCATCTATCCATTCAATTGTATGTGCTTCCACTGTGAAGCCTCTTATATAGAGTTAGGTCTGCAGTATACAGGGAGCCTTGTCGGGGCCTGCAGCTTACGCATACACTTGCAAATGTGTGTAACCAATCCCCTGTCTTTTAAACGCTGAACTGTTAGACAGGTGAATTTGGCTTGGTGGCAGACTGGTCCATAAGTTGAGCTCGGAACCTTTTTTGTTTTTTTGCTTTTTGTCTTACTGTGAAGAAACCTTTCCCTATTTATAGATGAAATCTCTTTTCCTCTAGACGTAAAGAGTGCCCCCTTGTCCTTTGTGATGACCTTAAAGTAAATAACTCAACACCAAGTTCACTATATGGACCACTTATATATTTGTACATGTTGATCATATCCCCTCTTAACCCTCTCTTCTCAAGAGAGAATAAATTCAGTTCCTCTAATCTTTCCTCATAGCTAAGCTCCTCCATGCCTTTAGTTGAGTTAGTTGATTACGGAATTATTTGACTGCCTCAAAGGAGCAACAGTTTTCACAAAGCTCGGTCTGAGAGGGGCATACAATCTTGTGAGGATCAAGGATGGCGACAAATAGAAAACTGCTATTAATACCAGGACAGGACAATACGAATACCTCATAATACCGTTTGGTCTTTGCAACACTCCTGCAGTCTTTCAGGAATTCATCAACGATGTCCTCCAAGATATGTTGCAGCAATGTCTGGTGGTTTATCTCAATGATATTCTCATATATTCTAAATCCCTAGACAGCCACCACACAGATGTCTCCTGTGTGCTACAGAGGTTGAGAGATAATAACTAGCATTGCAAGTTGGAAAAGTGCGAGATTCCATGAAAGCTTTTGAGTCTCTCAAGGCTGCCTTTGTTTAAGCTCCTGTGTTGGAACATCCTGATCCTATATTACCCTTCATTCTTGAGATTGATGCATCTGAGACTGGAGTTGGTGCCCTTCTGTCTCAACGTCCTACCTCTGAGAGCGCTATGCATCCTTGGGACTGTTTTTCCAAGAAATTGTCTCCTGCGGAATGCAATTACTAGATTGGGGACAGAAAGTTGTTAGTCGAGAATTTTAACTCTTAATGAGTGGAGGCATCTCCTCAAATGGATCAGTGTGCCGGTCCTCATTTTGACTGGCCATAAGAATCTTGCATTCCCAGAATGGCGCGATGGGCTCTTTTTCTGTCAAGCTTCAATTACATTGTTTCATTCTTACCTGGTACTAAGATTGTAAGGGCTGATGCATTGTCACAATAGTTTTCCTCTGCTTCCAAGATGGAGTCGGTTCCTGTTCATATGATACCACCCGACCGTATTCTGGCTACTGTTCATACCAGTTTCACTTCACCTTTGGGTAACAGAATTCTTGCCACTCTCCTCCTGAGAAACCTTGTGTTTGCTTACAATAGTGCCATCAATAATGCTTCCCGATTGTGTCAGTTTATGCCGAATTATGGTTTCCAACCATCCATGTTGCCTGACACATTTGTTCCTCAAATAATTCCTGTTAGAGGAGCATATTCGTTGTCTTCGTTCCACTTGAGTACAGGTCCAAGAGTCCTTGCGATGTGCCAATGATAGGTAGATACACCATGCTGACCACAGACGCCTACCTGTGCCTTCCTACCAAGTTGGGGAGAGGGTCTGACTGTCACCTCGCAACCTCCGACTCCATGTTCCCTCACTGAAACTGGCACCATGGTTTATTGGGCCTTTCCATATTCTCCTTAGGATCAACCCAGTGGCTTATGCATTAGACCTTCCTTCTAACATGCGTATTTCTAATGAATTCCATGTCTCCTTGTTAAAACCTTTGGTATGCAACCGCTTCACCAGTTCGGTACCACGTCCTCGTCCGGTTAAGGTTAAGAACCATGAGGAGTATGTGATACAATTAATCATTGATTTTCGCAGGTTCCGTGGGTGCATACAGCACCTGGTTCATTGGGGAGGGTACAGCCCGGAGGAAGGCTCTTGGATCTCATCCTCAGACGTACATGCTCCTGTTCTCCTCTGTGCTTTCCATACACCTTTCCCTTCAAACCTGGTGGCCCTCTGAGGGGGAGGGGTTGTTGAGGAGGGGTTACTGTCAGGGCTGGGCACAGCACTCCCTTCTCAGAGCTCAGATTGCTCAGCTCTCGGATAATTGCCAGCACTCATTATTCCACACCGACTCACCTGGTGATCATTTCCTGCTAGTCAGCCAGCCCCTTCTGGCTATTTTTTTTTTAATATATGTTTATTGAAAAATTTTTTATGAGAAACAGTATCCACATAAGCATAGGAAATATCATATACAGTTCAGATTAGCAGTTCCATCGTACAAAAATAATAATACATCGCAGTAATTCAATGATGTAAACTGTTTCAAGAAAGGAGAGAAGGAAATAAGAACAGCAAGAAGGAGAGAAAGATAGTCAAGAATAGAAAGGTGAAAGAGGGGAGGGAGGGGGGTGGCCGCTGGTGGGGTAAAGTGTTGGCAGTAGGTTTAAGTAACACAAGATTGACCATTTCAAATTTGGGTTCACTTTTCTCTCTGTCTCGTGAGACTTATTAATATCAGAAATCTAGGTTACAATTGTATCTATGAGCGGGAAGACACAGTTAGTCCTCCACGGCCTGGTTTGGGTCCGATGGGGTATCTGTTGAGGAAGAGCATAAAATGTCCTTAAATTTAGAGGCGGTGGTGAATAGAGTTGAGCGAACCCGGACTGTAAAATTCAGGTCCGTACCAGACTTTGGGGTGTCCGTGCCCCGAACCCGATCCCGGACATAAAAGAAAAAGTCCAGGATCGGGTTCGGTATTGGGGTATTTTTGGCACCTTTTCTATAGCTGCTGGGCAGCCAATCAACAAGCATTTCACTAGTTTGCCCTTAGAAGCCATCACAGCCATGCCTACTAATGGCATGGCTATGATTGGCCAGTGCATCATGTGATCCAGCCTCTATATGGGGCTGGAGTCACGTAGCGACGCGTGTCAGATCGTCTCAGACTAGAGTAGGGAGAGCTTCATGCCGCTGCTGTGGGGGAAAGATTAGCGTTCACAACCATCTCAGACTGCATTAGGGAGACCTTCAATGCGATCCTGTGAGGTTGACATTAGCGTTCAGAACCATCTTATAGTGCATTAGGGAGATGTTCCTGCCTGTGCTTGGAGGGAGACATTAGCATTCAGAACCATCTTATAGTGAATTAGGGAAACGTTCCTGTTGGTGCTCTGAGGGAGAGATTCTCATTTTAAACCATCTACTACTGCATTAGGGAAACGTTCCTGTTAGTGCTCTGAGGGAGAAATTCTCATTCTAAAACCATCTACTACTGCATTAGGGAAACGTTCCTGTTGGTGCTCTGAGGGAGAGATTCTCATTCTAAAACCATCTACTACTGCATTAGGGAAACGTTCCTGTTGGTGCTCTGAGGGAGAGATTATCATTCTAAAACCATCTACTACTGCATTAGGGAAACGTTCCTGTTGGTGTTCTGAGGGAGAGATTCTCATTCTGAAACCATCTACTACTGCAGGGATATGCAATTAGTGGACCTCCAGATGTTGCAGAACTACAAATCCCATGAGGCATAGCAAGACTCTGACAGCCACAAGCATGACACCCAGAGGCAGAAGCATGATGGGACTTGTAGTTTTGCAACAGCTGGAGGTCCGCTAATTGCTTATCCCTGTACTACTGCATTAGGGAAACGTTCCTGTTGGTGCTCTGAGGGAGAGATTATCATTCTAAAACCATCTACTACTGCATTAGGGAAAGGTTCCTGTTGGTGTGTTGAGGGAGAGATTATCGTTCTAAAACCATCTACTTCTGCATTAGGAAAACATTCCTGTTGGTGCTCTGAGGGAGAGTTTATCGTTTTAAAAACATCTACTACAGCATTAGGGACAGGTTCCTGTTGGTGCTCTGAGGGAGAGTTTATCGTTCTAAAACCATCTACTACTGAATTAGGGAGAGGTTCCTGTTGGTGCTCTGAGGGAGACTTTATCATTCTAAAACCAACTACTACTGCATTAGGGAGAGGTTCCTGTTGGTGCTCTGAGGGAGACTTTATCATTCTAAAACCATCTACTACTGCATTAGGGACAGGTTCCTGTTGGTGCTCTGAGGGAGAGATTATCATTCTAAAACCATCTACTACTGCATTAGGGACAGGTTCCTGGTGGTGCTCTGAGGGAGAGTTTATCATTATAAAGCCATCTCCTACTGCATTAGGGAGAGGTTCCTGTTGGTGCTCTGAGGGAGAGTTTATCGTTCTAAAACCATCTACTACTGCATTAGTGAGAGGTTCCGGTTGGTGCTCTGAGGGAGAGTTTATCATTCTAAAACCATCTACTACTGCATTAGGGAGAGGTTCCTGTTGGTGCTCTGAGGGAGAGTTTATCGTTATAAAGCCATCTCCTACTGCATTAGGGAGAGGTTCCTGTTGGTGCTCTGAGGGAGAGATTACCATTCTAAAACCATCTACTACTGCATTAGGGAAATGATCCTGTTGGTGTTCTGAGGGAGAGATTCTGATTCTAAAACCATCTACTACTGCATTAGGGAAACGTTCCTGTTGGTGCTCTGAGGGAGAGATTATCATTCTAAAACCATCTACTACTGCATTAGGGAAACATTTCTGTTGATTCTCTGAGGGAGAGATTCTCATTCTAAAACCATCTACTACTGCATTAGGGAAACATTCCTGTTGGTGCTCTGAGGGAGAGATTATCATTCTAAAACCATCTACTACTGCATTAGGGAAACGATCCTGTTGGTGCTCTGAGGGAGAGATTATCATTCTAAAACCATCTACTACTGCATTAGGGAAACGTTCCTGTTGGTGTTCTGAGGGAGAGATTCTGACTCTAAAACCATCTACTACTGCATTAGGGAAACGTTCCTGTTGGTGCTCTGTGGGAGAGATTATCGTTCTAAAACCATCTACTACTGCATTAAGGAGAGGTTCCTGTATGTGCTCTGAGGGAGAGTTTATTATTCTAAAACCAACTACTACTGCATTAGGGAGAGTTTATCGTTCTAAAACCAACTACTACTGCATTAGGGACAGGTTCCTGTTGGTGCTCTGAGGGAGAGATTATCGTTCTAAAACCATCTACTACCACATTAGGGAGACGTTCCTGTTGGTGCTCTGAGGGAGAGTTTATCATTCTAAAACCATCCACTACTGCATAAGGAACAGGTTCCTGTTGGTGCTCTGAGGGAGAGTTTATCGTGCTAAAACCATCTACTACTGCATTAGGGAGAGTTTATCATTCTAAAACCAACTACTACTGCATTAGGAAGAGGTTCCTGTTGGTGCTCTGAGGGAGAGTTTATCGTTCTAAAACCATCTACTACTGCATTAGGGAGGGGTTCCTGTTGGTGCTCTGAGGGAGAGTTTATCGTTCTAAAACCAACTACTACTGCATTAGGGAGAGGTTCCTGTTGGTGCTCTGAGGGAGAGTTTATTGTTATAAAGCCATCTCCTACTGCATTAGGGAGAGGTTCCTGTTGGTGCTCTGAGAGAGAGTTTATCGTTCTAAAACCATCCACTACTACATTAGGGAGAGGTTCCTGTTGGTGCTCTGAGGGAGAGTTTATCGTTCTAAAACCAACTACTACTGCATTAGGGAGCGGTTTCTGTTAGTGTTCTGAGGGAGAGATTCTCATTCTAAAAGCATCTACTATTGCATTAGGGAAAGGTTCCTGTTGGTGCTCTGAGGGAGAGTTTATCGTTCTAAAACCATCTACTACTGCATTAGGGACAGGTTCCTGTTGGTGCTCTGAGGGAGAAAGTACTTGGCATGGAAGGTGCTTCCATTCAGAAGCACTATTGTTTTGCCCTTTCTAATTCGTGGGCATTGAGTACAATGCCCACAAGGATAGGTAACAAGGGCCGTACAATGTGATTTTTGAAATACACCTTTCAATTCGCTGTGCACTAATCTATCCTTAATAGACGTTGCCCTCCTGTAGATAATGGAGGGAATTGATGGTAAAAACCTTTGTAAATTGGGGTCGTCAGTCAAAATAGACCAATGTCTATTAATGATTTCGCTAATCTTCAGGTGCTGCTTTGAATATCTCATGATAATGTGTGTTACATCATGTTCTGATGGTGGGGGAGGTTTTTTCCGAAACAGGAGGTGGTGTTGGGTATGTTTCGAGGCCTGATTATAGGCCCGCCTCAAACATGACCGACTATACCCTCTTTCAAGTATTCTACTTTGGAGTAGTGCCGCCTCTCTTTTATATGTAAGGTCATCCCAACAGTTTCTCCTTAAGCGGAGATACTGTCCGTATGTTATGGACTTTTTAAGGGCCATAGGATGGAAACTATCGGCATGCAAAATTGTGTTGCCGGCGGTACTCTTTCTGTAGAGTTGACTCGTCAACTTGCCATCATTGTTTTTGCAAATTTGTACGTCCAAGAAAGTAACTGCCTTTTGATCAAATGCAGAGCTTATCATTATAATACCATCTGCTACTGCATTAGGTAGAGGTTCCTGTTGGTGCTCTGAGGGAGAGTTTATCGTTCTAAAACCAACTACTACTGCATTAGGGACAGGTTCCTGTTGGTGCTCTGAGGGAGAGATTATCATTCTAAAACCATCTACTATTGCATTAGGGAGAGGTTCCCGTTGGTGCTCTGAGGGAGAGATTACCATTCTAAAACCATCTACTACTGCATTAGGGAAACGTTCCTGTTGGTGTTCTGAGGGAGAGATTCTGATTCTAAAACCATCTACTACTGCATTAGGGAAACGTTCCTGTTGGTGCTCTGAGGGAGAGATTATCATTCTAAAACCATCTACTACTGCATTAGGGAAACATTTCTGTTGATTCTCTGAGGGAGAGATTCTCATTCTAAAACCATCTACTACTGCATTAGGAAAACGTTTCTGTTGGTGCTCTGCGGGAGAGATTATCATTCTAAAACCATCTACTACTGTATTAGGGAAACAATCCTGTTGGTGCTCTGAGGGAGAGATTATCATTCTAAAACCATCTACTACTGCATTAGGGAAACGTTCCTGTTGGTGTTATGAGGGAGAGATTCTGATTCTAAAACCATCTACTACTGCATTAGGGAAACGTTCCTGTTGGTGCTCTGTGGGAGAGATTATCGTTCTAAAACCATCTACTACTGCATTAAGGAGAAGTTCCTGTATGTGCTCTGAGGGAGAGTTTATTATTCTAAAACCAACTACTACTGCATTAGGGAGAGTTTATCATTCTAAAACCAACTACTACTGCATTAGGGACAGGTTCCTGTTGGTGCTCTGAGGGAGAGATTATCGTTCTAAAACCATCTACTACTACATTAGGGAGACGTTCCTGTTGGTGCTCTGAGGGAAAGTTTATCATTCTAAAACCATCTACTACTGCATTAGGGACAGGTTCCTGTTGGTGCTCTGAGGGAGAGTTTATCGTTCTAAAACCATCTACTACTGCATTAGGGAGAGGTTCCTGTATGTGCTCTGAGGGAGTGTGTATCATTCTAAAACCATTTACTACTGCATTTGGGAGAGGTTCCTGTTGGTGCTCTGAGGGAGAGTTTATCGTTCTAAAACCATCTACTAGTGCATTAGGAAGAGGTTCCTGTTGGTGCTCTGAGGGAGAGTTTATCGTTCTAAAACCAACTACTACTGCATTAGGGAGAGGTTGCTGTTGGTGCTCTGAGGGAGCGTTTATCGTTCTAAAATAATCTACTACTGCATTAGGAAGAGGTTCCAGTTGGTGCTCTGTGGGAGATTTTATCATTCTAATACTATCCACTACTGCATTAGGTAGAGGTTCCTGTTGGTGCTCTGAGGGAGAGTTTATCATTCTAAAACCATCTACTACTGCATTAGGGAGAAGTTCCTGTTGGTGCTCTGAGGGAGAGTTTATCGTTATAAAGCCATTTCCTATTGCATTAGGGATAGGTTCCTGTTGGTGCTCTGAGGGAGAGTCTATCATTCTAAAACCGTCAACTATTGCATTATGGAGAAGTTCCTGTTGGTGCTCTGAGGGAGATTTTATCCTTCTAAAACCATCTACTACTGCATTAGGGAGAGGTTCCTGTTGGTGCTCTGAGGGAGAGTTTATCATTATAAAACCATCCACTACTGCATTTGGGAGAGGTTCCTGTTGGTGCTCTGAGAGAGAGTTTATCGTTCTAAAACCATCTACTACTGCATCAGGGAAACGTTCATGTTGTTGCTCTGAGGGAGATATTCTCATTCTAAAACCATCTACTACTGCATTAGGAAAACGTTCCTGTTGGTGCTCTGAGGGAGAGATTCTCATTCTAAAACCATCTACTACTGCATTAGGGAGAGGTTCCTGTTGGTGCTCTGAGGGAGAGATTATCATTCTTAAACCATTTACTACTGCATTAGGGATTGGTTCCTGTTGGTGCTCTGAGGGAGAGATTATCATTCTAAAACCATCTGCTACTGCATTAAGGAGACATTCCTGTTGGTGCTCTGAGGTAGAGTTTATCGTTCTAAAACCATCTACTACTGCATTAGGGACATTTTCCTGTTGGTGCTCTGAGGGAGAGTTTATCGTTCTAAAACCATCTACTAGTGCATTAGGTAGAGGTTCCTGTTGGTGCTCTGAGGGAGAGTTTATCATTCTAAAATCAACTACTACTGCATTAGGAAAAGGTTCCAGTTAGTGCTCTGAGGGAGAGTTTATCGTTCTAAAACCATCTACTACTGCATTAAGGACAGGTTCCTTTTGGTGCTCTGAGGGAGAGTTTATCGTTATAAAGCCATTTCCTATTGCATTAGGGAGAGGTTCCTGTTGGTGCTCTGAGGGAGAGTCTATCATTCTAAAACCATCCACTACTGCATTAGGGAGAGGTTCCTGTTGGTGCTCTGTGGGAGAGTTTATCGTTCTAAAACCATCTACTATTGCATTATGGAGAAGTTCCTGTTGGTGCTCTGTGGGAGAGTTTATCGTTCTAAAACCATTTACTACTGCATTAGGGAGAGGTTCCTGTTGGTGCTCTGAGGGAGAGTTTATCGTTCTAAAACAAACTACTATTGCATTGGGGAGAGGTTCCTGTTGGTGCTCTGAGGGAGAGTTTCTCATTATAAAGCCATCTCCTAGTGCATTAGGGAGAGGTTCCTGTTGGTTCTCTGAGGGAGAGTTTATCATTCTAAAACCAACTTCTACTGCATTAGGGAGAGGTTCCTGTTGGTGCTCTGAGGGAGAGATTATCATTCTTAAACCATTTACTACTGCATTAGGGATTGGTTCCTGTTGGTGCTCTGAGGGAGAGATTATCATTCTAAAACC